>JAGFMF010011381.1:7289418-7359928 GCA_019455555.1 Galemys pyrenaicus
AGTGGGTTAAGCAACGCACTATGAAGCAAACCACAGCCACTGCAGCACGAGTTCGATCCCTGCCGCCAGCCAGGGAGGGGACCCACATGGTGCAGCAGACCTCTTCTGCCTCGCCCACTACTCCCCTCAGCAGTGTGTTTCTGTCAATCTGCCTGTTCTGCATCCTGCTCTGTCTAGTGGATTCTCTCACCACCCCCACACCTCTGGGCTATACTCCAGTACTTGTATGCATAAATAAATAAATCTTAAAAAAAAAAAAAAGAATGTGGAGAAAAAGGAACACCTGTACACTGTTGATGGGAATGTAGACTGGTCCAGTCCTCATAGAAGACATTATGGAGGTTTCTCAAAATACTAACACCAGATCTACCATGACCCAGCAATCCCACTCCTAAGTATCTACCAGAGGAATGTAAAATCTAATTTGAAAGGATATATGCACTCCTATGTTCATCGTAAATCCTATTTACAATAGCCCAAGTTATGGAAACAACCTAAACGCCCAAGAACAGAGGAGCGGATTAGAAAAATGTGATATATATACAAGATGGACTACTCAGCTATTAAAAAAATGAACTCTTACCACTTGCAACAATATGGATGGCACTAGAAGGTATTATGCTAAGTGAAATAAGAAAGAAAGAGAAAGACAAATAATATGTCTCACTTATATGTGGAATACAGAGAAACAAAAAAAGGGTCACAAAGCCAACTCAATGACATATCCTAGAAATCTGTTTGTGGGATTGAGACTACAAAACAGGGAAGGGGCAGGGGAACACAGTGTGGGTGGAGGCCACAAAAGGCTGGTAGAGGACTGAGCATGTCTTGGTAGTATATGTGGTGACATACACCTGAAGAGGTGGGTTCCGATACCTCTGAATCACAGTGCTGTAAATTAATGAATGCTACCTCAAAAACAAAAAGAAAAACAAAAAAAATCCTTACATAAGTGCTAAAAAAATGAACAAGAAAAACTAAACTAAGTATAGGTTAAATAGATAAAATTTAATATGTGCAAAGTACCATAATAGGATATTCATCACCTTCACATTTCAAAAAATCAATTGTATGTATGCACTATATAAAATGGTCAAGAATTTATGTCTCCCTTTCCTCTACATTTCCAAATGACAAAGAGAAAAAAGACAAAGAAATTTCATATGTCATCTATTTTTCAGTAAGATACCTATGTGTTTGAGGTACTACATACCAAAGAATCCCAGATATGAAAAACACATTAAATCTATCTAGCACAACAGTCAAGATAAGTAAAGCAGCCTAACAAGAGAACCAGAGGCTGGAGTCAGCTATAAACACTTCTTTATACACCCGAGCCTACTGAAGTTACTGGGACTGCATCAAACTGGATTGGCTAGATCTCTGCTAAGCAATGAGCACAATGTCATGATGCCATGTACAGAGCAAGTCCTCAAAAAATTCTGGAACGGTAAGTGACCTATGACAGATATCTTGATGAGGATACTGCTCAGTGACAGAGAACCATAGTTTTTGGTAATCATAAGAGCTGTTCTGGCTCAAGGTCAGCATCTTGGGTCCTTCAGTGGATAAACAAGAACAGTGGTCAGTCAGAATATCCCTAAATGCAAGAGATACACAAGAGGAAACAAATGAAACTAAAGTTGTCACATGTTAATTTCTAAGACTTGGTTATCAGCTATTTTTCTGTAAAAAATACTTTCTTCTTTGACAGGTACAGATACTGACATCGATCTTCAAAAAAAGAAACATGGTAGAACTCCTTAATAGCTACAGATTGCTGGAAAAGTTTGGCAGTTTCAAAGTATCCCATTCCCTAAATTTGTCAATTGATGGCAGGTTACAATAAGAGACTCTCTAGTGAAATCCTCCTTCAGACAAGCATTCAGCCAAATCCTTGCACTTTTAACCCAAGGGGAACTACAAACAGAAATGGGGAGAGGAGTGCAGGTTGTATGGTTAAGACACCAGGATAAAAGTCAAATCCTTCTGCTGCTTGGATGCTACACAATTTATATTCCACTGAGAATCAGCTACTACTCAGCCCAATTCTCATCGTGCTACAGATGAAAAAAGTAAGGTCCAGCTATGCAAAATGATAGTAAAATAACAGCAAGGCAGGATTTGAACTTACATTCCCATCATTGTTAGGTGCTTTCTTTTGACATTTCTGTACCAAGGTAGCATGTAAGAATTTTAAAAGCAGAACAAAGAATGTGTAAAGGAAGAGAGATTATTTCTGGCTAACGTGAAGGCTCCAAGGAGGAAACAGTGGGGTCTTCAAGGATAAGTAGTTCAGTCATGGAGATGGGTAAGCAACAGGAAAGACAGAAGAACAACATGTGCACAAAGCAGCAGCACAGAGAAGAAATCTTTGAAAAGTAATCAGATATATTACAAAATGGCCTTCTTTATCTCACTGATTCAGAAGTAGGAAGAAAAGGGCAACAAGGTAGAAAAGTGACAGAAAACAATGTTCAAATGTCCTTAATATTTTGTGTAATTTTTAAACAATTTGATCCAATGATCATATTATGCGGAAAATACAGTTAAAGTAGAATCTATGAAAATAATCTAGCTACAGAATTAAGTTTATTTTTTTTAAAGATTTATTTATTTATGCATACAAGCACTGGGGTACAGGCCAGAGGTGTGGGGGGGTGAGAGGATTCACCAGAGACAGAGCGGGGAGCAGAACACGCAGATCAACAGAAGTACACTGCTGAGGGGAGCAGCAGGCAAGGCAGGAGAAGTCTGCCTCACCATGTGGGTCCCCGCTCTAGCAAGCAGCAGAGATCAAACTCGTGCTACAGTGGCTGCAGTTTGCTTCATAGTGCATTGCTTAACCCACTGCGCCATGAGGGAGGCCCCAGAATTAAGTTTAAAACTCAGATATAGCCGATGGTATACATCACCGTTGTTTGCTTTAGTGATTAGGTACAGAGTCAACAGCTTAAAAATAACTGAAATTAGGGCCTTCCTGGTGGCGCAGTGGGTTAAGCAACGCACTATGAAGCAAACTATAGCCTCTGCAGCACAAGTTCGATCCCTGCCGCCGGCCAGGGAGGGGACCCACATGGTGTAGCAGACCTCTCCTGCTTCACCCGCTGCTCCCCTCAGCAGTGTGTTTCAGTCAGTCTGCCTGTTCTGCTCCCCATTCTGTCTCTGGTGAATCCTCTCACCTCCCGTGACTCTGACCTGTACCCCAGCTCTTGTATGCATAAATAAATAAATCTTAAAAAAAAAAATAACTGAAATTAGTTTTACTTTAAATTTTGATGTGGCCAAAAGCAAACATTTCTGGTTGCAGTTAGAACTATTTGTCCTGGGAGAAGGGAGAAAACAGAAAGCTTGTGGTCCTTTGGTACCCTCCCATACTCCTTTATCTTTACCAGTTTACGCATCATATGTGAGCACCTACTATGTGCCAGGCATAGTGCTATGCACAGAAGCACCTAAGGGTCCTTCCTGATCTCAGAAGCAGGTACTGCGGTAAGGATTCCAGTGTCCTCCTTTCTATTCTAGAAAACCTGGGCTGTGTGTGAATTTCCCTTAGGCTACAGATATCCAGAGGAGTCCAATGTTTTCTGGGACTTTTCCTGCTTTGCGCATTTGACTCATTTTCTTCCCTCCCATAACCTGTGAAGCCATCAACCATAATTCTCCCTTCCCCCTTCCCAATATAGTGAATTTATAATATTTGTATTGAATACAAAAATTAAAAAACTAAAAACCCCAATTATAATTGTTACCCAAAACCCATCCCTTAGAAACTTGGTTTGATAAGCAAACAATCCTGAGTGGCATCTCCCATGTAGTATGTCTTAGCACATATGCCTTGGCCTGCCTCACAGGTTGGAGGAGTGCCAAGATGTTGATCTCCTAATCCTCAACATGGCAGGTAGGGCTGGGGCAGCCAGTGTCCCTGTGTCACCCCCTTTTGCTGAGAGTTTACAATCCAATTACTATCATACTATTATTTTCTGTGTTCTGAAAATGAAAAGTATTGGCTTGCCTTAAAATACCTTAATGTTCTGGGAAATAGTTCAAGACCATGCAAGTTAGGTAACCTTTGGGAAGTCAATTTCCTTTTCTGGACCTTAGTTTACCCACAAGTATGAAGAAGTAGTTACACTAAATAACCTCTAATTTCACATCTAATTCTGCAGTATAGTTATTCTGTAAGTTGTGAAATCCCCTGTAACATTCTGAAAAAGTAACTTGAAGACTGCTCAAGGCATATAGCTAATCCTTATTTACCTAACAAATCTGACTGGACCCCTATTTAGTGCCAAAATATTGTGACCGATACTAGGCTTACAACATTCCTTGTTCTCGTCAAGCTTATAGCCCACTAAGACACACACACACCTGCTTGCACAAAGCAATTACAATTTAACGGAATAAGTATTCAAATGGAATGAAATACAGTGCATGGGACATATATGGACACCTGATCTTTGATTAAGAAGGAAAGAATATGCAATGGAACAAGGACAGCTTATTCAATAAATGGTGCTGACAAAATTGGTCAGCAACATGCAAGAAAATGAAACTAGACCACTACCTTATACCGTGTACAAAAATCAGCACAAAATGGATGAAAGATTTGAATATAAGACCTGAAACCATAAAATGTATTGAAGAAAACATAGGCAAAACGCTACAAGACATACATCTCAATAACACCTTTGAAGATGCATCCCCCAAAGCAATAAAAATGAAAGAGAAGATAAACAGATGGAACTACATCAAGTTAAAAAGCTTTTGTACAGCAAAAGAAGCAAAAACCAAAACGAAGAGATACCCCACTGATTGGGAAAAATTTTTTGCACCCCATACAACAGACAAGGGACTGTTCATAAAGATATACAAAGAACTTAAAAGACTCAAAAAAAATCAAAGCAAACAACTCAATCAAAAAATGGGCAGAAGAACTTAAAAGACTTCTCCAAAGAGGACATGCAAATGGCCAACAGGCACATGAGAAAATGTTCAACATCCCTCATAATCAGGGAAATGCAAACTAAAGTTACAATGAGATATCACCTTACACCAGTAAGAATGGCACATTATCAAAAAAAACAGTAACAAATGTTGGCAAGGATGAGGAGAAAAAGGAACTCTACTACACTGTTGGTGGTAATGCAAGTTAATCCAAACACTATGGAAGGCCGTATGGAGGTTCCTTAGTCCATGAAAAATAGAGTTACCATATGACCCATCAATCCCACTCCTAGGGATCTACCCAAAGGACACAAAAAACACCAATGCAAAAAAGTACCTGCTCCCCAATGTTCATTGCAGCACTATTTATAATAGGTAAGACTTGGAAACAACCCAAATGCCCAAAATTAGGTGACTGAATCAAGAAGATGTGGTACATATACACAATGGAATGCTATTCAGCAATCAAAAATGATAAACTAAGGCTATTTATAGGAACATGGATGGAGCTAGAAGGAATTATACTCAGTGAAATAAGTCAGAAGGCAAGAGAAAAATACAGGATGGCTTCACTCTGAGGAGGAATGTAAAGGAACAACAACCACAAAAATAAATAGATAGATAAATAAATAAATGGTAAGAGAGAGCTCAAGGAAATGAATAATTACAACCAAAACAAACAAACAAAAAACACAACAAGAACAAAAGGACAAAGACAAACCAAAGGGATTGTTGGGAGGGGAGGGCTGGGGGTGTGGAGACTGGGATGAGGGCAGAAAGAACACAAGGGTCTGAGGTGATGGTGCATGGGTGAATTGGTGATGGGAATTCCCTGGGGACCACAAGTAATGTCAAACATAATTAAATAAATCGTAATAGTAATAACAAAATTAAATAAAGAAATACGTGCACGGGTACATGAAGGGGTAACCATCTCACCTTTGGTTACAGAAGGCTTAGTGTAAGGCAAACTAAAAGAACAATAGCTGTAAAGTGGGATGGGGTGGGCTATGGGCATGTATGAGGCAGATATGTGGGGAATGAGGGCATTCTATGCAGAGGGCATGCCATCTGTCAAGTCCCAGGAATACAGTAACTTTGGAACTATGTGGCTGGAGTTTCTAGCAGTGATATGACAGGTTAGGAAAAGTCCTGTGGCAATAGGCTGAACTGGAGATGGGCAAGATGGGGTTGGAAGATCCAGTGAATGCTAAATCTACAAATATTCAGTAGTAAATCAGGGATGGGGAGTAAGAGGAGGTTTGAAAGAGCATTCCTTTCAATTGTGCTTGGAAAAGTCAGGCAAGGCAGAATTATTTTAACGTAGGAAGGTTATACTTCTTGTTATAGCATCTTGTTACCATTACTATTTTTAAAAAAAGATTTATGTATTTATACATACAATAACTGGGGAACAGGCCAGAGGTGAGGGGGATGAGAGGATTCACCAAAGACAGAGTGGGGAGCAGAACAGGCAGATGTACTAAAATACACTGTTGAGAGGAGCAGCGGGCAAGACAGAAGAGGTCTGCTGTGCCATGTGGGTCCCCTCCCGGCCAGGGTCAAACTCATACTGCAAACTATAGCTTCATAGTGCTATATAACTTAACCTCTTGTGCCTCCAGAGAGGCCCCCATTATTTTTTTTAATTTTATATTTTGAAAAACTATAACTCTAAATTCTCAAATTAGGTAAGAAAAATATGTTTAAAAGATTCTTGAAAAACTCTATTTAAATGTTTACTCAGTGGAACACTTCTTCAGTGTTAGTGCTTTGAGGGCTTTTCCACCATCCTTCATTACATTTTTATTCATTCTCCCTGAGTGACATATTCAGAATCTAAACTCCCTACACCTACAGTGTGATCACTCTAAAAATCCATAAATTCAACTCATGCCTCTCTTGGTCTTCATATCCACTTTCACGGTAAGATAAACACTTAAAGTGAAGCACATATTAAGTCACATAAGCACCTCTAAGTTACAGTTTCTATTTGATTCTTTGCTATATTCCCATTAGAAAACCTAATGTGGGAAGGAAGGGGGAATTAAGTTTATTGACTGCTTAGATATCCTGTGCTTTGAAATCACTATTCAAGTCTCATAGGTTTTGTAAGTATTAACTTACAAAAAACACAGGTTACTAGTATTAACTGGGATATCTATACCTGATTACAGAGGTAGTATGTTTCTCTTTCCCTTATAAGCCTGACATTAAGCACAATACTGATAAAGTAAGTGTATCAAAATTCCTAAGAACAGTCATAAAAAATTCATAAATAAATGAAGATTGTGAAATGTGTGTGTGGGGGTGGGGGGGAGAGGTAGTCTTAAAGCCAGGAGAGGAAAAGTAAGCAGCAAGCAAGTTGCCTTGTTCAAAAGCACCGTAGTAAGTTCATATAATATAGAATCTAGAAAAGTATATTTATAATTAAATGTGCAGAAGACCATTTCTTAAAATTACATTACCATCAAAAGCAACAATATCATTTGACTTTCAGGAAATTATTTTCAGGGTACATTTTATAATTAGCACCTATAAAGCATTTTAAATTGAGTTTTTACATAGTAATTTCTTTTTCAACACCATCCCTATATATAAAGTTATACCCTGCAAAATAGAATGTACTTCACCATAGCAACAGTTCTATATCAACTCCTACTCAAGTTAGAAAGAGTCTGTTAAAAAAAAAAAAAGAAAGAAAGAAAACATTCTGGAATATTCTGAGGTGCTGCTAGAATAAATCACTCCATTTATTTCATAAAAATTTAAATATAAGTTAATGTTTCTTTAAAAAATTATTGTAATTTGTCTGAACATTATTTTAATTTCTCAAGTCTTGCTTCATTAAATAGTATAATAAGCTATCTAAAAGAAAGTAAGAAAAATGAAAAAAGAAAAGAAACAAAGAAGCCAACTATCAATGTCAAGAATAACATACTTGGGAATCAAGTTAATTGGTATGCTCGGAGAGGAAAACAATAATAGGAAATGATGTTTAAGTAAAACAAAAACTAATACACTAAGTGCTACAGCCATATTATTTCCTCAAGAAAACCCTATACTCTGATGACATCCTTGAAAATACTTTTCTAGGAGTAAAAGATTTATATCTCAAAGGAGTAGAGAACAGATTTATAATTCTATGTTTACAGTCTTCCTTTAAAAGACAATAAAATCATTAGTATTTATTGTTTAATAAATTAGGTAAACAAATTCACAAATTCCCTAATAAGAATGAACAAGTTTATGGGCATCAGGGATCAGATTATATTACCAACAAGTCTTTATGTGACGTTAAAATCTAACAATACACTTACCACCCTGTGGCCAGCCGTGTCCACCAAGTCCACATCTTTTGTTGTCCTTGCTCACAGCCCAAGTTCAAATACTCTGTTGTATTACTAAATCGTTTGCTTTTCTGAGTTTCCTTTCTCTGACCTAATTTCTAAATGTTCCCATCTACTCAATTCTTCCACTTTCCTCTGAAAAATCCCAAATACATCTGTTTTTAACCTCCTTAACATTTCTTTCATGCACTGGTTTAAACTAAAACCTGGATGTTTTTCCCTGCCAGCCCTCTCATTTCCAAGACCCTCTCCATTCTGCAAACCTTCTGTGGTTATACCTAAGATCTGTGCACTGTCACCAAGAACACTACTGCTTTTCATTCTAGAGTCAGGCATTTCATTTTCTAATATAAGCTCTCTCCCTTAAATACTCCCTACATATAAATTCATTAATGTCATCATCAGATAAATTTATCCTATATTGACAAAGACTTATTTATTTATAATAGGTAAGACTTGGAATGAACCCAAATGCCCAAAAATAGACAAATGGATCAAGAAGATGTGATATATATACACAATGGAATACTATTCAGCAAATCAAAAGAGATAAACTAATGCCATTCACAAAAACATGGGGGGAGCTTGAAGAAATTAATAAACCCAGATTGGGGGAGGGGGGACTCCCGGCTGGCGCAATGGGTTAAGCAACACACAATGAAGCAGACCACAGCCACTGATAAATGATTTTTGATCCCTGCTGCCAGCCGGGAAGGTGACCCCCATGGTGCGGCAGACCTCTCCTGCCTAGCCTGCTGCTCAGTGAAGTAAGCCAGAAGGAAAAAGAAAAATACTGGATATCTCACTTATAGGAGGAATATAGGGGATCAAAGCAAAAAAAAAAAAAATCCCAACAAAAAAAGACAACTACAAATCAGAGACATTCTGCAGGGAAGAGGGAGGGATTGGGATCAAGGCAAGGATGGAAAAAGCATAAGGGACTATGGTGATGGTGCACGGGTGAACTGGTGGTGGAAATTCTATGGGGACTACACCTAGAAAAGAAAGCAAACATTGTAAGAAAAAAATAAATAAAATGATTTTTAAAAAATCAATCTAAATTTCTACTTCCTTGAATCTGCTCAAGATACACTCCCACCAAAATCCCATTCCTCTTCCCTACTCCTTCATTCTCCCATTATAACATCAGATCACCCACCAAAATAAAAAAGGAGAGCTATTCCCTCTAAGGAAGACATACAAATGCTAAAACGTATATGAAAAACATGATCATCATCACATTATCATCAAGAAAATGCAAATCAAAACCACAATGAGATACCACCTCACACCTATAAGAATGGTTCATATCAAAAAGATTAGAAACAAGAAGTGTTAGTGAGAACATGGAGAAAAAGGAACCCTCACACACTGTTGGTGGAAATGTAGACAGGTCCAGCCCCTATGGAAGACAATATGGAGGTTTCTCAAAATATTAAAGCTAGATCTACTATATGACCCAGCAATTCCACTTCTAGGTATCTACAGAAGAATATAAAAACACTAATTCAAAAGATTATTTGCACTTATGTTCACTGTAGCCCTATTTACAATAGCCAAATCTGCCCAAAAACAGAGGAGCAAATCAGAAAAATGTAGTGTGTACACCCACAGAAACATACACATGGTGGAATACTACACAGCTATAAAAAAGAACTCTTGCATTTGCAACAACAAACAAAATAAAGGGTCACATAAAACCAAGCCAATATGGTTGACATATGACCTTAAAACTGAGGCAACCAGAAGGGGACAGTGGTTGGGTGAGGGAAAGGAATGATAGGGCTCCAACAGAGCATACTGGATGATTACTGGGGCATTTGTGGTAGCAAGATGTGGAAACACTCATTTGTAGGTATTGACCCTATAGCCCCTAAGACAAACACAATGATGTAAACCAACTTTACTTGATAAACATAATTGGAGAAAAAAATATTTGTTTTGGTAAATAAGAGCTATTTTACCAGATTAAAAACCAGAAATACCACCTTTGAACACACTGAGGTTAAATTCAGTTCACCCTGGATTATTTTTGTTGCAGCAATATTACTGAATAAAATCCTCCTTACTGCTTTAATTAGTGCATGGTTTTGCTTATCTTTAACCAATGTAATTCTATAACAAACATACCCTCCCACATGTTCACTTCCCTATTCTCAATCCTTAAGGAAAAATAAAATCCAGATTCCTGAATATGGCATATAAGCAAATTGGCCTCTTTTTTATTCTGAAATATCTTTCTTTACACTCTATACTCCAGCATCTTTCAGTTTCCTGAATTCATCCTGTTCTGCCTCAGTCTTTTGCTTGAAAAACTTCTCTCCACATCCCTGGCCTGCATTTTTCTTTAGCAGTATCTTATCCCTAGGAAGTCTTCCCAAATGCATCCCCTTCATTGGGTTAGGCTACCTGCTACATGCTCCTATGACACCTTGATTTCCTATATCATGGTACTTACCAGGCTGTATTCTAACAGCCTTTCTATCTTCTCTGCTAGACTACAAGCTCTCTGAGGGCAGGGAATATTTCTGTCTTGCTTATCACTGTATATATTTCAGTGATGAAAACTTTTTGTTGTATGGGCTACAGTTCTCTTACAGAGCATTAATTTAGCTACATTAATGTAGCTATATATGAGCTATAGCTACATTAATGTTCTGTAAAAGAACTGTAGCCATATATGATTACACATTGTACATATATAGGATCATTAATGCTCCATCAGAGAACTGTAGCAATATAAATGTCTTTGTGTGAGCAGATCTGAAAACAGTGGAATACAGGTCAAAGCACATGAGGCTATAAGCAAAATTTGCAAAACTATGATATGATTCTACCATTATTAAATTATTTGGGTATTTGTAAATAAAACATATCTTTGCTGAATTACCTTGGACTAATTCTGAAATAGCTAAATCTTTCTACTTAATGCATAATATTTCACTGGAAATGACACCATCCATATTTGATGGTGAATATAAAACTCTAAGTCCAAGATTAATGCTAAGAACAAAGTCAAAACTTGGGTAAATTATAAAAATTTTTATTTGGTATTTAAAAGTTTAGAATCAATATTATCAACTTTTCTGGCATGATACAGTACTTACTGATAAATTTGTACTATTGGGAACATACTGATCCTGTTCTCCCAGCAACACGTCAATCACAGGATGACGGCCATTTTTTATTATGATTTTTCTTTCTTCTTGTACAGTTGGTCTGCAAAGAGAAACACATTTCAATATACTAGACATGGAAATACCTTTTTAAAAACAGGCATTAAGAAGACACTTCAGAATAATATTTTGAGTATAAAAGTTTAATTTTACCTACAAAATAAGAATTGGGAAGACGATTACAATAATTATGCTTGAAGCACAAACTAGCAGAGTTCACCCTTAACAAGATCCTTTTTATCGTTTAGTTTTCTATTATTCTTTAAGACCAATATTTTCTTTTTTTATAATATTTTATCTTTTCTTTATTGAGGTAATATTATCTTACATTATTGTTGATAATTTGAAAGAATATGTTCATTCGTAAAAGATATAATTTAGGTTTTTGCTACAAATAATTTCTAGTAACAAAGAATAAAGAACATTATATAAAATTATTTCCAAATTTAATTATTATATTCAAATATGTAATATGTTAACTTCAAGACTGAAAATTTTCATATTGTTTAAACATGTTTCTACGGTTTTTGGTATGTTCCACTTTTTCATTCAAAATTTTTTGTCTTGCTGATTTTGTTTTCAGCTTTAATATTTTTGCTTTTATCTATTTGCCAATGATCCATAAACACTGCCCTATGCTCATTCTTTCCAGAGGTTACCACTGAGATTATTTTGTGCCTACTCTTTCCAACATTCTTCTATGTGTTTAGGTTTATATACATTCATGGCATCAGCTTGTGATTTCTTAAAAGAAAAAAAAAAAGAATCAAACTGTAATATATCATTCTATAACTATTCCACCAACCCCTTACAACCTCTTTTTTTTTTAACAAATTAATACTTCAAGCCATTTTACAAATTTTGCAGAATTGAGAATGAAGAAGTAACAAAACAAAATACAGCAGAATGAATTTTAGCAAAAATTCAAACATAGCAAATCTTAAATTTTTATTCCATTATTTTCCTTGCTTTGACATTATATATCCCTGGAATGGGCAACACACTCTGAACATAAGTAACTGTTCATCAGCTGTTAAACATATGCATGGACTATATTCATTCAAAAATACTAATTCTAATACATTTCTTTTTTTAAATACATTTTTAATACATTTCTTTTTTTAAATACATTTCTAAGAGGCTGTAGCTTACCATTATTTCTCATACTTCTCAACATGTACACTAACAAAAATGCAATACTTGTACTTTTGGAACATTTTAAAACTCATCATTTTGTTGAGAGGACATTAATCTTCGCTCCATAACTATAGAACATTTTCATTTTTATATTTATAAATGCCAATTAGAAAAATCAATCCAATTAATATTTTCATTTCCTATCATCTACTTTCTTTCAATCGCCTGCTTTCTGCATCTGTCCACCCTCCCACATATGAAGTAAATTTTGGTGCATAGACCTAATAAAAGAATATAATAAAATAAAATATAATAAAAGAATACTGCCAACATGTCCTTTCACCCTGCCAACAGGATGGTCTGGGTTCTTGTCACCAAATACTGCCTCATGTGTGCTTCCTACAGAATAGCTAACTAAAGAGAATACTACATTTCATTTTGCCCTTAGAAATATTATTCACATATTGCCTTTTGAGTTTTAGAAAATTTCTAGGACATTGTCATCTGAACACTCATAATTTGAGATTTTGTTTATATAAGAAATTCCAATCTAATGATTATGAAATGTCATCTGCCAACTTAGTCTCTGTAAAAAATGAAAACTGCTGAATTCTTAACTGTATTTAATGAAAGTCTAAAGCTGATTACAATGGTGGCATCTCTGGTCTTCTATCATACTTTCTAAAAATATGATATTAAAAAGTTGGGGTAATACAATGAAAAATTGAAGGATGTGATGGTGATTTCTATCTCACTTATATGTATCATCATTCTCAAATTTTCTTATTTTGGACTTTTATAGTAAAGTGGAAATAATTGGTAAACAACAATGACATTCCTAAAATGAAAAATTATAAAATGTTCCACATATAGGAAAGAACATTTAAGATTTTAAAATGTACCTTAGATTTATAAAAGGATTCAATTGTCCCATATGGTAAATATAAGACAGACTGAGTTTGAGTCTCCTTTTTCAAAAATGAATAGATCTCTTTTTGTTCTTTGGAAAGTGAGAAGAAATTAAAAAACTGAAATTAGGTCCTTATGGCATAGTAAACTGAAGATTAAGGATCATCTTAGCAGATCCTCATCATTCTTTGGAATGCTGCTGCACAGATGAGTTAGCTATTCTTCAGTCTTGAACATTTAAAATGTCTAGATTTCATTACCATAACCAATGCTGCAATGTACAACCTTATACATGTGTTCATGTGCATATGACCAAGTGTTTCTCTTAGCTAGAGTAAACTGAAGTAGAATTTCTGAGTCACAGGGTATGCATATTTTTTATTTTAATAGATAAGAGTTGCTGTATTGGGACGTCCCTGGAGGCACAAGGGTTAAGCACCACATTATGAAGCATCCCAGCCACTGCAGCATAAGTTTGATCCCTGGCGTGGGAGGTGACCCACATGGCACAGCAGACCTGTCTTGTCTGCTGCTCACCTCAGCAGTGTGATTCAGTCAATCTGCCTGTTTTGCTCCCCACAATGTCTATGGTGTATCCTCTCACAGCCCCAGACACCTCTAGCCTGTATCCCAGTTTTTGTAAGCATAAATAAAATCTTAAAAAAAAAGTTGCTATATCAATCCACCTTTGCATCAGCAAGATATGAAATAAGATAACAACATATAAAGTTGTTATTGTCAAAATTACTAATTTTTGACAATGTAGTGGGTGAGCCATGTTACCACAATATTTGTATTTACACTCATTAAGGTTAAAATCTTTTCATTAATTTCTTGGACATTTTTCATCATAATATCCTATCAATCATTCACAAATGAACACATTTCTGAACTTACCCATAATATCAAGAAATTCTTCTTCTTAAATATATCTAGGTAACAAAACCCCAATAATGAACATTTATATTTCCTCAGAAAAAAAGAAAAGTAACTACAGTATCTTCTGAGTAAACAATGTGAAATCATCCTTTGGGAAAACATTTTAAAATTATAGGAACAAACAGGTTTTGAACTTCAGAGACAATTCTAAAGATAGTACTTTTATCTAGATGGGTTATGAATTTTTAGATGAAAAGAAAAATATGAAGGTGTCTATAAATGATAACAGTTTTAAAATCCAAGTGCTCTGCAGAGAGAAATATATATATTATAATCAAGATATTGACATGATTTCCCAGGAAGGTTTTAACTTTAGAATAAAAGTTTGAATGATTTTTTTCTGTTCTAAAATCTATACTCACTTATTCTGTTGCTATCAAAATAAGACAAAGACAAAGTACTTATTCGGAGAGTGAGAGGCAAATGATAATTCACAGAAAATAGAAAATGTACTATGACAGGATGGTTATAGCAAGAAATATATGAAGATGATGTTGATAATGTTTTATGACATTGAGGAAATCTGAATGGTGCCTGGGAAGAATAAATATTAACTTGAACAAATTTAATTTTTTTTATATTTTTGGAGTTGCATCTTTTTCCTTTGCCTGTCCCAAAGAAACATAACATAGTCTTTAATAGTAAAATACCTAGAATACAAGTTGACTGGAAAGGCTTAGAGTGAGAACGTTTGCCTATAGGTTTAAGTTATAGAAATAAAGTATAATAATAACATTTTTAAAAATAGCAATTACGAAACCAAATAATTAATTTGGTTATAACTAATTGCAATTGCTCAAATGTCCTAAAATCTTTAAACAAATGGAAAATCTAAAGGAAAATGGTGTAAACTTCAGACATTTAAGTACTAACTTACAATGCATTTTATTGTTGTCTATTTTATGGCTATTTACACTCATGATTAGCCATTCTTTTAAGACTGATTTTTCTTAAAATATGTATCTCCAACTTAGAAAATATTTTAGCATGTGATATAGTTTCTGAAATTGTCTTACTAATAGATGGTTTGGAAAATCCCACTAATGACAAATATAAAGCTGGTAACATATAGAAAACAGTTACTTGTTTCTAACATTAAAAAACAAAACAAAAAGCACCTGTTTACTATCAAGAAAGCAAAGAATTAACCAGACCAGAACCTGGCAGGGCAGAGAAAAAGGGTGGTGTTTGTGAGTATCTGGAAGAATAGCTGAGGTCACGCTTGATGGACAGCTTTGCTCTAAATTGAGGCACCAAAACACTACACAAGAGCCAGAGTTAAA
Organism: Galemys pyrenaicus; assembly: GCA_019455555.1. Classification (NCBI taxonomy): domain Eukaryota; kingdom Metazoa; phylum Chordata; class Mammalia; order Eulipotyphla; family Talpidae; genus Galemys; species Galemys pyrenaicus. The sequence goes on from JAGFMF010011381.1 coordinate 7,305,160, forward strand.
CATCTTTGAATAAATGTAATTGCTGTACACTAAGTGTTTATCATCTGCCTGATACTGCTTAGATGTTTCATCTATTTTTAATCTCATTTAATCTACACAACATCTCTGAGAAGTAGGTATTATTTTGTCTGCAGAAACTGAGGATCAGAAAGGTTTAGTAAGCTACTGAAGGTTAGCTGTTAAAAAAACAAATTACTATTCAAATCTATTATTCTTTGAACCAAAGTGTGAACTTCTGAAAGACAAACCTAAAAAAGAAATTCAAATTTTATTTATTCAAATCAAGGGTTCTTATGCAAATATGGAAGCTGTCCCCACCCCCCAAAAAAAAGGCGCTCCAAAATTAAAAATCTAGAATCAAACTTGCATATAGTAGATACTCTAAAACATTTATTAACGCTCTGATAAGTCTAGGAATTAATCATAAAGTTTTACAGTGATGTAATAGTGAAAATAGTAACACATTTTCATTCTCAGAGTTTTTAGCAAAACTCTACGTCAATAACAAATTCCTACAACTTTAAGATTTATCCCATTTTTTAATTCATAATTTTACTTCTTACAATTTTATACATGAATACCTGAGACTCAATTCTCATATAGGCTCTTTATTTTTTCACTTGTTACAGCAGTGAAACTACCAAATACATCAAGGAAGTATGGGGCTCTTGGGATGGATTAGGCGTATCTTTCTGTGAAAAGGGTAAGAATTTTCAAGGATCAGGGACAGAATTCTGTCATCCCTCTAAGTTTAAACCTAATACCAAACAGAGGTAGTCTCTTTGGGAAGTGATGTGACTAGTGTCTTATTAAGACAGCCCAGAAATAACCCTGGTCTTTTCTGTCATATGAGAACACAAGCAAAAAGATAATCACTTGCCTTCCTGACTAAAAAGGGGAAGAACAGAGGCTCTATACTATACTACAAAGCCACAGTAATAAAAACGGCATGGTACTGTAACAAAGAGACACACAAGCCAGTGGAATTGAAAGCCCAGAAATAAAACCACACAAATATAGTCAACTAATCTATGACAAAATAGCAAAGAATACACACTGGAACAAGGAAAGTATTTTTAATAAATGGTGCTGGACTACACATGAAAAAGAATGAAACTAGACTACTACCTCACACCATATGTAAAAATCAACTCAACAGAATGGAATATTCAGCAATCAAAAAAAGATTAATTCATGCCATTTGCAGCAAAATGGATGAAGCTAGAAGGGATTATGTTCAGTGAAATAAGTCAGCAGGAAAAAGAAAAATACTGGATGGCTTCACTTACACAAAGAGCATAAGGGAACCAAACAAAGGATCAGAAAATAAAAAAAGACAAAACTAGCAGGCAAACTATAAACTGAAGACATTCAGCAGAGGAGGAAAAGGAAGAGGAATCAAAACAGGGGAGAGGAGAGCACAACAGATTATGATAACAGGTCATGGGTATCTTGGTGGTGTTAATTTTATGAGGATTACACCTGACAGGAAAAATCAAATTCATTCAAAAATGAAAAACATTGTAAAATATATAATTTATATTAAAGTAGGGGAAAAGGTAGATAAAAGACTTGGTGGTAAGACCAGAAACCATGAGATATACAGAAAAAAAAAACACAGGTAAAGCACTCCATGACATAAACTTCAGAAACATCTAGGAGGGCTAATTTCTAGAAACATGGAAAACAAAGATGAATATAAACAGCTGGAACAGCATCAAACTAAAATACATCAAAATAAAATACTTCTGCACAGCAAAAGAGACAGCAACCAACTGAAGAGACACCCTATTGTATGGGAGAAAATATTTGCACAGCATACATCTGATAAGGGACTGATATTAAAGATCTATAAAGAGCTTACACAATTCAAGAAAAACAAAGCAAACAATCCAATAAAAAAATGAGAAGAGCCAAAAAGACAGTCTCCAAAGAAGAAATGCAAATGGCCAACAAGCATATGAAAAAATGTTCAACATCACTTACTATCAGGGAAATACAAATCAAAACAACCATGAGATACCACCTCACACCTGTGCAAATGGTCAATATCAATAAAAAAAGAAACAACAAATGCTGACAAGGATGTGGTGAAAAAAGAACCCTTAAACACTGCTAGTGGGAATGTAAACTGGTCCAGCCACTATGGAAAGTTGTCTGGAGGTTCCTTAAAACAGTAAAAATAGATCGACTCTATAACCCAGAGACTTCAATGCTAGGAATTTACCCACAGGACACAAAAACACTAGTTCAAAGGAAACTTGCACCCCTATGTTTACTGCAGCTCTGTTTACAAGAGTCAAGATATGGGAACAACCTACATGCAATATAAAAAAAAAATTAATTAAAAAAAGGGGGAAAAATGAGAAGATGCTGTGAATATGCACAATGGAATACTACTCAATCAAAAAAGATAAACTCGGGCCTCCCTGGTGGCGCAGTGGGTTAAGCAACGCACTCTGAAGCAAACCTCAGCCACTACAGCACGAGTTCGATCCCTGCTGCCAGCCAGGGAGGGGACCCACATGGTGCAGCAGACCTCTCCTGCTGTGCCCGCAGTATACTTCTGTTGATCTGCCTGTTCTGCTCCCCGCTCTGTCTTTGGTGAATGTTCTCACCCCCCACAACTCTGGCCTGTACCCTAGTGCTTGTATGCATAAATAAATAAATCTTTAAAAAAAAAAAAGATAAACTCATGCCATTTGTGGCAACATAGATGAAGCTAGAAGGGGTTATACTAAGTGAAATAAATCAGAAGGAAAAAAGTAAATATTGGATGGTTTCACTTATATGGAATATAGAGAAACCAAATGAAGGATTGGGAAAAAGATAAAACTTGCAAGCTCGCCATAGATTTGAGGCATACAGCAACGGAGGAGAGTGAGAGGGTTCAAGAAAGGAAGGGAAGAGCACAAGGGACTGTGGTGATGGACTGTGGGTGCTATGGTGCTGGGAGAACTATGAGGACTATACCTGAGGGGAGAAATCAAATACTGTCCAAAAATTAGCAATGTAAGAAAATCAACATTAAACAAACAAAACAAAACCAAGCAGATGATCATCTATGAAACAAGAAGCAGGTCTCACCAGATACTAAATCTGCTGGGACCTTGACCCTGAACTTACCAGCCTCCAGAACTGTGAGAAAAAAATTTCTGTTGTTTGTAAGTCACCCAGTCTATAGCATTCTGTTACAGCAGGTTGGAAGGACTAGACATTGGGAATTTAAGGGAATTTAAGCAATTTGTCCAAAAGTTAGAGCTAAGATTTAAAGTGAGGTCTGTTTGATACGAATGTTCATTAGGAAAAGGAAACATAAGATACGATGGTTACAGAGGTCAATAAAAAATAAAGAGATAAATTTGGGCTCACAGCAGGAAAAACAGAAAAGATCACAGAAATGTTGAGATCTCCCTGTCTTTTCTGGCCTAATTAAACTTTTATAATTATATGTATAAAAAAATTACAAAGTATGCCTGTCAAAGCTAACAAATGGAAGGACTGTTTCTTTATAAAAATGTCACTCACACAAACTTAGAAATTCCAGTATGTAACATTGCCCTATAGAGTACCAGTGAACATCTGCTTTCACTGCACTTATTAACCGGGCAAAACAAGCAAATAATTTGCCATTTTTTAAATCAAGCTATGTGTTTGGCATCCAACTTTACCAAGAATCCAACATGTTTGAATAATTTGACTATTTAAATAAATTTTAAAAAATAAATTTAAATAAAAACACTAAAATTAACTCATCTCAAGCATTAGGGGAAGGTGTAAAAGAAATCAATTACCTGCTGTAATTTCCTTGCTTAGCGACCTTGGCCAGGGAGAAAATGCAATCAAGAGTTGCAAGGTGATGTACTGCTTTACACAGGGAGTAATAATGTTCACCAAAATTCCTACAGAAGTGGTAACAACAACACAGAAGTGATCAAACTGATTACTTAGAGCTGTAAAAGTTGTATAATAAGTTATCACTTTATTAGCTACAATGAACACACTAAAAGATCCAGGCATATCCAGCAGTTCAGAGAGAGAAATTTTACTGAATTTGTTTAATAACATGATTACTGAAGCTTGCTTCTTTTTGTTTCATTTGAATAGAATTATATACATCTACAGCAACTTCTATACAAAGATGTCTACTATTAACACATTGCACATTTCATCTGACCATGACATTTTAACTTAGACATAAATAACACAAATGAGGTGAACACTTCCACTCCGCTTAAATAATTTTTGAACTACCCAGAAGAGTCAGCATCCCTTTGTGCTTCTCCTTCAATACATATTCAAAGTACAAAAAACTGTTTCAGTACTTTTATCTCATACTGAATTAGAACTCCTCAATGGGAGAGCACTTGTCTGACTTACCCATAAATGAATAGTCCTAGCATCTAGTTAGTAACCTTGGCATTGAATAGACATTGTACTATTTTTGTTAAAGACAAGCAAGAAGAAAAGTAATTTTGTCAGTAACCTCTATCTTATTAATAATATAAACAGAAGTAACAATTTAGATTTGTTTTAAGAAGATAATGGTCAATGCCTCAAATCTTTGTCTGTTTAGAAAGCTGTGATGTGCTAGTTTAAAAAACTCTTTTAACCAAAGATTTACTCAGAAAAAGCATACAGGTGTTTTCCTTCCCCTTTTTCCCTTTTAGCTTATTCTATTATTTTACACCACATGTAGCCCTTACAGACTTTTAATGTGTATCCCCTACCAAAGAGTGTTATATTGAACGCTTCTCTTAAAAAAGATTTCCCTATTATTCTGTTTTCAGAAATTTTGAGATTTAGTCTGTTTGCTTTATTTTTAAAACTAGTTTACCAGCTTATAACAAAGGACAAAACTCAGGAACAGCCAGAAGGAAAATAAGCAGGGAGCAAAATATGGGGAAAGGAAAAGAATTTTCAAATTCTCTTCAAATGCTCCATTCTCCCCTTCAATCTTCTTTAATCTGAAGGTTTACAGATTGCTTCCTACCAAGATAAAGATACTTAGACTTAACTAGCACCTGATTGTTCAGTTATTGCTATATTATCACTATGTCAATTTTTTAAGCTGTAATCTGCTTTTTTAAAATAAATATTGTTAAAATAAGGTAGTCTATGTAAATAACTTTTTCAGATGCCAGAAACATTTTAGGTATACAGATTTATATCTGTTAACTTTTGTGAATGAAGAATCTATTTATGTTGTATTTTATACTTGTTTGAGTAGGCAGTGTAATTCACTTCACCTTTTACTCTTACTATTCATCAAAAGAAACAACACAAAAACCACTAACAGAGTTAAGAGTGTGTGCAAAATCCCAAATACAAAGGAGACTGGCCCCTGGAATTACACAGTCAGCAAGCACTCAGTTGCTTAAAAATGCTTCCTAGTTTTGAAGATGCCACATTCTTCATGGATCTAACACTCTTGAGTGGTTATCCAGTGCTCATCATTGCTGGTTTGGTTTCAAATTTTATCCAACCATTCATTTACCCCTTGAACTAAGGTCTGTGCTGTTCCCATTCTTTTTTTTTTTTAATCTTACATTATTTTTAATTTTTGTATAGTGTGTATTTCTCGTCCCTATGAAATTACCATCACCAGCTCACCTGTGTCCCATCACCACAGTCCCTTGTGCTCTTCCCAACCATTTTGTTCTTTCTCCTTCCTCCTCCCCTGGGGGGTGTCTCAGATTTATAATTGTCTGTTGATTTTGATTTTTAATTTATTATAATTAATTTTTTTCCTTAGTCCCTTATTTGTTTCCTCTACATTCCTCCTATAAGTGAAACCATCCGATATTTTTCCTTTTCTTTCTGGCTTATTTCACTTAGCATTATCCCTTCTAGCTCCATCCATGTTGCTGTGAATTGCTTTTGTAGAGCAAAAGACACATTAACCAAAACAAAGAAACACCCCACTGATTGGGAGAAAATTTTTGCACACAGCATTACTGACAAGGAACAGATCACAAAAATCTACAAAGAGCTGACCAGACTAAACAAAAACAAAGTAAACAATTCAGACTAGCCAAAGAACTGAGATACTCAAGGGCTCTGAAAACACTTAAAATGAGAATGGAAGTAAATTAGAAAAAGAACTGAATACCCCAAATTTCCACCTCTGAATTCAAGACTCTGAGCCAACCTAATCTCAAAGTTTCAATAGTAAAGTTGCGATCTTTTTTTTTTATCAAGGTCGTAAGCAAAAAGAAATGGTACTACTTTTTAAAACTCTCATTTTTTTTCCACTTCTAAGATTGACTAGTTTAAATAAAGTTCCCTGATGAATTCCACCAAATATTTACTGTTTAAATTTTTAAAGAATAGGCTAACAGAGATTTCTGTTTAGAATGATACCTATGATTTCATCACAAGCAGGCACTACAGCCTGATGATAAAGGACACACACCCTACTACAAAACACACCGGATTGAGTCTGGCCTCCCATCCCTTTCCTTATTGTGAACTACTTACTCATTTCTGCAACTCACTTTATTCATCTGTAAATTGGAAATAATAATAATATGTACCCTCACAAGACTTTTGTAAGGTATATGAGCTAATATATACAAAGTGCTTAAATGAGCTATGCTCTCAAGTTCCTCTGGACTCATGAAAGTAAATTGTGTACATCTCTTCCCAATTCCAACCCAGGGTAGTTTGAAATTAGCCATGGTGAAAGGATTAACACTACAGAAATCAGCAAATACCATAACTACTACTCCTTTCCACAGAGTGAAATCACTGACTTAAATCTGGTAATATAAACACATGACTATTAATAAATACAGACAAATATTATTTTAAAAAAATATGGGGTCTCCCTGGTGGTACAAGAGGTTAAGGCACAAACTATGAAGCTATCCACAGCCACTGCAGCATTAGTTTTATCTCCAGCCAGGGAGGTGACCCACATGGTGCGGCAGACATCTTCTGTCTTGCTTGCTGCTTCCCTCAGTGGTGTATTTTCAGTATATCTATCTGTTCTGTTCCCTACTCTGTCTCTGGTGAATCCTCTCACCCCCTGTACCTCTGGTTTGTACCCCAGTGCTTGAATGCATAAATAAAAAAAAAAATCTTAAAAAAAACACATTAAAAATGTGAGGACTATTCTACAGTATTCTAGATTCAAATAAAATAGAGAAACACGTAACAAAATGCCATGTGTAAAATTCAATCAGATATTTCATTTAAAAATTTGAGGGGGAATAGTAAATATCTAATAAACACTTAAAAAGTTGAGGGAGGAAGATTAAGGAAACTCAATATATTTTTAAATTAATATTTAATTTTTCTTAGATACGATAATAGTGTTAAGATTTGTAGTAGAATTGTTTCATTTTTACAAGTACTTAGTAGTGAAATGTTAAGATGTTTAAAACTTACTTTTAAATGGTTCAAAAAATGAGATATAAAAAAAGTGGCAAAAAGTCAACACTTAATAAAATCTAGGTGAATGGTGTATAGGTGTTCATTTTAACTTTCTCATGGGTTTTTAACTAAGGAAAAAAATAGGGGGAAAACACATCAAATATAATAAAATGAAAAATTAAATGGAGATAAGAAAAACAACTAGCCCAAACTTATCCAACTCTGGAAATGCTAATAAGCCTTCATGTAACAAGTAAACAAAGGTCCAAGGTAAAATTTCAAAAAGTGACTACTAAAGATTCCTAGCAATAAAACTTTAGTACAAAACAATAAAGTATATTTGTCTCTCACCAAAGATGAAGATGAGTTTCTATTTCAATGGATAAAAATAAAATCAGAAAACACATGTACTCAACGACTTCATGATAGGTTACAAGCAGTAACCTCTACTTTTCTTTTAGATGGAAAGATTTTCCAGTCTAATTCTCATAGCAAAAAGTCAGATTATATTTTTCATTGTAAACTCACTCTAGAAAATCAAGCCATTCAGCATTGCAGTCAAGGACTAGCTGCTCCCGGAGCTGATTCAGATGTCTGTAATTTTCTACAATAAAAGGAGAGTGAAAGCGGCTCACAGCTTTTGTGCTAGAAGAGGAGAAGGAAATATAAATAGAAAATCAAGGTTACTAAGAAATCAGTAATGCTATCACTTCAGAAAATTAAAGTAGTTATTTATTTTTCTCTGATGAACCTTGAAAATAAACAGCTGTAAATAGAGAACATTCTTTAATTATGGTCCTTAAAACTTTATTGATTCCAAAGATCCTTGGTTGTAAAAAAAAGTACTGGAGTTCAAAGGCCTTTGTTCAGGAAGCTTTTAAAATGCATTTCAAATTTTATCCCTATCCTAAAGTCAACATGTAGAACCTTTATTTCATAAGCAGAAAGCTTTTCTTTATATTAAGTGAAAATAACTGCACTTTCAAAAAGATTGGAAGCAAATATGGCAAAATAAGTCTGACAAAAATGGAAGGCAGATACATTGGTGAATGGTGAAGGTTATGTATATTACTTTTTAAGTTTATACCTTTCTAAACGGTTGAACTTATCAGTAAAAAAAGAAAAATATAGAGCATTACAAATAATCATAATGCATTAATTCAGGAGGCAACTGAAGAAGAGTTCTTCATGATCTAACTGTAGAGTCACAGTGGCCCTGGATGGGAAGAAATACCACCCACCCAAGGCTACCCCTCTTGTCACTTGTCAACATGTGACTTTGGGAAAACGAAATTACTTTCTCTTAAATATCACTCTCCTCTCTACAAAATAGTGATAATAATAGTATATTTGTCTCTCACCAGAAAGGAAGATGAGTTTACATTTCAATGGCTAAAAATAAAATCAATACCCTCATAGGTATTGTAATGATCTAACAGCTGCACTCAACAGAGTATGTTGTTAGTACTCAAAATTCAGAGTCAGTCAATAGTAGTGGTAGCTGTTGATGCCACTATTGATATTATGTAACTATAAAGGGGAAAAGGAAAAGGTCATGGTAATAATTAGGCAGGTGATAACATAGTAAACTCTAAATTTTGCTTACTCGTTTCTTATACTGTCACAATAATATTTGGTTTGGCAAGTAACTGAACAAAATATAAGACATAAACATTACATATATGAAAACTGACTGACGGTATTCCAAATCTATCCTCAAGGCTCCAAAAGCCAAACAACAAATAAAAAACTACAGTGAATCTTCCTAAAACCATCTTATTTATTAATTTGATTTGCAACATTGACTGTTCAAAAGATACTGGTACTGATTTATACCCTGCTTGTTTTTAAATTATGTCATCTAGACTTCAATGCAAACATATGTATTAGAGCTTTCTTTTCTGACATAACTAATGAGGCATTGCAGTCATTGTTCTAGTCTAACCTGATTTTTGGTTTTTTTCTGTCCAAAAAGCATGTTTACATTCATTAGTTATATCTACTTCATAAAGTAGATAAAGGAAAGAATGCCTGCAGAGAGAAAATATCTTCTCAAACCAACAGTTAATGGTTGCATGGGGGGCAAGGGGAAGCATGGTATTAGCACTAAAGAAACCCTCGACTCTAAGAATCATTTGAAATTACTTAAAAATAACCATCCATTCATCGTGTCAAAATTTTCTTTACTCCTTCATTGAACAACCAGCTACTAACAAGTAATTCTACTATCTTAGGTAAATGTAACATTTTAATCTCAAGTCCATGCAAACATATTAATAATAGTAGTAATAAGTATTCAATAAGGATAGGACCTCTCTAATAATAATTTTTTAAATGATTCACCTCTTGGTGATTAACATCTAACCAGTGAGAAAAGTCAGAGTCTCAACATGGTTCTCTAATTTTGTTTTTGACAAATTTATTTTCATCAGCTCATGAAATGATTTACAAAAAGGATGTAAGAATTACTGTAATTATGTGTCATGGAAAACATTAAGATTAAAAAAATGCAGGCAGTCAGGTAGAAAATGAAATTTCAGCTTCTTAAAAGAAATGTCAGATAGAACATTCAACATGAAATTCAAGCAATTAATCTTGTAATTGAAGGTTCTTCAACTTTTTCATGTGTTTAAAGTATACTCAGATTTAAGGAAAAAAACCAGCAATTTACAAAACAGTAAACAATATATATACAAATAAAATACCCTTTGGAAAAACTGTTTTAAAATCAATGATAAAAAAACATTTTAAGTAATTATTCTGTTGGTTGAAAGTTCATAAGAAAGCTGAAGAGGAAGGACTGCTTTAGGTGTTGACGACAAGGTCATTGTTCAGTCTAGCAGCATACAGATATATAATTCACAATAAGAAAAAAATGTACTTCTAAACATACCTTCCAACTTTAATCCAATCAATTGGAATACAAGAGACAGCAGAATTTTTTATTTCAATCATAAACTAAAATAGATACAAATAAAAGTTAGGTATTTAAATGATTAACCATTTTCAAAATGCATTAACAGTTTTCTAAATATCATTTTAAACATTCAAGATGAATTCAATACTGCACCAGGGGGTGTTAAATAAGACTACACAACCAAACAATATTAAATCAGATTTCAGTACTTGGGCTAAAAGACAATTTTTACTGAGCAAAAAGTGGATAAAGGATATAACATCATATTTTAATGTTTTAATATTTCTATGTGAATGCTGAGAATGGTGATTTTTCATTAATGACTGCTTTCATTTATTAGTGCCCACTTATCTTAAGAATTCTATTACTCAGTAATAAGGCTTAATTCTAAATACATAAAATTTTAAAATATTTGATTATTAGGTTTCACATCAGTTTGAGATATGGCTCATTCCCTATTCTGAACAGAAAATTTATCAGAGTAGTTTTTATGCATGGAGATCAGTCCTCTAAAAGCGTCTTCTTTTAAAAAAAAAAAAATCACTGACTTTCTCACACATTAAGTAAGGGAAGAAGGTATTTCTTCCCACAAATGTTTTCTTTAATTTTTCATCAATATGAGCCATATCCTTATAGCTCCAACTGTGCTTTGCAAGTAAGCTTTTATGAAATCAGGAAACAAGTGAAATCATGTTCTATCACATATTCATTTGTAACATTATTTATAATGTAGATCATCTCTTCTTCCTGTTAATGAAATACAATATTTTATTTAAATAAACACACTTGTCTTGTGCATATTGGGGCCAGAAGCTCCACAACTGCTGCTAATTTCAAGATGACTATAGGGATTTTTAATATTTATCAGTTTTGTAACACTTCAGGTACTTAGAATTTAAATATTTTTTATTGGTACTATGAAGCTAGCTCAAGTTTATTTTTCTATTAACAGAAACACTAACATTTTTACATTAATTAGAATAGCCATTAATAGTTACTTAAAAGCAAAAGTTAAATTGTGAAACAATTGTAAAAAAGTTATTTAAAAAAAAAACTTTTATACTTAGCAAAAATTTTAGACCTTACTAGTGTCCTCTTGCATAAGAAATTGATACAATTTAAATCTGTCACACCCAGGCCTCCCTGGTGGTGCAGTGGGTTAAGCAACGCACTATGAAGCAAACCACAGCCACTGCAGCACGAGTTCGATCCCTGCTGCCGGCCAGGGGGGGGACCCACATGGGGCGGCAGACCTCTCCTGCTGTGCCTGCTGCTCCCCTCAGCAGTGTACTTCTGTGATCTGCCTGTTCTGCTCCCCGCTCTCTGTGGTGAATCCTCTCACCCCCCATGCACACCTCTGGCCTGTATCCCAGTGCTTGTATGCATAAATAAATAAATCTTAAAAAAATATATAAATAAATCTGCCACACCCCATTAAAATACTTAAGAATAAAAGACCTAAATGTCCTCTTTGGCTATAACAAGAAAGTGAACAAAAAATTGACAAAATAAATATCATTAGAGGGAAAGATAAAAATCACAGTTTTATATGTTAAAAAAAGTGCTTAAAAGTTATTTAAAAATGTTCTGTGATAATAAATATTTATCTTTATGACTTAATTGTAGAAAGAGCTATGCAAAAGCAAAAGTCAGGGCCACACTGTATCACTAATATCTTTGACGGACATATTTGGATCCATAATGATTGGCATAGAGTTCCATGGAATTACTGCCAAAAAGGAATATGGAAATTCTGAGAAGAACTACAACAGCCCAAGAAAGTCAGTGGGGAGCCAGCAAGGATAGTTCCCTTAAGTAATCTGCCATAAAATCCCAGCATGGTGGCACTGGATTCAAATCTATACAACTGTACATCTGTAACATAAATGCATTACAAACTATTACTAGTCAGGCAGGGCCCTTTGAAACACCTTGGGAATAATCTGGACAATACTTGCTCTGTCTGTAGATATCAAAGGACTACTTTCTAAGGACCACAGCTCCTCAAGCAAGTCATATACAGAGCCATGATAGAATGACAGTGAGAGTCAGCAAAGTGCATATGAACCTTCTACTTGTTAAATCCCTGGGTTACCCGCTCAGAGAAGTACTTGTCTTGCATGTCCCCTTTCTCCTGTCATTGGCCTTCATGTTTTCAGTCTGAGTTCTCCTCAGAACTGTCACCAACTAGCAAGTTTTTTTCTTTTCATCCTTGGCTATGTGATAGAAAATTTTCTGTTTTCTTTTATAAACATTCTAAGAATGAGCAAACAGGCTTTCCTTAAAGTATTTTATTACTAAAGAAAACTAAAATTGCAAATTAACATACATTTCAGAAATCTTATACATCCACATAGTAACTTTTCTACTCTATGGTTCCTGACTTTGTTTCTTAGGTGTTGGTGCAAGAAATCTGCCTTGATTCATTCTAGCAATCTGCCGCGTTCTACTGGGATTCCAATTATGACTGGCTTAAATGTCAGATATTGTTAACAACTCAAGCTATATAGTCTGTGGTATTGCTGATCTGGCATCATTGCTAGGTTTGCTCAATGCAGAAATGGTTTTGCACTTAACCCATTCACAAGTTCCTCTTTTCTACCTCATGCATAAGAATTTCAACCTTATTTATAATTAAGATTTAAAAAAGAATGATTGCCACAGTTAAACATACTAAGAAGATATGCTGCATGTTACTTATTAATAACTTTTTCTAAAAAGTTCCCCAATATTTTTTTTTTTTTTAAAGAGCAGGTTTATTAGGAAAAGGGAGAGTAAAGTAAAAGACACTTGCATAGACACAAGTGAGCAGGAAGAGCTGTCCCAAAAAGGACAGGTTTGCTGAAAGGCCTGTATGGTTGCAGGTGCGTGGCCTTGAGGCGAGCTGCCTTCACTGAGAGAGGTCAGTGAAGGGAAATCCCAGTATGGTACAGGTCATGGGCAGGCAGGAGGCTGCCCTGCAGAGGAGAGAGTTGGTGACGAGAAGCACCTGCATAGTACAGGTGGGCAGAAGGATGGCTGCCTTCAATATTTCCTTTTAATAATAATAACTTATCAGCACTGCCACAAATCTAAGTATCACCCACATCCATTTCATAGGATTCAATTAAGAAATAATTCTTTATATACATAAAACATGACAGAGATTGTCATAGAAGCAATGAACTATGTAAAACTATGTAAATTTCTGCTTTCATATTTTCTTATAAACCAGTATTTTCATGATCAGAGATAATAAGCACCATGATAAATAAAGCTTATCATTCTAATGAGTAAGTAAAAACTGGGAACAGAGGTGAAAAATGAAAATCATCAAAAGTGACAATGGGGTCTCCCTCGTGGCACAGCAGGTTGAGCCCTGCACTGTGAAGCATCCGCAGCACAGCAGCTCAAGTTCAATCCCTGGCCAGGGAAGGGACCCACATGGTGCAGCAGACCTCTCCTGCCTCACCCGCTGCTTCCCTCAGCAGTGTGTTTCAGTTCATCTGCCTGTTCTGCTCCCTACTCTGTCTCTGGTGACTCCTCTCACCCCCCACATCTCTGGCCTGTACCCTAGCTCTTGTATGCATAAATAAATAAATCTTTAAAAAAGTGACAATGATTTGACATTCTGTGTATCTAATATTAGTAATAACAATAAGATCCCTGTATCATGTTGAAATACCATAAAAGGTTTTTGGAAGATTATTATAAAAGCTATGTGGAAGTAACATTTTAGACAGAACAAAAGGGTATTAAGTAAAAGGCACATATATATGAGTCTTCTTCCCTTACATCTCAGAAGTAATCATATTTGATTAAGTCTTTTCTTAGTACCTCTGAATAATCTGTTGGTGTCTCTAGTGTAATTTTAAAAGATAATTTGATTATAACAATGCTGGATATTTACAATTCGGTGTTTGAATGAATGGAATTGCTAATTCTCAAAAAATGTTTTGAATTTGATACTATTAAAAATCTAAAGATTTTTAAAACTAATGAGAATTGATCCTACCATTAACAGCTAAGAAATTTCTGCCTCAAACTCATCACATTGACCTAGTAAAGGTTAAGAATAATAAAATAGTTCTTCTTTCTCAATCACTTATAATCCAATTATTTGATCTCTATTCTGTGCTTGTTCTTAAGCTTCAATGCTACGCTAATAAAGAATAATTAATCTACATCCCACATGAATTTCTGATGATTTTTTTCCCATTTTGCTAAAAATTACCAATTAAAGCCAATAAGGTTTTGGGTTGTTGTTGTTTTTTTTTTTCCCCAGTTTGAGTAGTATGAGCACTAAAATGTCCATATTTTATGAAACAAATTTCTTGATTTTGATAATCTCTTGTGCTAAGATGTGTCAGTTCAGTAAAACAATGGTTTGGCAGAAAGATTACAGTCAGGCAGACCTAGTTTGAAACTGGGCTTCTGACTTGGGTAACTGACCTAACAACTCCCTGGTTTTTCCCCCCTTTTTATTATAAAGATTAAATTAGAAGCAAAGCACTTAGCACTGTTCTAGACCTCAACAAACATTTTATAAGTGGTAAGTATATTTTTCCTACTATTATATGAATAACATTTGTGTTTTATGAATGGAAAGTAGATTTATATATTTTAAGACGACTGGTCTTCACAGCTTAGGACAAAAATGACTCATCCTTGGGCAGATAGTATGTAAATGGTAGAACTGGCATTTACACTAAGCTTGCCACATTGTAATTCCAGGTAACCAGTTTTCTATTACATATCTTTTTTATTAAGGAATTTTGATTATCTCACTCACAACAATTAAAATAGTGGCACTATTACAAGGTCATAATTGCACAGTGAAACTATGAACTACAACTAAATTTTTGGTTTTCCTATTGGGGGCTCAGTATAAATCATTTTTGTGTTTTATAGAGCTCTATGTGGATACAGCATGAAGTGTATGGATAAGTATGACATCTTAATAATTTTAATCAGAAGACAGGCTGACTTAATCAATGGTCTATTTAATGACAGGAGATTAATAAATATTTTCATAAAGATTATAGTTCACAACAGTCTCATATTTCAAATAATCACACAAATCAATCTTTTTACTAAATAAGTAAATCAATATAAATATGTAAAAATTTGGTTTGAAATTAAGATTTATAATCCCCACTAGAAAAATACCTACTTTTTAAAATTCCAACCAAAGGTTTAGAAAGTCAATAAAATGTTTGTTGTAATTTGGTATTTTAACAAAGTAGAATTCCACATATCCCTTCAGTTGGAATCTGTTTTTTATTACATAGATGCAGAAGTAGCATGCCTCAAGACTCAGAATAGGAGCAAGAAGTATTAGCACATTTTAAAAAGCATACTTCTTGGTTTCTATTCAATATTAATATCAAACTTTAAACAGAAGTACATATACCAAAAAATACATTATAAATTACCAAAATCTTATGAGAAACTCACTAAGGTAGACCTTCATTATATTTTTTTTTGTTTTTTTTATTTAGCTGTTATAAATTCAGAAAGAAACCCTGTCAGTTCATCCCTGTATGATATAATCATGGATGATTCACTTTATATCATTTCAGTATCTATAAAACCAACTTCTTTTTCCTGGATTTCAAGGTAAATGAATTCTGTAAATTATTACTCATAAGTCATGTTTGTTTTATAATATAATTTCACTGAATAACATTAAAGCACATATAACATTAAATTGCAAGAGTTTACCATAAGATTAAAGTAAATAAAACAAAAGTTATTAAAAATGATCTTATTCAAACAGAGTAAATCAACATATTCCCAAGGAACAAAACAAAAATGAAAAATATCATTTCAACCTATCTTCAAATTTTAATTTACATTTTAAAATATTTTTTTCTGTTTTGAGGAAAATCAATGCAAAATAACTTTGACAATACCTCCTGTCCTGATACTGTCACATACTGTATAGAAGGATTTTTTAGTATTCTTCGTATTTCTTGCAAATGTATTTGGATTTTGTCAGTAACTTCTTTAATTTCATCCTTCTTCTTTTTGATTAAAGGGAAATCAGAAAGATCTTTGAACAATTCAGTTTTATCACCAATTCTAAAAAATAAAAAAGTACAAATACATAAACTGAAGTATTAATTATACCAGTCATCAAATATTTTTCATAGAGTGATTAAAGACCAAAGGAATTCGGGAAAACAAAGTTCTAATTTTAGCTCTGCATTCATGGGTAAGCCTTTTAATTTTTAATCTCTTGGAAGACAGTCACAATTTTCTAGTATCACTTTATTTTGCATATTCATGGTTTCCACAGTGAAACCAAGAGATAAAATTATTTGCTATTTACCCACTTGAAATAAACACAAATATACATACTGTTATATCTTTAAAAATATAGAGAGAATTCTTTGTGGAATGAACTGTAAAATAACTACCGTTTAAAACTTTTATAACTTTGCTTCTGCAGTTTCTAAGATCAACCACCCCTAAATATCTAGCAAATGAGTACAAGATTCCATTTGACACCCATTTTTAGAATAATAAACTATTAGTTCTTATGCCACTTGAACATTATTATTGCGTCATCTGATACTTTGGGAAGTAGTACATCTGTCCTACATGATAGAACTGCCTACATTTTAGAGAGCAAAGTGTTAGCTACAGCTATAATCCAGAGCTTTCCATATCTAATCACATTTCTAATTTCACATGCAAATTCTGCCACTACTTTTAGTGAAGCTTAAGAATCCACACATTAAATGCAATTGTATTAGATGATTTTCACTGCTACAAAGAACAAAAGGTCTGCTACTTACTTGGCTGCCTGTTCATTAAGTATCTTTAAGTAATGCTCCACTGGACTGAGAAATTCAGGAATTTCTAAAATCGATGTCTGGAGCAAATCTGACTGGACATGGGAATTAACAGCAGGTACTAATGTTTGAAATTCTGACTTCACGTGATAAAGAGTTTTGACAATCAAGAAGAACTCTTGAGTAGAACACTGAAAATAGAATTTTTTTTTAAATAGTGTAAGATACATGAAAATGAAGTTTAATTAGTTAAAAATTTAACTAAGTTACAATATTAAATAAGTTAATATTTTAACTTTTAAAGCTAGAAGAAAATTAGATTTTAATTTATTTTATAAACAAGTTAATTAAAAACGTTGATAACATCAAAACATTAAGCCAACAGCTTAAATACTTCATAAAATACTGTATTAAAGCTATCAAGAAAATCCTTTAATCCAGGGATAGTAAAGTCAATATATGTGCAAAACCTTTTCATTTTAAAAAATATACTGGGGCCTCCCTGGTGGCTCAGTGGGTTAAGCAACGCACTATGAAGCAAAGCATAGCCACTGCAGCACGAGTTCGATCCCTGCTGCCGGCCAGGGAGGGGACCCACATGGTTCAGCAGACCTCTCCTGCCTCACCCACTGCTGCCCTTGGCAGTGTGTTTCAGTCCATCTGCCTGTTCTGCTCCCCACTCTGGTGAATTGTCTCACCTCCCACGACTCTGGCCAGTACCCTAGCTCTTGTATGCATAAATAAATAAATCTTTTAAATAAATAAAAAATATACTGACCACACAGCAAAAATATAAACAATGTAAAAAATAAAAAGTACAAGTCTGAGGAAATATTTCCAAGACACATGAATAGACTGATATGGAACATTATAATTTCAATATATATGAAAGATATGTGTGTTTATATGATATACATATAGGTATCTATACAATACGATTTAATTTGTGATTTTTTATATGCATCATTCTATAGAAATTAAAATATTAAGGCAAAATTTCTAGAAGGGTACATATATAAGTTTATCTCTAGTTAGTGTGTACAGGGAAGAATGGTAGAGGCAGACATTTTTACTCTTTATTTTATGCCCCACTATACTGTTGCAATTTTTATGCATGAACATTTTTTACACTGGAGCTTCTGACAAAGAGGAGATTAAACAAGTTCACTTTTTTTGAAACTATAGTCTAAGACTGTCTTTAAAAGCATAAAATCACAAAAATAATAAGGAAAAAATAGCAACATCTTAGACATTTTAAAGTAAATGTAAAAGTTGTAACTGACTTAGAAAAGGAGAACTACCTGCATCTTAAATTAGCTCTGAGGATAACTAGGACACAACTTCAGTTACAGAAAGAATCTTAAAAGACTAAGGAACTGGTGGCATAAATTATCTTTGGAAGGAGAAACTGGGTAGGAGGAGGGAGAGTGATAATTTGAAAGTGATTTAAGAAGTAAAGTCCCTGAACTCCCTATTTCTCTCCATACCATTGAACAACCACCACTCTTCTACCCTACAAAAGAGTATTTTTATTATCTGGAAGGGTAAGAATATCACCAAAAACAAGGAATTAAAGGAAAGGTTGCAAACTGAATGCTGAGATTCCCACTGGTTCTTATATAGCGCCCAGAATATTGTTAACCACCCAGGAGGCTGCTAGAGTCCGTAGGGAATCTCACCAGCCTAAGAGGAAAATGAGAACCATACTGTAGCAAGAATTTCTACAACAAATCGACCAGGTAGTTCATTCTAGAGTTGCCCTCATATTTTGCAAGTCACATGCAACTATGTAGACTGTCCTATAAGTATTTAGGCTTTCACACTTAAAATAAAAATCAGGCGTCAGATAAAAAATTCTAACATGAAATGCAAAGACTGAAACAATCAATGAACAAAAACTGGAGAGAACTGTAAGCCAACATTGCCACAAGAAAAATTTATCTTAATCACACACACATACACTAGCAGGAATACAGCCTTAGGTAGAAGAACACTTCTAAAAACATAATAATATCCTGTTACGTTAATAATCCCCAGTTTTACAGAGAATATTACAACTATGAAACCAAAATGGGATTTTTTTAAAAAAAAAAAAAAAGGAACATTTAGAGAACAAGAAAGCAACAAATTCTTGGAAATTAAAGTCTGTGCATAGAAAAACTCCAATAGACTAAGTGGAAGATAAAGTGATGAAATTTCCAAGAAGATAAAGCAAAAAAGAAGAGATAAAAAATACCAAGTTAATCAGTCCAGGAGATTTCAATCAAATCAATAAGAGAGTTGTAGGAAAAAAATCACAGAAAATGTAAATCAGAAAAATTTCACAGAATTTTAGGATTTACTTTGCCAGATTCAAAAATACCAATACAACACATGAAAACAGAACCCAATCAAGGTGAATCATCATGAAATATTAGAACACTGGAAGCAAAGAGAAAATCAATTTCCAGGGGGGAGGGAAGGAAAGAAAGATACGGAAAAATAAATCACACAAAAAATCAGGAATTAGAATGACTTCAGACTACTTAATAAACAGCAGTAGAAGCTAGAAGACAATTGAGTACCACAAAGCTGTAAAAGAAAATAATTTAACTAATTTTTAGATTCAGTAGACTACCAATCAAACGTGAAAGCAGGTGGGAAAAAAACATTTTCAGACATCAATGTTTCAAAACATTTACTTCTACTACGCATCTCAGGATGCCTCCAAAAGAAGTACTCTATCAAAGTGAAGTTGAATTAAGCCAGGAGGAAGAAATGGAATACAGAAATCTGATGATGCTATTTAAAGGAAGTAAAAGGAATCTCAGAAGGTAGTCACATAACAATTATAGAGTAACCAGTTCATACTAAATTACACCATAAGGTTTAAGAAAATAAAATTAATAGAATAGTTGATGAAAATAAACATCGAGACATGAATCAAGATTGGGTTGAGTTAATGGGATTAAGTTAATGAAAAGTACACAAAATTAGTATATATAAAATAGATTAATGCTAACATATTTACAAAATCAATTATTAACTACAAGAAATGAAGTCAATTATGCAGAAAAACAGGAGTCAGATGCAACTGAACAAAAGCTGAATTCATAATGTACCACAAAATAACTTCTGCAGAAAGGCTACTGTATGCCAAGAAAGCTGTGTATATAAGCTAGATTGTTTATATAAAAGTGAAGCCTAGGAAATTTTTGGCCAATAGTTGAAACATTCTAACAAAAGTGAAGAACTAAAGGCAAATATTTCAACATAATTTCAGAAATCTCTTACAATTATTGTAATTTGAGAACCAAGAAAAGATTGAGTTTTCATATTCAGATAGGATACAAAGTTTAATTCAACAACAGAAGCAGAGTGAAAACCAAGTGCTGTGCAGTGAAGTCCTAAGTGCACAAAGCAAGTTGTTCTCAAGTTTCTTAAGCATAACCACTCAATGGAGCTAGCAAGACAACTAAGAATAGGGATAAAGTAGTCGCTCCTGGAATCACTCATATTCAATCCCATTTCTGACAGCACACTGTTCTGTGGGAGGGTTTTAGAACAAGTCACAGAGCAGTGGTAGGCTATCACTGGACTGGAAGAAGCTGGCCTAATAAGCTCCTTGCAAAAATGTAGCTTTGAGCTTCTACAGTCTAGACAAAAAACTATTCTCACCTACAAATTTCTGGAAACACTCTCCTTTCAATATTTATCAAGTGCTATTTTCCTTTACATGTATTCACCAACCTTAGCAGTTATGTATTACTTTTTTAAAAAACAGTTCTTGATCCAAGTTAATATGAGTTCCTGTGATTAGTGGTATTTTCTAAAATATGAAAGTTCTACTATCAAAAGAAATGTTGATTTTATTTCAGGGTAGGCCCACTTGGTATTCTCTATTATTATCATCATAAAAATATCTAATTTGTGCCTATTCCATGGCACTTTCCACAGAGCCATATGGTCTAAGCTTACCACTTTCACAACATCCAGTGTTCCTTACCATTTTATGAATTTCATATAATTGGCACAATCTGTACCCAGGATAACACTCACCATTTGGTGCATACAGCAGAAGCTTATTTAGAGTAATTGAATGATAAAGAACAGACATGTGTTTGATGATTCTTCAACAGTGAGTCAACCCGTCTATAAAATTTGGTTTAAAGCACTGAGTCTTCCAAATATTGGTTTGTTATCAAATCAGTTCTAAGCTGATTTTTAAACCAATCTTCAGACATATTTTGTGTAAACATTTAAAAAGCACCTGGAACAGCTACTTAGTGAATCAAGCTCCTTTCATAAAGTATATCTTGAAGCTACAAAATAAAAGTCATTCTTGCTACGGATACTAATTGCTTTTAAAATGAATTAGATTCTATACTGTATGATCTCACCTGTATATGAAATCCAAAATAAGAAAAGCCTGAAAGTATAAATACAAAGAACAAATAGAGGACTACAGAAGGGAAGGAGGGAAGGAATGAGTAATGTAGGTCAAAAGTAGCAAACTTCCAGTTATAAACAAGTAAGTCCTGCTGAGGTAATGCACAGCACAGTTAGTAACACTATTATATATTTGAAAATTGCTAAGACAGCAGATCTTAAAAATTCTTATCACAAGGAAAAACCTAACTATGGTGGTGATGGCTATTAACTCAACTTACATACTGATCATTTCACAGCATATACATATAGCAAATCATGTTATACCCCTGAACCTAATATGATATGCAAATTATAGCTTTAAAAAAAAGTAGCAACATTTGTTTACAAAAGATTGTAAACTTTTTAAATGCACAAACCTTACACAAACTTCAAAGCACAGCTTAAAGAGAAGTTGAAAGGCAACATAGAAACCACAGAATGAAATGAAGCTGTCAGTCTGATGTCACTAATACTTTAACTTCACTTTTAATTAGCAATTAATAGTTTTTTCAGCATCGCTCCTATTTCTTTTTGAAAAAAGCAAAGATCTCTGACCTTTGTCATTAAATTCTTTCAAGTAGTAAAGAATTATTGCTTGGAGATTTGCTGCTTAATGGAGTATACTATATATACACTGATTAATAAATAAACCTTTCCCTACTGCAGAAGTCATACACATACATTATACTCTTCCTGTTTCATAAAAACTTCAACATATTGAGAAAATACTTTATCACCTTTTACTGATAGGTCAAGGATACAAAGCAACAAATGACTTAACACCCACTCTGCAACATCAAAAAAGTCACCCATAAAACCTTCATCACAGCCTCTACTATTGCCAAAAACCAAAACAATGCATCCAAGTAATGGCAGAAAAAACTCCATAAGCAAGTTGCAAATTTCCTTCCTAAGGATTAGAATTCCCAACTCTGGTTTGTCTTTGATTTCAATTTTAGCTGAAACATATGGAAGGCTTACATAAATCATCTTGAGCACTGCAAGTATTCTCAGAATAATACTTACTGTTCCAGTATAGCTTTATGGGGGAAAAAGAACTGAAAAACTAATGAAAAATTAGTTACAACTAAAATTCAGGCACATAAAATATATTCTATAATTAAATTATGATATTGGCAAGAATTATATTTGGGAAAAATATAAAATTTGCTTATGTAGAGACAACAAGGAAAAAATGCAATGGCAGTCAACACTGTTACATCAAAAATGGTAGTGACCATATCACCTAAAGCAGAGTTGTGAAGGAAAAGATAAACAGCTGGGACTACATCAAATTAAAGAGCTTTTGAACAGCAAAAGAGACATTACTCAAAACAAAGAGACACCACATTGACTGGGAAAAGAATTTTGTAGAACATACAACTGATAAGGCACTGATCACAAAAGATCTATAAAGAACTCACACAATTCAGGAAGAACAAAGTAAACAGCCCAGTCAATAAATGGGCAGAAGAACTTAAAAGATACTTCTCCAAAGAGGAAGATGCAAATGGCCAAATGGCATATGAAAAAATGTTCAACATCTCTCATAATCAGGGAAATTCAAATTAAAATCACACTGAGATACCACCTTACACCAGTAAGAATGGCACATATTTTAAAAACTAGCAAATACAAATGTTGGCAAAGATGTGATGAAAAAGGAACCCTCCCACACTGCTGATAGGAATGCAAAGTGGCCCAACTCTATGGAAAGCAGTATGGTGGTCCTCAGTCTGCAAAAAATGGAGCTACTATATGACCTAGCAATCCCACTCTGAGGAATTTATCCAAAAGACACAAAAACATTAATTCAAAAGAATACATGCACCCTGTTTATCACAACACTGTAATAGGCAAAACTTGGAATTAACTCAAATGTGATATATATACACAATGGAATATATTCAGCAATCAAAAAAAATAAACTAATGCCATTCACAGAAACATGGGAGGAGCTTGAAGGAATTACCTTCAGTGAAATAAGTCTGAAGGAAAAAGGAAAATATCTGATGGTCTCACTTAGAGGAGGCATATAGGGGATCAAAAAAAAATTAATAATAGTAACAACAATAACAAAAAAGCAACACAACAAAACAAAAATAGACAACTACAAATCAGAGACATTCTACAGGGAAGAGGAAGGGGTTGGGATCGAGGCAGGTACAGGAAGAGCACAAAAGACTATGGTGATGGTGCATGGGTGAAATGGTGGTAGAAATTCTATGGGGACTACACCTAGAAAAGAAAGCAAACATTATAAGAAAAAATAATTAATTAATTAATTAATTAAATGGTAGTATACAAAAAGTAACTAAAAACTCAGTCAAGGACTCAGGTTTAAATATTAAGTTTCTCTCAGCACTATCATAATAACCAAAGTACTGCAAACTGTTGTAGCTATAGTGTGTGTGTGTATGTGTCTGTGTGTGTGTGTAAATTTTCCTGTTAGCAAGAAGGTGATAAACATAGTACCTTCTTAATATAGAGAAGTTTTTGGAGAGAAGAAAGGTTATTCACATTCTAATGCATGTGAATAACTTTACAACAGGTAAAAAATTATAACATGTTTATTGAGAAGTATAAATAAATATTATTAATTCTAGGCTTTTTTAAAATATGATGGAAAAATTAAAATTAGCCAACTGAACTCAGTTTAGATGACACTAATTTACTGGCAACATCCAAAGCATTATTTCAGGAGCCAGCTGAACATATGCCCTCTCTCCAAAAGTTCTGATCTGATGTTGACCGTGACCATGTTAATGTCACAGAGTCTCTTTACAGCCACAATGAGCACAAGATTGTTATTGTCTTCTATCTTTCACAATTGACACTGTTAAAAGAAGTAGAAGACACAGAGAGATGAAAAGATACTTCCTGTTCATGGATTGAAGAATTAACATTGTTAAAATAGCCATTTTACCCAAAGCAATATACAGATTCAAATCAATTCCTATCAAAGGTTCAGTGGCATTTTCATTGAGCAAACATTAATAAAATTTATATGAAACCACTAAAGACACCCAAAAGCAAGGCAATTCTAAAAATAATAATGAAAAACAGTGGTATCGCTCCCAGATTCAAACTATAATAAAATTATAGTGAGAAAAACAGTATGGTATCAGAATAAAAATAGACACAGGCCAATGGAACAGAAATAAAAACCAGAAATAAACCAAAATTTATATGGATGGTTAATACATGACAAAGGAAGAGTCTCTTCAATAAGTGCTATAAGGAAAACTGGACATATATCCAAAAGAAAGAAATTATACTACTATCTCATACCATAGACAAAATCCAACTCAAAATGGGTTAAAGATTTGGCTTCAGGGACTTGACTCCAACAGCAAGGCAAATAAAAGCAAAAATAAACAAATGGAATTATATCAAACTAAAACTTTTGCACAGAAAAAGAAATTATCATCAGAACAAAAAGACACCTTCAGAATGGGAGAAAATATCTATATATAATGTATCCGAAGAGTTTAATATCTAAGATCTACAAAGAACTCATAAAACTGACCACAAGAAATAACAAGTTAAAAACTGGGCAGAAGAGCTAAATAGAAACTTCTCCAAAGAGGAAATGTGGATGGCCAACAGGTACACACAAAAAAACACTTTTCATCACTTTTTACAAAGAAAATGCAAATCAAAACTATAATGAGATACCATCTTACACTCATGAGAATGGGCCATATCAAGAAAAAAAAAGTTTAGAAACAAGGAGTACTGATGAGAATTATGGAGACAAAAGAACCTTCATGCACTGCTGTGGGACCATAACTGATTCATCAACTAAGGAAAATGGGTTTCTTAGTCTATCATATGATCCTGCAATCCCACTCTTGGGTGACTACTGCAGAATGCAAAAACACTAATTCAAAGGGATATTTGTACTATTATGTTCACTGCAGCATTACTCATAAAAGCCAATTTATGGAACCAACCTAAATGCCCAAGGAAAAAGAAGTGAATTAAGAAGTTGTGGTATATATCTCACATGTGAATACACTTGGTTTCAAAAAAAGATAAAATGTTCTCCTTTGCATAACATGGAAAGGATTATGCTAAGCAAAATGAGACAGAGAGAGACAAACTACCAGATGATTTTATTCATCTGTGCAATGTAAAAGAAACAAAACTAAAACAAACCATAGGAATCTTACTGCAGAACTGAGGCTACCAGAAGGGGAAAGGGTCCAGTGGACTATAATGGAGGATATTCAGTGCTTTGGTGATGGATTTGGTGTGGTAATATACCACCAGAAGAATAGTGCACCTATATCCATAAATCTTTACAGTGTTATAAGCCAACATTACCTTAATAAAAAAAAATCCAAAAAATAAGTAAAAGTAGTATATGTAAATTTTCTATTTTGATAATACTCTGCAGTTTAAGAATTAAACCTGAAAATTTCCTGTGTATTACGAGAGAGAAAGCCACATGTTGCTTATCAGTGGGAAAACTACTTTTAAAATGAAAAAAGTTGAAATATATTTAATTTGTGCAATTAAAATTTTTGAGGATTCTTGAGCGACCTGAAAGATTTTTTAAAATAACATAATAAAACCCTAAGATGCTTTCCTTTAGTACCCTGTCCACATACTAAGAAACATTGTCACTTTTAATACATTTAATTTCTATCACACTTACTTTTTTGTGATAAATGCTACAGAGTCCTCTTTCTATATCAGGCAATTTACGTAGATGATTTTCTATGTGACCAAACACACTGGTTTCTGACTGGAGAACTTCAGATACAGCATCAAGTCGAGCATTTATTTCCCTGTGAGAACAATTAGAGCAGTTATCAGATATGACAGGAATTCAGAGTATAAACATTTTCTACTCTGAAGCCCAGCACTGTAACCATAGCCATTTAGGCAAGCACAAAGTAGACTCCATCTTCACATCTGTCATCCCCAGCCCTTTATCATTTGTATCAAAGAGCAGCTCATATGAAGAAAGCCATCAGCTAGGTTAGGCAGAGACTGGCCAATTAAGTTTTCTTTTCCTCCCAAGTAACACATATTGCCTTTCTAAGCCTCCCCTCTAGTTTAGTATGTCAATGGATCCAAATTCTAGCCAATGAAATGTTGGTAGGAATGATTAAGCCCTTCTTAGCCTGTCCATGAAAACCTCCTGTGTTATGTTTCACATATGCTCTTCCCACTGGAGGTTAAGCCCAGGGCGATCCTGCGAGTCACAGGTTGAATCCAACAGTCTGGATCCTTGAGCTAGGCAGAAAACCCTCCAGTGCCATGTTTACTATGAATTAGACTTTACATTTAGCAAGAAATAAATTCTTATTTATTTATTCTTAAATAAATATTCTTAAATTTAGTCTTAAAATTCTTATTTTAAACACAGAGCTTAAGTTAAGGATTGATTTGCTAAAACTGTAGCTATTCCCTTGTCTACAAAAGCTCTACAGTGGACAACTAAATTGTCTACTCTGAGTGACTGACCATCTCAAAAAACAGTTCTTCCAGTCAACCAACTCCTTCTATACTGAAGAGGAGAGGAAAGGGGCTGAGATAATCAGTTGTTTCACTGAAAACAAGCTTAGGCATGCTGAAACCTGAGAAAAGACTGACAATAATAAGAGAAAGTCCAGAGGTTAGACATGAGGAAACATGGGAGGTTAGGATGGCAGGATTTTGTCAATGACTTTACCTAAGTAATAGACCACTAGGGAAGAAACAGTGAGACTGTCAACTTAAAATGGAAACCTATTCTGAGAGAGATACGGCCTAACCAGTACCTTACAAATATCAGTCTTACATTAGCTATACAGGTTATGTGTGATATTAAAACAGTAGGACATCAGTAAAAACTTTTTTTAATGAATCAATGAACAAAGGAGCACATGAAGAAATGAACTGGTATTTTGGAAGAAAGAGAGACATCAGCTATTGAATGTATATTTGTGTATCAAAGTTCCACTGACACAAATGTGATGGGAAAATCTTACATCAGAATCATAGATGACTGTTAAAATGAGCACTTTGCAATTGAGTATTTTTACAGTCCCTATAACTATCCTGTGAAGTCCTGTCTGTTCACCATTCAAACACTAACTTGAGGTACTAACATCTTTGCTACATTTCCCTCTGTTCAGTCTACACTGTGACTGAACATGGTTTAGCATAACATAGACCATGCCAGAGTTCTGTAGACAAGAACTGGCTACCCCATTTTTGGTGTGACCTATAAATCTATCAACTTCTCTCTCTCTCTCTTTACCACCACTACACTAGTTTAAATAAAAATAAATTTTCAGGAAGACTACTAAAGCAGTCTCCTGACTTTCCTCCCCAATCTACTTCTGTCACTTTTTCCAGTTCATGCTCCTCAAAGTAGCCTGAGTGGTCTCCCTAGAAGCCAAATCTGTTCATGCCATACTTCTGCATTCAGCTCATCAATGACTTGCCATTAACCTTACAATCAAATCCACAATCCTTAAGCTGGCCTACCAGACAACTGATCTCTACTTATCTTCTCATGTCTTACCTTATATCACCTGTCACTCTCTTCCTCCCACTCTAAGTTTCAGCAAGACTCTTCCAACATCTTGGTTACTTCAATTTCTGACACCAGGGCTTTCTCATTTGTTGCTAATTCCTCCTTAAGACTCTTTCCTCTTTCCTAATGCCTACCAGCTTTACTTTGTTTGGCGAGCTCCTACTCTACCTTCCTCTTAAAGGGCTTTCTAAACTCACAAGATTCAATTTACTCCTTTTCCATACCACCCTAAGTTTTCTCCTCAGAGCAGAAGTCATAATTGTATTTATTTCTCATTTTGTTTTCCACTAGACTATACACTCAGTGGGTGGAAACAGGGAACATTTTTTTCACTGTGATCATAATGTATGTTCAATAAATCATGCTTAATGCACTTCTACATATAAATCAAGATGAGGTAAAAAAATTAAAAGCTAAATTTTCTTTGCATAGGATTGTTGTGATAAAATGAATCAATGTTTTATCCTAATGTTTACCCAAATGTTATACAAATATAAGTTTTATTTTAATAACTCACTCCTGCCTAAATGAAAGTTGGTACCAATTGGAATAGACTAAGTTGATGCTACAGATGGTATGAGGACAGATAAAATAATGCCATCTGCAAATATATAAGGCAACCTACAAAAATAGCTACTCTCTCAAAAATTACTAAGGTTACTTAAGATATGAAAAGATAAAGCAAAAGAGGATTTTATTAACCTAAATCATATTTATAAAGTTAACTAGAAGATTTCTTTAAATAGACATAAAACTATGAATTTCTTAGAAAGAGAAGGAAAAGGTTGTGCTAATTGGTTTGCACTCTAGAAATATAAAACGCCTTTTACTTTAGCCTAGTGAGATAAAGGGAAAAGCATGGTCACGATGAATCATTTTGGCTTTAACCCAGCCTTTATTTATTAGGTAGAAGTTAGGTTGAGAAGGCAGGTAACATCAGTGCAAATTCAAATCTATCATTTACCAATTTTTTGCCTTGCTCTAGTTTCTCCATCTATAAAATGGGAATAATAATGGTTCCTCATAGAGTTGTTAAAAGCATTCAATGAGGGGTATCCCTGGTGGCACAAGGGTTTAATCGCCACACGGTGAAGCAGCTGCAGTCACTGCAACACTAGTTCAATCCCCAGGCAGGGAGTGACCCACATGGTGCAGTAGACCTCTCCTGACTCACCGGCTGCTCCCCTCAGCTGTGGATTTCAGTGAATCTGCCTGTTCTGCTCCCCACTGTATCTCTGGTGAATCCTCTCACCCACCACACCTCTGGCCTGTAACCCAGTTCTTGTATGCATAAGTAAATAAAATCTTTTTTTTTTAAAAAAAAGCATTGCATGAAATCATACATGTTAAGCACTTAGCACAGTCCCTATCACATAGTAACTATACATGTTAGTTGTTACATTTTTATGGCAATCTTTATTTGCTTACAAAATTTGTTTCTTAGATACCACAAAACAAACAAAAAAACAGCACTGGGGAAGGAGAAATATAACCCAAAATAGGAGCATGGAAGTAACTAAATGTAGATAAGCCCTAAGTTACAAATGTGCAAAGAGATATTTTGTGCAAGTGAACAAGGAAGGAATATACAGGGAAACTAGTCCTGGGATTACAAGTGCTAAATCAAACTGGTAATAGAGACTTGCAGTGATGTGTTGAGATTGGTTTAATGGGCTGCATTGATAAAGAATATCCTAAACAATTACAGGCATATAACATAGGCAGGGCAAAGGTGAAAGGTATGCAGCACTGTTTATCA
Source organism: Galemys pyrenaicus (assembly GCA_019455555.1). Classification (NCBI taxonomy): domain Eukaryota; kingdom Metazoa; phylum Chordata; class Mammalia; order Eulipotyphla; family Talpidae; genus Galemys; species Galemys pyrenaicus. The sequence continues at coordinate 7,334,937 of JAGFMF010011381.1, forward strand.
CAAATTTCTCATTACTGGGGCAGCCACAATCCCACTTTTTCTGCCTGTATGGCCATCAGAATGCAAATGAATAAAAGTAATTTTTAATTCTGTTTTTTAAATAAAAGTGTGCAAACCTTAGAACTGTTCTTAATTAGCAGCAATAACAAGATAACTGCAATGAAACAGTACGTCAAACCACCAGAAGAACAATTATGTTGGTGCAATCATGAGAACTGGTGATTATGATCAGCAAACATGAAGTAGCACTGTCAATTAATGATTACAAAGACATTTCGAGATGCCCTATAACTTCTACAGTTGATTTTACAAAGGATTTTTGTAAGCTTTTTAAAAATTTTTATTATTTTTTATAAAACTTTTTTTAAAGATTTATTTATTTATGCATACAAGAGCTGGGGTACAGGCCAGAGGTGCGGGAGGCAAGAGGATTCACCAGAGACAGAGCCGGGAACAGAATAGGCAGACTGACTCAAACACAATGCTGAGGGAGCAGGGGGCAAGGCAGGATAGGTCTGCTGCACCATGTGGTTCCCCTCCCTGGCCGGTGGCAGGAATCAAACTCATGCTGCAGTGGCTGTGGTTTGCTTCATAGTATGCTGCTTAATCCACTGTGCCACCAGGGAGGCCCCTTAAATTTTATTTTTTAAGACATCTTATTTTTTTACAGTTTAGGATTTCTCCCCTCAGGTATGGTAACCACAATTTTCCCACCTCCAGAGCACACATAGTCCTCCAATTCAGCCCACCGTGCTGTCCTACTCCATTCCCTACTCGCCCCTTCTACTCCCTACCATCCCAAATGTCTCAGATCTATTGTCAGCTTTCAAGAGTCAGTCTTACAATTTGTTTTTGTCTTATCCTTTGTTTGGTTTCTCTAGTCCACATATAAGTGCAGCCATCTGTATTTTTCTTTCTCCCTCTGGCTCACTTCACTTAAAATAATCCTTTCCAGTTCCATCCATATTGCCACAAATGGCAAGAGTTTATCTTTTTTGAATGCTGAGTAGTATTCCATTGTGTATATATACCACTTCTGACCCAGTCATCTGTTTTGGAGCATTTAGATTGTTTCCATATCTTTGCTATAGTATATAGTCCTTCTAGAAACACAGGAATGCAGGTTTCTTTTCAAATTAATTATATATATATATATTTTACCTCATTCTTCATTTATATACAATGTATGCTTTCTTCTCTCAGGTGTAGTCCCCATGAAATTCTCACTACCAATTCACCAATGTCCCATCATCATAGTCCCTTGTGCTCTTCCTAACCATTTTGAATTAGTGTTTTTGTGCTCTTTGGATAGAAACGTAGTAGTGGAATTGTTGGGTCATATGGCAGATTCATTTATATTGTTTTGAGGAATCTCCTCACTTTTTTTCCATAGGAGTTGGACTAGTCTACATTTCTACCAACAGTGTAAAAGAGCTTCTTTTTCTCTATACTCTCACCAGCACTCATTTATTAATATGGGTCATTCTCTCAGGTATGAGGTGGTATCTCACTGTGGTTTTGTTTTGTATTTCCCTAATTAAAAGTGATGATGAACATTATATAGTATCTCTTAGCCATTTGCATGTCTTCTTTGGAGAAGTGCTTTTTAGCTCTTCTGCCCATTTTTTGATTGGTTTGTTTTCTTTTTATTGAGTTGTGTAAGCTCTCCATAGATCTTCTATATCAATCCCTTTTCAGAAGTATGATAGGCAAATATTTTCTCCCATTTAGTAGGGTGTCTCTGTGTTTTGGTCACTGTCTATTTTACTGAATGGAAGCTTTTTAGTTTGACATAGCCCCATTTGTTTAGTTTCTCCTTTGTTTTCCTTGCTTCTGGAGATGAGTCCTCAAAGATGTTTCTGAAGTTTATGTCACGGAGTGTGTTGCCTCTGTTTTCTTCTATATGTTTTATGGTTTCAAGTGTTAAATCCAAATCACTCATCCATTTTGAGTTGACTTTTTGTACAGTATAAGATAATATTCTATTGAATAGTTTCATTCTTTTGCATGTGGCAGTCCAGTTTTCCCAGTGGACTTTTTTTTTTAAAGATTTATTTATTTATGCATACAAGCACTGCGGTACAGGCCAAGAGGTGTGGGGGGTGAGAGGTGTGGGGGGTGAGAGGACTCACCACAGAGAGCAGGGAGCAGAACAGGCAGATCAACAGAAGCACACTGCTGAGGGGAGCAGTGGGTACAGCAGGAGAGGTCTGCTATGCCATGTGGGTCCCCTTCCTGGCCAGCGGCAGGGATCGAACTCATGCTGCAGTGGTTGCGGTTTGCTTCACAGTGCGTTGCTTAACCCACTGCGCCACCAGGGAGGCCCCCAGTGGACTTACTGAAGAGGTTTTCCTTGTTCCAGAGCATATACTTTGCTCCTTTGTGGTATATTAGTTGTCCATAAATGTTTATTTTTATTGCTGGACTCTCAGTTCTAATAGTCTATATGACTGTTTTGTTCTAGTACCAACATGATACATTTTAACTTAACAAAAAGAAGGCACCTGAGTCATTTATTTCCAAATGAAAAAAATGTTGGAATTGAGGTCCTGGTTGACAAGGTTTCTTCTTTACCTCCTAAGACCCAAGGACTAAATGTGGGTGTCAGTAGAGTCCTTCACATTTGAAGATGCAATGGATGATGACATAAGTATCTGTTTTTGTGGCTGTCACTCAGAAACACAGTGCATGACCTACAGCTATCGCCATTGTAAGGAAATATGGTTGAGTCTGTACCTGCTATTTGTGGAGATGCCACTATCATTCTAACATAACATTATTTGCAAGATAAAAAGTTAAAGTCAAACTGCTGGGGAGAGGTTGGCTTTAGTTGCTTGTTTGTCATAAATTTTTACTGAAAGGTTTGCTCTAAAGACAGGTGACATTAAATTCATACATTAACATACTGGTCACACAGTATAGCTAAACCAACCGCTAAGACAGTCTTCTAGTGGAAACATGAGCGGGCCTACAATTACTGGCATCTGTGCAACTTTACCCCTCACCCACACCGTTTGTGCATTCATTAAATAAACAATTACTGAATGTTCATAAAGTACCAATTACAGAGGTAGCAGAAGATGGAAAGTGAGAGTATAACAGTGTGACAGTGGGAACTAGCAGGCCACTGAGGAGTTTTGACTTTATTCAGAGAACAATTGAAACCAACAATTAATGTTTGAAATAAGGCCAGTGGGAGGAAAACTGGTTAGAGAGCTGTTCAGTAATCCAGAACACTGACACTGATATTCTCAACTTTAGTAGAGGATACAGGGATGAAATGAACAAATAGCTTCAAGATATATCACGGAGGTAAAGTTAACTGGAATTGTGACTGGTTAAGTAATGGAAAGAGAGGGGGAAGGAATAACTAACTTGGGTAATGAGATACACCATGGTGCTGTCCACAGATATGATGTTCAAAACTTTACAGACTATGTAGAAATGTTTTATTTTTCTTATTAAATGACATTCTAAAGAACTATTCTGAATATTTACTTTGCTGCAAATTGTAAATCGCCCAACAGCTTAAGGATTTGTATTTTTTGTGTTCCAATAGGCACTGTATTACCAGCAAACAGAAACTTACCCTTTTCAGAATATTAAATACAACAATTTTGACAGCTTCTTTCTGTTATCAATTTAGAACACAGATCTGAGTCTTCAAAAAGAGCATGAATATGACTTGTACTTTTGGTAATGGTAGGAATAGGTACTTTTAGACCAACCCTCTCACTGAGGACAATGTAAAAGTTCAAATGAAACAAAAACACATTGATAAAAGTGTCAAAGAACAAAAGGTAAGGAGTAACTATACAAAACAAGAATGTCCAGAAATAATCCAGCAGTTGGGCCTCCCTGGCTACACAGGGGTTAGGTACAGACTATGAAGCTATCTACAGTAACTACAAGCACAAGTACGATTCCCAGGCAGGGAGCTAACCCACATGGCACAGCAGGGCTCTTCTGTCTCACCCATTGCTCCCTTCAGCAGTGTATTTCAGTCAATCTGCCATTTCTGCTCCCCATTCTGTCTCTGGTGAATTCTCTCACCTCTACACACACTCCTGCACCTCTGGCCTACACCCCAGCTCTTGTATGCATAAATAAATAAATCTTTAAAGAAAAAGAAAGAAAGAAAAAAATAATAGTCCAGCAGTCAATTTACTGAAGAGATATGCCAGAAAAATCTACTTTCAAATGAGCTGGCTTCAGTGTAAGGGTGAACTTGCAGTTTAAGTTAGTATCACTTGGAAGAACTAAAACATATTAAACAATAACCTTGAATTAAAATAACTTCAGACTGATAGTGTCAACAAGACCTTGAAAGAAGCAAACAAAAATTTTCCCTAAGAAAAGATACCTTCATTTTAGCCCTCCATTATTCGTAAAAGAAAATTTTCAAATAATATAACCAGTATACCAAGATAATCAAGCATAAAATGAAATCAGATAGTCGGAATCAACAGAAACAACAAAAAATATAGACAAACATATTGGGGGACAGACTGAATTATAAAATAAAATACTGGGCCTCCCTGGTGGCACAGAGGGTTGAGCACCACACTGTGAAGCATCCACTGCACAGCAGTGAAAGTTCGATCCCCGGTCAGGGAGGGGACCTACATGGCGCAGCAGGCCTCTCCTGCCTGGCCCGCTGCTCTCCTCAGCAGTGTGTTTCAGTCCATCTGCCTGTTCTGCTCCCTACTCTGTCTTTGGCGAATCCTCTCACCTCCCACAACTCTGGCCTGTACCCCAGCTCTAGTATGTACGAATAAATAAATCTTTAAAATAAAATAAAATACTAAACAAGTCCAAAAGAAATCACCAAAATGAAGCATAGAACAGGTAGGGAAATTAGAAATCAAGACAGTTGTATAACTTTTTGTTTATTTTACAGGTATCCTGGCTCTTGGTAATACTTTTATCTCTGACTTAATATCATATACTTTCACCCTAGATTTCCTGGTTTTTTCTACTGCATGTTGGATTCATTGTGCTTTTTAAACCTAGGATTCACACCTTTCATGAAAGATGAGATATTTTTATCCTTTATTATCACTTTGAATATTGTCTCTCTTCCCTTTTTCTCTTTTCTTCTTTTGGAAATTGGATAATGTTATGTTGGAACACCTAATTTCCAATCTGTCTTTTACTCTTTCATATCTTTTATCACTTTCTGTGCTACATTCTAGGTTAATTTCTTCAGCTATTATCTTGCAGTCACTGCATCTATGCTTAATCCACCCATTATTTCTAAAAGTTATATGTTGTTCTTTCTAAAAATCAACGTGATATCTTTTGATGGTATTTTTTATGTTCTCATTCTTTTTCTCTTTTGAATTTCTTTTAACATTTGATGTTTATCTTTATAATTCCATTATCCCAAGATCCCAGGATTCTAATTCAGCTATGACCTTCTGTTCATTCACACTCATTGTTACCTTATTCCCATGTATTTTGTAATTATAGCCTGACAAACTATGGTGGAGCTGTCTCTTTGGGGTTCCTCGAAGACTTAGACTGAGAGCATATCCCTTCAGGGAGAAATGCTTTTCTTCCACTAGGAATGCTGGGCAGAATAGGACATTTTTAATGCATTTCCTAACTTGGAAATGATCAGATCACACAGATCATACTAATTGGGTTAGCAAACCTGAGTTGAGGGTGGGCACGTGATTAAGAATTCATGGGGATATTTCCCTCTGAACAGACTTGACCAAAACAGACATATTTTCCCTCTTTACTGAGATTATGATCCTGTTATTGGCTTATATTATTGTACAGACTCTAACAAAAATGGACAAAAGGCCTTGACCCCTGCTTCCCACAAGTTATTTAAATGCCAGTCCTTTTGATTACCAACATCTGCAGTGTCCTGGGGGCAGCTGCAGTGTCAATATTAACTCACTTCCATTTCCAGCTCTTTTACCAGTCTTTTCTTTTTACCTTTTTTTCCCCAAAACAAGCTTAATTATGTTCTGAAAGGTTGCTTGCTAAACTTTGTGTAACATATCTAGTTATTTCATGTAAGAAAGTATCTTTACGACAGTAAAGCCACAGAAAAATGAAGTTTCCCCACAGTATTTTAAGGGGATATGTTCTGGAAAATCCTCATCAACAAAGGCATGAGAAATGATGCTTACAGAGATATACAGATATACAGATATAGATATAAATAGATATAAAACTTCTTCCTCATTCTTTCCTGTTTTCTCATTCTCAGTGCAAATGAAAAGTCACCACTTAATTTTGGTCATTTGAATCACTGTAGATTTCACTGGAGACTTTGACACTATATAACAAAGAATAAGCCAAAAGGTTCCAGAATATATGTATCCCAAGAGATGATAGTTAACCCACATGCAATAAGAGTCAGGGCAGACATCTAAATAAAGGCATAAGATTTTATCTTTTTTCTGCTCTCACTCACACTCACACAGCAAAGAAAAAGAAATAAGCATGGGATCAAGAGCAATGAATCACAGCTCTGTCATGTACTACTAACCCTTGCTCTCCCTATCATGAGCAATACTACGCCTCTTTGGACTGAGTAAAATTGATCACCACAAGTGAACATTATGTTATTTTATGTAAGGAAGTATTTTTACAACAGTAAAGCCACAGAAAATGAAGTCTTCCCACAGCATTTTAAGAGGATATATTTTGAAAATCCTCACCAACTAAGACATGAAAAATGACGCTTGCAGAGTCAAGAAGGAAAAGATGTATGTCTATGTGTGTGTGTGCATGTATATGTATGTGCGTGTATATGTGTGTATATGTGTGTGTATGTGGGCGTGTAAATATATATCTTCTTCTGCATTCTTTTCTGTCTTCTCATTCTCAGCTCAAATGAAAGACAACACTCAATATTATGATAGAAGTGAAGGTGTGGAAACAAACATATATTTAAAATTTATATACGCGTAGGTTTCCTAAACATCTCACATTGAATCTCTTTCAGATTTCTACTGTTACTACACTTTAGCTCAGGTCTTCATAAGCTCTTCATAAACCTGATAAATTGCACACCACCCTCCCGCTCTGATCTATCATTCTCATGCTCAGAATCATTGATCTAACCTTCTCTGGCCACCAACTCCTAGCCTTCCTGCCAAAGATAAGCAACATCCCTAGAGTCCCCTACTCCTGTATGCTACTGATGACCCAAACTAACTGGATAACTCAGCTTTCAATCTGCAAGCAGGTTCATCTTTGAGAATAAGAAAAAAAATTCCTACAATAACAATACTAGCCAGTCTATTGCAGATACAAGATAGAATCTTCCCCAATTTAAAATATGTTTTTATAAAATGTGATAACCTTAGCTTTAAGGAAACTAACACACATTTCACAAATTCAATATAATTTCAGACTAAACTCAAAACAAAGAATTCCTTTTACCTTAATTTAAGGAGTGGTTGGGTCACCCACTTCTTTAACTTCCGTCTCCCAAATGAAGTTTTAGTGTGGTCTAATACCCAAAATAAACTTCCTTTCGTTTTCATATCAGTCTAAGAAAGACCAGAAGACAACTTTATTAACTCGACAATTGTCTGTGTACCGAAATTACTAGCTGTTCATGTGCTCCAATTATTCCGCATACCCCAATTTCAAATGGCACATAAATTGTAGTTTATAATAGATGTCCACTTATGCTTGATAAATTATATACACATACATGCACACATAATATACATGTACATATTCATATAATATAAAGTATTAATAGTTTGCACAGAAAAGGAACAAAAGACTGTAGTTTTTAGTATAGTCAGTTTAGTTTTTGGTTAACTAAGAATAAATTATTGAGACATTTCTTTTAAAATACAGTTTATATTAGGCATTTAAAAAATATATTTGTGTACTTTCCTGCCTTAGGAAATAGAGGGAAAATGACTTAGTTTTCCTCTGGCAATTCAGTCACGCCCACTGCCTAAGGGTTACAATTCTAAAGCCTGAAGGTTTAATGATAACCCTGAACAAGAACTAGAGAAAGTATATCTGCAGTGCACTCTAACAGTTTACCTTGGAATTTTCATTTTAACATGTTTTATTAAATCCTAGTAAAAGTTTACCTATTTATGCTTTGTCACTTAAAAGTTGAGTCATAAAAAAATGGCAGTTAATTTGAACTAAGACTTCATTGTATTACAAAAAAATCTACTGATAGGTTTAGATCTTTATGGGAGATAAGCAATTTTTTTAACTTGTTTTCTTTTTCTTCAAACCAACAAGTAGGTACTTTACCTAACACCTATGTGCTCAGCAGTATGACTGGCAAAGATTTAGTAATGCATGGCCCCTCCCTCAGGATACTTATATCCAAGTCTGGAAGAAGAGACTCATAATTAGGACAAAATGTCACCTGGTAGAAATCATCCATAGAAGGTGTGATATAAGCTCCCCAGAAGCTACATAGTCACAGAAGGCTCCTCTGAGGATGCAATGGACAAGCAGAGCACACCAACAAGGGTAGCTCAGATCTACAGCAAAGCCATCTATTCTGAGACAAGGGCCTGAAGCTTGACTCAGTAAGGGTCTGATGAGGGGGAATCATTATCCAATTACCTGGCATCCTTGAAGATGCATACTCAAACAAGAAGGAAAGATGGGAAAGACCAAGTCCTGTATACCTTTGCTCTCCCTGACACCCAGCCCTCCTCACTACTCCTTTCCATCGCTCCATTTAAGGAAGGCCAAAGATGATGGGCAGAGAAAAGCAAAAGATGTTAACTCGCAGCTTCTCCTTCTTACAAGGGCCCAAGTCCTGATAATAAAAAGAATTTTAAAGGATACACTTTGATCACAGATGATTTTTGCCTTCTGGATTTGATTTCAGAACTGACACCCCCAGAGCAGCATTTGAACAGTGAGGATATGGCAAGAGTAAGGAGAGCTTACAAGGCCAGAACTGTGCCTGCAGGCTCTGCAAGTCTTCCTTATCCAAAAAAAAAAGTCTTTTTATTTCTTGTTTCCTAATATGTGGATGTTCAAAGAGTTAATGAGAAAAACTGTAGGAAAGATTCTCAAGATATGGGTCATAGAACGATGAATAAAAATGTTACTGAATGAAAGTAAGACTGACTATAGTACAAAAGCATAGCCTGGGAGAGGGAGAAACTAAATAAGAGAAACAAGTTTATAATATACAAATTCAGGAGTCAGGAAAATTAACTGTGTTCACTTTAATTCACAGCTGTAATGAGTATTTCTGAAGAATTAAAAACTAGTTAATTCAAACAGTTTAGCTTTTCAACTACTAAAATGACCTGGAACTGCTTTTCATTTCTATGATGTTATGTTACAATAACATCAGTTTTACAACATAATATTTCCCATTTCAAGCGATAGTTTAGTAAATGAAGGCAAAAATTTTAATGTTTTCATTACCTTCCAATTCTTTAATAAAGGGAAAACAAAAAATAATACAGTTTGTGAAGTTAAATATTATGCTACAGTCAAACTGAATTATGACATAACTTGTTTTATATACTGAAAAATGAAATAAGACTGCAGACATTTCAACAAAAAAGTTAGATAGGTAGAAAAATATGTAACCAAGCAGATATACAAGACATTTCATATTAATTTTCAAAGATTATGCATTTTAAAAAGAAATATTTGATAAAGAAATTATCAGGATAGGCATATCAGTTCAATCATTAAAAATTTTAGTTTCAGGGCTCCCTGGTGGATTGAGTGCCGCACTGTGAAGCATCCAAGGCACAGCAGCGTGCTACCCATCCAGAAAGGGACACACATGGCTCAGCAGACTTCTCCTGCCTCCCCCGCTGCTCCCATCAGCAGTGTATCTCAGATCTGCCTGTTCAGCTCCCCACTCTGTCTCTGGTGAATCCTCTCACTTCCCTTGCCTGGGGCTTGTACCCCAGCTCTTGTATGCATAAACAAATAAATCTTTTTTTAAAAAAAAAGTGCTTTAAAAAATAAAAAATTTTAGTTTCTATGGTTCCCAAAATATTCCCCAGGGAATATGGGGAATGAGTGCTTCAGTTATCAACAATTAACAGCCAAAACCATCAGATAAAATATTATTTTCACCTGCAAATCTAAGAATACTTAAGTTATTTCATTTTTTTTTCAACCACTTTGTAGTAGGTTTACCTGACCTGATTCTGAAGGATTTCCAGATTCCTTAATGTTGTTCCATTAATAGTCATAAATTCCATTTCACCTGACAATTGTTTAAAATTCCTATAAGAGAATGAAATATGAGCCATGATATTAAGTGTGTGTATACATATCTTTTAATTAAAGCACTAGAAATACTCAAGCAACATTCAAATAACAGCAAAAACTAGTCCTATGAAGGAAATCAAACCAAAAGGAGTAAAAGGAATAGTTACTAGGCTATTGTATATTTTGGTGCTGGAGCTGTTAAACAGACTGATGCAGAAGAAGGATAGCTGCTTTCACACCAAAGAAAGAAAAAGGAAGGGAAGTTAGTGGTAACAACAAATTTTGGTTTTGTTCTTGTTTCTAGGACGAGAACCAAACATTGGCAGATCAAGTGGTGGTATCTTTAGGAAAAGCTATGCAATTAGCTAGAAAAATACGTTCAGATACTTAAAAATGTCCTCCTTATTCTTTAACATGAGATACTTTCACATGATCGAGAACTTCAAAGCTTTTAACCAACATTCTGTACATGTTGGAACAAATTACTATATAATTAACAACATATTTATGAAGCTCATGTTTTGGTAGAGTATAAAACTGAAAAAGTAGAAATTATTTCCATAAAGCTCAAAAAATTCACATTCTCTTTATATCCCTGTAACTATCCCAAACTAGAATAAAAGTTCAATAAATTTCAAATAGATCTGAACACTGAATTGCACCATGATTGACAAATGTATGTAAAATTCCAATTTTGTGCTTATTAGCCCTTTATTAATAAGTATATTAATAAATGCATCCAATGCATTAATTGTAATGCATACAAATCAATTTGTACAGTAATTCCATTTTCTTTATAAGCCAGTTCTTAGGATTTCTATCAATAGCATTTACAAGCTTGAAGGCTTATTTTTTAAAGGCCGGAAAAATAATGACAAGTCACTAAACTACTTGGAGGGAAAGCACAAGTGTTTGCATTATAAACCTAGCCACATTTATCATGGTGATAATAAATTTTAAATAAAATCCAGTTTCCCAAGACAGTTAGAGAAACAAGCCCACATCCGGGAATCTAGAGGCCAATATCAGAGCCAGTGCTCAGTGAGGGATACCTTCACTTCTAGATGACGCCTCTAACTAAAGCTCCAGAACCCTAAAAAAGGAATAACTTTCTGCATATATTAGGTACATTGCCTAGAAATTAAACACTGTCCTTTGGCAGTGTAATTTATCAACCAGAGGTTTGACCTAGCTTTCCACAGGATAACTTGTTAATGATTTTCAAGGGAAAGCAACTCCAACTGTGTTATAGCAAGTATATATTGCCCTTTCTCTTCTTTTAGCAATTAATGTAATTTGCTTTTCATTACAGCAATGTATGTTCTTCTACTACCCTCATTAATAGAGCTAAGCTTCTTAGAGGCAACAGTTAGTTGTATCTCATATGCTTTGCAGCATCTGCAGATCTAGCACAAAGTAGATGCTCAGTAAGTGTCAGCCCTCTTCCTATGGGGAAGCCAGTTTGGGCTTGGTTTTTTTGGGTCACAAAGCTTAGAAATGTCTGTGAAACACTCAAGGCAGTAGTAAAACATAAAATAGTATTTGTAGGAAGAAACGACTGGCTACTGGAAAGGAGCTCAGTTTTCATGTGCTTAGATCTAACTCACTTACTTCCCCCTTTCTTGACAGGTTTAAGCTATACAATTAACACTTGAGTACTTTCATCAGATACAAACTCTAAACTGTTGCTTAGCTGACATGAGAGAAAGAGTAATTAAGAACCCACAATCCAGCAGTCTTTCCTAAGAAATCATTTCAGCTATTTTTATTTCCCATGATAAACAGAGGAACAAGAAAAATAAGTGGCATTTAAGATGTATAGAATGTCCAGAAATATCACTCAGTTGCCTTCACCTTTACAAGAATTTGTAAACCCAACAGTCCAGACTTGGAGGAATGGTGCCTTATGCTTAGGATTCTGAAAGCAACTCCTGTTCTACCAATTACCTCAGGGTTTCATCACCTAACTCCAACTAAGAAAGAAATTCTGCTCTTTACCATGTCACAAGAGAACATCTAAAGCAAAGCACTGTTAGAAAAGCAAAAAGACTGAACTGGAATTTTGTGGCACTTACAGACTATAGAAAGAAAGATGAGAAAATGTTCTCACTACCTTTTTTTATTCCACTGGTTTTCAAACCAGTCATTTCCTATAAGGTCAGCTGCCAGCTTTTAAATCTCTGAACTCTATAAAGTTAATCACTCTTTTAAAAACCTGTCTGTATCAGTAGTTATCCTCTTTATCTCCAACTTTTTATGGTCTATAAAGTAAGAAATGAAATTAGAAATAAGAAAGGCAGTGAAGTTTTACATTCTTTCTAATACTACTTCTTAATTCCACTTCTAAATACTACTTGTTAATTAACCGTACTGTCATCAAACTATACTGCATTAGTTACCATGAAAACAAACTGATAGAATTCTTAAGAATTATATCAATACTTTCTATCACATTTTAAGAATAATTTTAATATTCTTCCTCAACAATACCACATAGTTCATGCTTGCCTCTGAATAGGCTATTCTACCAATAGCAGGTACATTTCTGAATATTGTTCTTACCAAATCAATTTAAGAAATATTTTCAGTATGACTGTGCTCCTTTTCTAATATTTAAGAAGTCACTTACTTGGGTTTGGAAAGCATCTTTTCCAAGTTAAATTCTTTGAGGTATCTTATTAAGGCAGCCAAAGAACAAATCACAGGTTTCTCCAAGTTAATGATACCAGAAAAACTTTGAGATTCTAAAAATCAGAATATATACTTTCATTAAAATTTTCACCATCACTGAATAAAAAATTTAAGTTAAATAAATTGTATTTTATGATTATTGAAATATTAGACGATACCTCCTAAAACTGCCTTCTGAAAGAGTGAAGAAGATTTTGAAACCTAGGGCATGGACAAAAGGGCATTTGCTGATGGTAAAATGAATCTTTTTTGGCGAGCAGTTAGGCAACTTTTTAAAAATGTAAATGCCCATCAACTTTGACCCAAAAATACTCCAAAACACAAGTCAAAGATGTATATGCAAGAAAGTAAGTTGAAAAATCTTTTGTGGGACCTCCCTGAGGCGCAGCGGGTTGAGTACACCACTGTGAAGCATACACGGCACAGTAGTGCAAGTCAGATCCCAGGCCTGGGAGGGACCCACATGGCACAGCAGACCTCTCCTGCCTCACTCGCTGCTCCCTTCAGCAGTGTATTTCAGTCCATCTGCCTGTTCTGCTCCCCTTTCTCTTTCTCTGGTAAATCCTCTCTCCTCCCATGACTCTGGCCTGGACCCCAGCTCTTGCATTCATAAATAAACAAATTAAAAAAAAAAAAAAAGAAAAGAAAATTCCTTTGTAAATTTAAAAAAAAAATAAAAAAACTACAGAAACCTAACTGAGCATCAACAGGATAATAGTAAAATAAATTTGGTAAGTCCAGATTACTATACACCAACTAACAGGAATGACTTACAGTTATCTGTACTGATATGGAAAACTGCTGATAAAATACTGGTAAGTCAGTGAAAAAAATGTATGATCATTCTCTTCTCTCACAAGGAATATTACAACAGTTTCCCATCTGGTCTCCTAGCTTCAGCCTTGTGTGCTATTATAATATAACCTTAACAGGCCCTCCACTACTTACACCTCCTCTTCATCTCTGAGCTCATTTCCTAATATTCTCCATTTTAGTTATTTTGCTCCAGTGCACAGGCTCCTTGCTAGTTCTTAAAAATGCCAGGCACTTAAGCTATTTTATACTATTGACTTTGCCTGTAACACTGTCCTTTCACATGTCTGTATGACTTTCCCTCTTAACTACTTCAATTTTCGTTCAAATCTTTGTTCAAGTAAAGGCCTTCCTTTGCCACCCTATTTAAAGTTCACCTATTCCCTGACTTGCTTTTTTCATAGCACTTATTACCTTCAAATGCACTCTTATTTTGTTGTACCTCTCCACCTATCAGAGGAGAAGCTCAAGAAAGGAGGAACTGTGTTTTATGCAAATGCTGCATATGCAAATACCACACACATAATAAATACTCAGTAAAAATTACTTAGAGGAATAAATCAAAGTTACATTAAACAAATATACAGAATTACACTTGTATGGTTGTATGTAAGTGTGGACTTGAACATAAAGAATTCTTAAGGATATATGTCAAATTGGCAAGTTACCCTTCAGAGATAAGGTGCAAGTTCAGAAGCAAGTTTGAGGGGAGGAGAGAAAAACTACTTTTTTTATCTATACGCAACTATGCTTTATTACATTTTTACAACAAGCATGCATTACTTTTAAAAACAAGACTGCAAAATATCCTCTACAAATCAGTAATAAAAAGTATCTTAATTTTAACTAGATTTTTTTATAAAACCAAGGTATAAGGAGTTAACAAAAAACTTTCCACTTCTACCGAGAATCTGATCTTTCAAATTTCTTATTCTGTTCCCCAGGAAACCTGATAATATAAAGAGCCAATATGTTACTGTGGGAGCACTGTAAAATTTTTTAAATGACCTGAAGTCAGTATATTTCATGAGAACTAGGAGAAATGATAAATACCTGATTCCAGAATTTTGGAGTAGCCTATCGGTATAGTACATTCTTTGTAGAAATCCGAGGAAGAAATACTGGTTCCTGTAGGGACACTGGGCTTCTAAGCCAAGGTGGCTCCTGAACTCACCTGACCAGAATCTCCTTTCTTTGCAGCTAAGTTGTCAAGAGGGGAGGGGAAAGGAACTCCTAAAGGCTCTGCAAACTGCTACAAAGTCTGCTGTGAGGCTTCCTCCAACAAACATGCACCCTGCCAACAAACTGGGTTCTCTGTCCCATGTCCTTCTAAGCAAATCTGATGCCAAAAGTGGCTAATGATAGCCTTGTGACTGAATCTTGTTTTAAGGTGAAATACAGATGACAATCCCCTAATGATATAACAGACTGGTGTCAGAAATGAATTATTATCACAGACTTCTTTCAATTTGGTAAAGGAGCCATGAGATTAAAAGAGATGGAGGGCCTCCCTGGTGGCGCAGTGGGTTAAGCCATGCACTATGAAGCAAGCCGCAGCCACTACAGCACGAGTTCGATCCCTGCCGCCGGCCAGGGAGGGGTCCCACATGGCGCAGCAGACCTCTCCTGCCTCGCCCGCTGCCCGCTGCTCCCCTCAGCAGTGAGTTTCAGTCAATCTGCCTGTTCTGCTCCCTGCTCTGTCTGGTGAATCCTCACCTTCCGTGACTCTGGCCTGTACCCCAGCTCTTGTGTGCATAAATAAATCTTTAAAAAATAAATAAATAAATAAAAGAGATGGAGAAAGAAATGCTAATAAGGCAGAATGCCTGGAGGATATAGTGGGGCTGGGCAGGGAACCAAAGAAGGACTGATCTATCTGTGGTCTAATGGTAAAGTTCTGTACCATGTGACAAAGGATAAAAATGGACCTTAATATAGCTGGACTGGCAAGAATGAGCATATAGACCAAATCAAGTACAGATACCGGCTGAGGAAATGTAAATTAGATAAATAATGGCTCCCTAAGATAGTAAGACTCTCTCACTAATATTACGGCATTTAAATTCTGGCAATCAATCATTGAAGTGCTAGTTTACATCAGGAGATTTATCCAAACACACTATAAAACTGTAAAGAAAATAATGGACCATCTTTAAAAAGGAGCAGAAAGGAAAGCAGCATAGTGGTACTTTTGATGAGAACAAGAATAAGGAGCTCTCTCTTCTACTTCCTTAGTTATTTAGTAACTAGCTATTTTCCATTTAAATCAAAGTCAAAGTTAACACCTTTATCCAAATCTTAGCTAGCTAAATTTAAGTACACATTCTTGATACATATAAAACATTTACCTTTGATGTCAACTGCATCTTTTGCATAAAACTCTGTAACCACTTGGAATGCATGACTGTATTCAAAATATGTGTTATCCATCCTTTCTACTCGAATTCTGTCATCCCGTACACTGCAAGAAAAAAGTGAAATTTCAAATGTAACTATCCCTAATCTGTATTTAGGCCTTGTCTTCACCAAAATTAATAATAAATACTCATTCCTCTCATTTCTTATTTTTCTCCTAAAGTGAAGGAAAAGAAAGACCTATTTTGCTGTCAAAAGGTTCATTCCACAGAATAAAATTTAGATTTATAATTTTTACTACTAGCATTTTATATCACCTAGCACACTGTGTTGTGCTTTACATGTGTGTTACCAAGAATTCAAGGAAATTACGGTCAATTACTTTAATATATAATAAAGGGAGAAAAATGGAAAAGAATTAATGCCTACTAAAAAACTACTTCATACCATTTATGAAGTAGTTTTGTTCTCTTCTCCAAAACAACAAACCCTCTGAATGTATACGCTTCTCAACATAACTCAATTCAACTAATTTACAGACAATAAAGAGGACTATAGAGATGTGGTCATCAAGATACAGACCATGGGGCCTCCCTGGTGGCGCAGCGGGTTGAGTACTGCACTGTGAAGCGTTTGCTGCACAGCAGCATGAGTTCAATCCCTGGCCAGGGAAGGGACCCACATGGTGCAGCAGACCTCTCCTGCCTCACCTGCTGCTCCCCTCAGCACTGTATATCAGTAGATCTGCCTGTTCTGCTCCCGGCTCTGTCCCTGGTGAATCCTCTCACCTCCCTCACCTCTGGCCTGTACCCCAGCTCTTGTATGCATAAGTAAATATCTCTTTAAAAAAAAGAAAGAAATCTTTAAAAAAATTAAAAATAAAAAGATCTAAACCATGGAAAGCTACAGGAAAAATAATTTTTTCAACAAATAAAGGGGTGGGAGCATTATGGAGAGGGGACTGTATATAAAAAGGCTTTCTTAAAGGGGATATTTTTTAAAGAAACTGGTATTAAACCTTAAACTAAACTATAAGACTTCACACCTGGATGACAAAGCTACAAAGAATATAATTACAATGTTAGCAGTTTCAGGGAACATTCCCTATATTTTTGTGATATGTTTTTTCCCATATTTGCACTATATTAATTTTTTTCACTTAAAATACAAAGGATTCTACTATTACCTAAAATTAACATACTCCTGAAACCATTTTTTGCTTTATACTTAATCATTTACTTTACACCATTTATTCCATAAGCAGGTATCAGTATTCCATCATCATTCTGAATTTAAAAGTACTTTGTGGGGCCTCCCAGGTGACGCAGTGGGTTGAGCACCGCACTGTGAAGCATCCGCAGCACAGCAGCATTCGTTCGATCCTCGGCCAGGGAGGGCACCCACATGGCACAGCAGACCTCTCCTGCCTCACCCGCTACTCCCCTCAGCAGTGTATTTCAGTTTATCTGCCTCTTCTGTTCTCCACTCTGTTTTTGGTGAATCCTCTCACCTTCCGCACCTCTGGCCTATACCCCAGTTCTTGTATGCATAAATAAATAAAATCTTAAAAAAAATAAATAAATAAAAGTAGTTTGTTGTCAAATACATTTGGAAGCTAGTAATGTGTTTATGTGGTGTTTCATGATGAGAATGAGCTTTTCTTTTTTTTTTGGACATGTCAATAGAAAATGAGAAAAGTTGAAAAGAAACTGAAAAAGAGTCAGTGACAAAAATGATTAATAAATTTTTTATAAACTGGTTACAACTCACACAGCCATCTGAAAATTAGTTCTATATATGACTTGAGATTGTATACTGTGTCCAAGAGTAGGTCTGAAGTAAGAGGGTAACACAAACTAGTTAGAAAACTGAAATGAGTTACAAATACAGCAGTGTGCTTTTATAATAACTAAGAATCTTAATGATGTCCTAAGTACTGAATTATTAGAGGACTGCTTGAGTATGCTTTGAAAACACTAAAAACTTCCTGCTTATACAGAAAAGTCTTCTATAGTTCCTAAATCAACCTACAGGTTTTAACGCCTGGCTCTGAAGCTTATTCCACATACTTTACTTCCCTCCAGCAAATTAAAACAAACTCTGTTCTTAAAGAGTTTACATTCTAAAAGGGAAAAGTAGAAAATTAACAGATAATTTTTAGATAGTGATCTGGCCCCAGAGACTTTTTGTAGCTCATTTTCTTCTATCCTCATTCTCACACCTTCTGCTCTAGTCACTAATCTTTATGCTGTTCCCCAAACATCACAGCCAAGGTTTCACCCCACAGTCTTTATACACATTTTCACTTTTTCTTTTGCTCAAAATATTCTTCTCTGGCTAGTCACATGTTTCATACACTACCTTCTTCAATTCTATTTCAAAAGTCATCATCTCAGTGAGACTTTCCCTGATGATTCTATAAAATTACATCCTTTTACAGAATCCATGAGAACAGAAATTTTGCTATCATAGGAAAGCTTTACTTCTGGTGCAACCTAATGCTGAGTATACTGCCTAATACAGAACAGATTACTCAATCTATTATAATACTGCTGTATGAATGTTTAAGTGGACGAATACTTATCTCCTGAACTACATCTCCCCTGAGGTAGGCTGTATTATCCCCATTTTAAAATCAGTAAACTGAGTTTGGAAAGATTAAGTATAATACCCAAGACTGCAGACAGATGACAGGTTAATCTCTATTCAAACCCAGCAAACCCAGCTCTAAAGGCTTTTTTGCCCTACTGCAAGAGGCAGGCATAAGCTGATTCAGAAAGAAATCTGAGGGAGGATTTTCTCCCTTTCATGGTGCTGAAGGATTTTTCTATCCTAATCTACAGAAGAGAAAGTATCAAACTATTATAAATCTCTTATCAATTTCTATCTTCCTGTACACTCTCTTAATACCTGGATTTTTAGAAGCCTGCAGCAAAGATATTATTCAGTAACTCATAAAGCAATGAGTGCCCTTACATGAGCTCCACAATGTTTTTATATGTTCCTGAAGAGAACACAAGAGGCGGCTGGTTACTCAATTACTGTTCTAATTAACATTTTGTTTGATAAGCAGGTAAGAATTTAGAAACCCATTAAATTTGATTTAAAAAAATGACTGTCAATTATTCTTGAGGCTTTTGTGGAAGCATAACAAGATCCTCATGCAGACATCCTTTCATGAACCAGATGTAGTTTAAAAATCTCATAAATTTGTGTTTCCAAGATTTCTTAGCTGAAAAAATTTATGGTACATTCAAATCATTATAATAGAAGCCTATTAAAACCTTGTACATTTAATGAGTAATATCCAACCATAATTTTATCCAATCATTGATTTTAACAAAATTTCTACACTAAACACAGAACTGTCAATCTTGACTTCCTCAAACTGTAGTCTAAGGAATGCCTGCAAAAGAACCACTTGCAACACATATTACAGCACTTTAGGATCTCAAGTGTGTTCTATCTGAATTCAGTAGGAAGAAAGGGGAGGGAAGATATTTTCACTTTTTACAAGGTTCTCAGGGAGACTCATAGGCAAACTGCATACTGAAAATACTAGTCTATACGAATTATATTGGCATCATTATAGGACTAGAGAAGAAAGCAAAATGTAAGTTCTTTATTGATAGTCTATGTTTCAGCTGCTCCATTAAAGGAGGGCAGTAAATATCTTTTCACCAAAAAAGATAAGGAAGTCATTTATGGATACTTAATTGACCTGAGTCTAAGAAACTATAAAAACACCTTCCCTTTCTTTCTTTTTTAAAATTCCATCATTTTTATTGTGGTAGCACTGGTTTACAACATGGAAAATTAATTGGGGCGAGAAATTCATAATTCTTCATATGCTTATTACCACACAGATCCACTACCAAAACACCCCTATTCCTCCACCACAGTCCATATTACCTTCCTACCCTTTTTCCTCTCTTCCAATCATGCTCCCCTTCTGGTAGCTTTAATTCTACAGACAGATTTCTAGGAGGATTTCATTTTAATTTTCTGTTCCTTTGTTTAGTTCTTAATATTCTATGAGTGAAATCATCCAGTATTGTCTTTCTCCTTCTGACCTTTCTGCTTAGTATAATCATCTCCAGGTTCATTTACATTGTTATAAATGGCCAGATTTCCTTTTTTATAGCTGAGTGGTGTTTCATTGTATCTTTGTGTGTACACATATCTTCTTGATGCACTACATCTGGGTATTTAGGTTGTATTCATACCTTGGCTATCATAAATAGTACTATAATGAACATAAGAATGCATATATCCCTTCAAATTAGTTTTTGTGTCTATAGGCTGGGTCATAAAACAGATCAATTTTTAACATTTTGAGAAACCACCATACTGTTTTCCGTGAGAGCTAGACCAGTCTACATCCCCATTAACAGTGTATAAGGGTTCCTTTTTCTCCACACACTTGCCAGTCTTTTTTGACTGGGCCATTCTCACAGGAGTGAGATGGTATCTCATTGCGGTTTTGATTTCTAGTTCCCTGATGAGAATATAAGCATTTTTTCATGTGCATTTCTATGTCTGGCATTAATATGCATTCTTTGGAGAAGTGTCTATTTAGCTCTTCTGCCCATTTTTGGGCTGTTTGTTTTCTTGTTGCTTGAGTTGTAGCACTGATTTATTTGTAGATCTTGGATATTTTATTAGCCCTTTGTTGGACAGATGATGTGCAAATATGTGCCATCACTCAGAAGGGTGCCCTGTAGTTTTTATGATAGCTTCTTTCATTGTGCAGAAACTTTTGGCTTGATACAGTCCCATTTGTAGTCTGGCTTTTGCTTCCCCAAGACATCACTGAAACCAGTGTCAGAGTATTTTTAGCCCATGTTTACATCTATATATTTTATAGAAAAACACCTTCCTTTCACCTCCCTTAACAGAAGTTGTTTGTGACCCACAGCTGAAGCTTCTTGAATGGAATGGAGACAAAAAGAGGCCATGCTCCTTTCTGGACCTCTGGTGGTGATGCCCGACCTATGATGGTGGAAAGACTGACATCAAATTGTGAGTCTCCATCATTACATAGGGGATGCTGAACATGTTGGAATTCCATATTCCACATGTTGTTTTGTTAGCAATTTTTTGTTGTTGTTGTTGAAAAAAATTTTTGAAATATTTAAGACTTTCAAAAAGTGTGATGCCAACAATGGAAAAAAAGGGACTTCAGACACCATAATATCTTTTAACATCAACTTAGACATAAAATTGATGACTTTGATGTCAAATAGTAGATCACTTTCAAAGATTTTTGAATCCAAGTTCAATTGTGAGCAAACAAGTGCCAACTTTATGATCATGCTGACTTTAGAAACTATAAATTTACAGACAAAAAGAGACTTGTTAAAGGATGACAATCTATTCTGAGAAAGCTCACAAGGCTCTTCTGACACAAGGCATTTACTGATACTATTAATACTGAGTTCCAAGCTTCCTGGGTGAGTGATTAAGTCTCTTCTAAAGATATAATGCAATGGAATTATAGGCTGAATTAAGCAGACCGTGTAACACAGTCACAGTGTCCTATATTAGAATTATGAAGTTCATTAATTTTATCACTGCTAATAGTGAATTATCACAACTTTCTTAAAGATATGACATGAAATTACAAAGACAACCATTAGAATAAAAATATCAGAATAAGCCAAGAAAAGCAAACCACTCCATGAATCTTTTAAAGATATGAAAATAGAAAATAATATGAGCAGGGGCCTCCCTGGTGGCACAGTGGGTTAAGCAACGCACTAAGAAGCAAGCTGCAGCCACTGCAGCAGGAGTTCAATCCCTGCCGCTGGCCAGGGAGAGGACCCACATGGCGTAGCAGACCTCTCCTGCCTCGCCCGCTGCTGCCCTTGGCAGTATGTTTCAGTCAGTCTGCCTGTTCTGCTCCCCACTCTGTCTGGTGAATCCTCTCACCTCCTGTAACTCTGGCCTATACCCCAGCTCTTGTATGCATAAATAAATAAATCTGTAAAAAAAAATAATAATAATATGAGCAACCTAACATCTACCATATTGAAAAATGTAAATGTGCTAAAATTCACCTGTTACAGGGCTGGAGTAGGGGCAGGACCAGGTTGATCACTGGGAAGGCACCATGACCCCTCAGTTCCAGCCAGAGCAGATGGAGTAGTGACCCATGCCCCTCTCCCCAACACTCAGCCAGATGGGAGTCACAAAAGAAAAAAAGAAAATTTACCTGTTAAAACAAAATTAATTTTAGACTGAATTACAAAGCCTCTATGCTACAAACAGGAGCAAAACTTAAAGCAATTCAGAACAGTTAAAAATAAAAGGCTGCCTGAAAAAAGTCCAGATGGGTATAGTAGGAAAATACAAATAAAAAGAAGCACAAAATAAGATTTTATTATCAGACAAGATTAAAAATTAGGACAAAAAAAAAATTACATAAGACCAAAACGGGTGCTTTATAAGGTAAAAAAAATAACAGAAAAACTTTTTACCTGAAATTTTAAAAATATTTTTAGATTTTTCAAATAATTCAAATACATTACTCCAAAAATAAGAGCAAGAAAAGAATGAACTACAAGATTTTGCATTTATCCAGGAGGAGACTTTATTCTACCTCCCTGGACTTGAACCTGGAAGACTAGGAGGCTGGCGGACCTAGGGAAGGAGTGGCTGGAACCCTCCTGCCACCTCGTGGAATTAAGAGGAAGGAAAATATTAGAAGAGTCAATGAAGAGCTCCCAAACCCAACCACACCTAATTCTAGACTACCTTTGAGTTTCCCAGTTACATGAGTCAATAAATTCATGTTCAACTTTTAAAAATTCAATAAATGTTACAGCTCTGTGTACAATAACTAGGATATGAAGCACTCTAAATGTCCATCAGTCAACAGTTGGATGAAGAAAAGAAGTATATTCACACAATGGAAAACTATTCAGTCATAAGAAAAACTGAAATACAGCCATTTACTCAAAATCAGGGAAGTTTGGAGGAATGCATGCAGTAATGCAAGTCAGAATGACAAAGACATACTGTACATTTATGCAATGGATGATTTGATAAATAAAATATTTATAAAACTAGGCGATTTTAATAAACACTAATGGTTCTGACATTAAGATGAAGGGGTAAGGAGGCAAGGGGTAGACAATATAAGGTAAGGTGAGGGCTGAAATTTTGAAAAAATAACACAAGACATTATAACATGGGGATTGTAAATTTCATCTGCCAGGAGTCACTATTATGGTAAAATTTTGTATTGTGTTTTCACTGCTACAGGGCAAGCTGCTGAAAAGAAATTATTGTCAATAAGACATTAATAGAAAAACCCACTTGTGCCAAGAAATTATTGTCAATAAGACATTAATAGAAAAACCCACTTGTGCCATATCAAAAAAAATGAAAGGAAGTTATAAACTTTGTTTTTCTAGCTAGCTATTTAACTCATGCATCATAGTATTTAAAATAAATAAATTAAAACCCAGTAAGAACTTACAGGACAGTATGGGGTTTTCTGTCTATTTTTAAAAAAAAATTATTTATGCATACAAGAACTAGGGTGTAGGCCAGAGGTGTGAGAGTCAGAGGGTTCACAGAGACAGAGTAAGGAGCAGGCCAGATGGGTCGACTAAAATACACTGCTGAGGGGAGCAGCAGGTGAGGCAGGAGAGGTCTGCTGTGCCAAGTGTCAGCTCCCTGGCTTGGACTGAACTCATGCCGCATTGGCTGGTGTAGTTTGACAGCACTGAGACTTTAACCCCTATGCCACCAGGAAGGTTGACAGTGTGGGGTTTTCTAAAGAGAAGAGGTGCCTTTGGTTCTCCAGAGAGGAAGTACTGAATATAACAGCTTCTGAGAAAGATGGCAGCACCTACTGAAATCCACATAGCCAACAGTGAACTAAGTTCAGGAAAACCTGAATGCAACTGGTCAGTCTGCTTCAGACCAAACTAACAGGGAGACAGAGTACAAGGCAAAAACTCTGGAGACCAACAGGACCCTCTCTAAGAGGACCAGCAAGCAGAAGTGAAGGGATCTTAGTCAAGTTACCCATGGGAAATAGAAATTAAAAGTATTTAGGGGCAGGTCTTCTGCCAGATTAAGTTAAGGTTTAAAAAATGAACAAAAAACACCCTAAAGCACAGGTCTATATGGGAGGGAAGGGAGCAGTGAGAATTTCTTCACTCACTGTGAGAACTCCATGGGGTCTCAGACAGAGGCCTGAGGTTAAGAAACACTCAAAGGCAGCAAGGATGGTGGCTGTGCCACTGCAAAGACTAAGATAGGAGGTACTATCCTAAGGTAAGAATCTACTAGGTAAACTTGTGTCTTTTTACACCTTACTCTAGACTTTGGCTTATACTTTCCCTTTTTCAATAGTGGTTGTTGTTACCTTATTTTAAAAAAAAAAGTAAAAAGTAAAAGCCTCATCAAAAAATTTATAATCTGTGTTGACAAATCTGACAGGAAAGAATCAATCAAAACAGACACAGGAAGAAGACAGCTAAGTACAAGCAAAGAGAGGGGTCAAATAGATCCTTCCCTCAAGGAAGGAACCAACCTTACTGACACTTTGATTTTGGACTCTAGCCTCTAATAACTATGAAATAATAAATTTTTTCCAAACCATTCAGTCTGTAATATTTTGTTGCACTGTTCTAAGTCCCTTAACATTATTAACTAACTTAATCTTCCTTACAACTCTACACAGTTTTATTATTACACAGTTGGTTTTGAATAAAGAAAGCAAGCCACAGAAGGGTTGAGATTCACAGCTAATAAGAGAGGAAGGCAGCCTTCAAATGCAGGCTCTCTGACCAACTGGGAGAAAATCTTTACACACGACATTACTGATAAGGGACTTATCACACAGATCCACAAAGAACTAACCAGACTAAACAGAAAAAAAGAAAACAACCCAGTCAAAAAATGGGCAAAAGAGC
>JAGFMF010011381.1:7365030-7375376 GCA_019455555.1 Galemys pyrenaicus
CACAAGGGACTGAGGTGATGGTGCACGGGTGAAATGGTGGTGGGTACCCCCTGGGGACTACAAATGATGTCAAATATAACTAATAAAAAAAAAAAGTATGTTTTACATTATCAAGTGCCCACACATATTGATAAAATATTAATTTTTTATTGCTACCGTGACAAATTACTACAAACTTAATGGCTTAAAATAACACACATTTATTATCTTACAATTCTATAGGTCAGAATCCAATACTGGTGTCACCCAGCTAAAACCAAAATGTCACCAAAGTGAGATTGGTTCCTTGTTTTTTCCAGTTTTTAGAGGCACACTACATCACTTGGCTTCTGACCTCTTGCTCCACCTTCAAAGCAAGTATTGGTGGTCAAATATTAAGTCATATCACTCTTTTGCCTCCTTTTTCCACATTTTAAGTACTATTCAGATTAACTAAGTCTACCTGGATAATTCAGGATTCTCTCCCTATCTTAAAAGTGGTTAAGTAGCAGCTACTTAATTTAAGTTTTGTCATTTAACTAGTCAGAGATTCCAGAGATTGGGATGTGCACACCTTTGGAGGTTCCATTATTCTGCCCACCACAAACAGATACAAACATATAGATGATAGCTGACCACAATTGCCTACTTCTCATATATTAAAATGTATAAATTATATAGTAGTAACTAAAGACAGTAACTATAGTTATCATGTATATTACAGAGTTAATATGAGTAGCAGTAATAAAATATATTTGGCATATAATAAGGGCTTCATTATTTTTTACAAGTTTTTATTTCTTAGTTTAAATTGGAATATATTTCTCCAACACCTGTCAAGTGTGACCTATCCTCCTAGGCCCTCTCTTGAATGATGTTTCTCCATATTCTATACAACTATATTGTCTAATATAGTCTCTCCTAATTACACATGTCACTGAGCAGGTAAATTATCATTAGTCAGAACTGAGAGGTACTATCAGTGTAAAAGAAACACTGGACTTTGAAAACCTAGTGTATGGAAAAAGATATAAATAATTAGTATCATAAAAAGAATTACATTTTGAAATGAGATTTTGGATATATAGTCTTGTGGATCACATTATGTAGCTATGGAGTAGAGCTACTCTAGACAGAATTATTCTCTCGCTCTCATGGACTACTTCAGTATTTAGTTTGCTATCCTATCATATGCTCTATCAGTCTGCTTTATGGAAAAGGAATGTGTTATTTGTATATACTATTTGATTGACTGTTAACAAGAATGACCATTAGTCAATCTGTTATTCTGAAGCTCTTTCTTGAGTTAAAGATAGAATTAGGATGTACAGCAAATGTAAAAACAAAGTTTCATAAAACAATACTTAACTTATCACATACAATCTAATCATCTATCTCAGACCCCATACTATTCTTTTTTAAAGTTTAGGCAAACCATAAAATTGTTTTCATCATCCACTGATGACTTGTGACTACAGTTCAAGAAACACTGCCTTGATGCATTATTAGGTCTGCAGGACTTCCTAACTGGACATGTGATGCTTACTTGGATCTCCACTAATCTCAGTGACCCACCATGTAAGGACTAATCCTGTGGGGTGGGCAAGGCCCAAAGTGACCATCAGGTAAGACATGCAGATCCACTATGCATTCTTCTATCAGCCTTCCTATGGAGGTTGGGCAATTTAGTAAGCCCATTCTATGTGTTCAAGGTTCATGAGATGCAAAGCCCAGCTAAGCCTGGCCAAGAAAAAGTTGGCAAGTGCTAAAGGCACAAAGTAAAAGAGATTTCACAAGGGTGCTGATGGAAAGAGTCCTAGGGTCTCGTCAGAATTTTCTGAAGTGCTGGGATTTGGGAGCTATCAAGGAAACTTGGAGAAATGTCATCAACCTCATATTAATGTATATGTATGTATGTAAAGTATGTATAAAGTATGTATGTATGTAAAGTATGTATTATATCACATACTAGACAGGTAGTTTTCTTAAAGAAGGTGAAGAGAGGGGGTAAGGAAGAAAAATGGTAGAGGAAAAAGATATACAGGACATTAGAGACTTTTATTGCTCTAAGGATCAAGATGTGGGCTAGTGGTTAAAAAGAAACCACAAAAAAAGGATAGGAGGGAGAAGCATTTCCTAGCCTGAAAACAAGAGATAAGAAAATAATCTCAAAGTAATCAAGAAAAATAATGGAAATTAGTAAGTGGTCTCTCTGCAGCAGGGAGGTTTGACAGGAAGGAGTCATTGAAAAGACTAATGGATAAATCTACATTAACAAAGGTTCAGACAG
The DNA here is from genome assembly GCA_019455555.1 of Galemys pyrenaicus. NCBI lineage: Eukaryota > Metazoa > Chordata > Mammalia > Eulipotyphla > Talpidae > Galemys > Galemys pyrenaicus. The sequence continues at coordinate 7,367,300 of JAGFMF010011381.1, forward strand.
ATAAGCAATCCCAAAGAGGCTCTAAACCAAGGTAGCCTCAAGTTTTTGATTTAAGGAAAATAGTGAAAGGAAGCTCTGACAAGAAGGAAGAGAATGAAAACAATCTCTTTTTGAACCATGAAGAGGTAAAACAAAAAAAAATTGAAGAGATAATGAAGACAGATGGTTAACTGTATTAAAATCTCTGTTAAGAAGGGTTTTATATTTTATATTGTTATAAGGTTATATCTTTATGATAGTAAAAAGCAGACTTACCAGGATCAAGAATGAACTGTACTTCAGTACAAAGTGCTGTAATTAGGAGACTTTATTCAATTATATCTTTAATCCCACAACCAGCTGCATTTACAAAAATCAAATAGAATTAGTAAAACAAGTCCGCATCTCCTGTAATTGCTCCCAAACTTCCTGTTCAAGCTGTCTCGCTCCACCCTGGAAGTTCTCTGTAGAAATTAGTAAGATCATCCCTCCAAACTTCTCAAATGTTTCTTCTTTCTCACTTGTTAGCAAGACCCTACTGTGTGTACAATTACGTATTTCATGTAGAGATATTTCTGAGGAGTAATAATCAATGAAAATCCTATAACCAAACACTCTTACAAAATAATTATTACCTATTAATCATGTCTTAAAATCTGGAATTTCAGATACGTAAGCACACCCACAAGTGACAGTTAGAGATATAAAAACTATGTATCAAGAAAACTAATGAAAATACAATGGCATTTCAAATCAGGACAGGAATTAATATATTAAAAGGAAATCTACATAAACAGACTTTTATTAAGAAGACTTCCTCTTTACATTTTTCCTAAAGACAAACATTTTCCTCCTTCGCATGAGATTTATTTCTCTGAGTCCACAGCCATACCACCCTAATCGTGCCTGATCTCAGAAGCTAAGCAAGGTCAGGCCTGGTTAGTACTGGATGAAAGATTTATTTCTGCTACTTAATCCACTACCATCTCAACTACTGCAATCAATTTTCTGCCAGTGAATTTTCTAAACAGCAAAGTGAAATTATTATATAATATATGTAATGAAAAATGACAAAGGAGTCAACTTTATATTTATCTTCTACTTTAGGAACAAGAAATGAGGAAGATGAGAAAGATAGACTAGAATGAGAAAAAGAGATTTCTTATGAGTACCACCAAAGAAAAGGTTTCAAGTGCCACAGATGAGGCTATGACCTTGTTATTATCAACATCAATCTTTAAAATAGTTACTGAACACCCAGAAAAATTAGTCATATAGTTTTCATTAATCTTTATTGTCTAAATAAATGTGAAGATGTTTAAATAAACTAATATAAAGGACATTAAATTTTTTTAATTTTAAATAGTGAACATTTTTTTTATAATGTTTGCTTTCTCTTCTAGATGTTGTCCCCATAGAATTCCCACTACCAAGTCACCTGTGCACCATCAGCATAGTCCCTTTTGCTCTTCCCATCCCTTCCTTAATCTCAATCCCTCCCTCATCCCTGCAGAATGTCACTATTTTACAGTTATCTGTTTATTTTTGTTTTTGTTTTGTTGTGGGTTTTGTTGTTGTTGTTGATGTTACTGTTTTTTCCTTGATTCCCTGTATTCCTCCTATAGGTGAGACCATGCGGTATTTTTCTTTTTCCTTCTGACTTATTTCAAAAAATGTTATTATTCTTAAAGTATTTTTAAAGAATAAATGGGGAAAAAATAATAGCAAATTAATGTGGTCTTCCCAAAAGAAGTAAATGAGTATATGTATACATTGTACATTTTGTGCAATGTGTAGTCCCCATGAAATTCCCACCACCAATTCACCTGTGTCCCATCACCATAGTCCCTTGCGAAGAGTAGACAGTAAGGATCTTATTCATTTTTGTATCTTTACTATCTAGTAATGAGTCTAGCACACAGCAAACACCCAATAAATGTTTTTAAGAATGAATGAAAAATGTTCATCAGAACTTATCATCAAGGAAATGATAAGTGATAATGATAAATGATAATGTGGTCTAAACCCCAATGAGATACCACCTCGCACCAGTGAGAATGGCCCATATTTGAAAGACCAGAAATAAGTGCTGGTGACATTATGGAGAAAAAGAAATCCTTTCAAATTGCTGGTGGCAATATAGACTGGTCCAGGTCCCATAGAAAGCAGTGTGAAGGTTTCTTATGATTAAAAGTACATCTGCAATACAATCCAGCAGTTAAATTTCTAGGTATCTACCCAAAGAATACAAAAACACTAATTTGAAAGGAAACCTGCACTACATACACTGCAGCACTATTTACAATAGCCAAGATGTGGCATACATACACAATGGAATACTACTCAGTGATCAAAAAACAAAAATGCCATTCTCAGTAACATGGATGAAACTAGAAGATTTAGTCAAGAGAAATAAGTCAGAAGGAAAAGATAAATACCAGATGGTGTCATTACATGTGGAATATAGAGAAAACAAACAGAGGGTCAAAGATAAACATTAAAATCAATCCCTGATAGCTGATCACAGATCTGAGGCAGCTAGAAGGGGAAGAGGAGCACAACCAAGAGAGTATTTCCCCAACAGACCTACCCAAATGGAATAGCTAAAGGAAGTTCTGCAAGCAGAAAGGAAACAATAAAAATAAGGAATCTTACAATATCAAGAAAGAATACATTCAGCAAAAACACAGGTATAATAAATCAGGCTTTCCTTCATCTGAGTTTTCTAAATTGTTTGGTATTTGAGGCAAAAATTTTAACACTTTTTTATATATTTCTAATTGCATATAGAGGAAATATTTAAAGACAATTATACATGGGAGAGAATAAAGAAACATAAACAAAAGTAAGGTTTCCACCTTTGTTCAAGTTCACTTGAAGAGGTAAAAGAATGACACAAGTAGACTGTGGCAAGCTGTGTGCAGCAAGCCCTCAAAACATTCTCAGAAACTTCAGCTTCAAGCAAAATGACAAAAGTTGGTCATTTTGTTCAAAACCCAGGATGCTTTTGTTTCATTCATATTATAATGAAACTGTGAAATGACAATATTCAAGGACTTTGTATATATAGTATATGTAATGCAAAAGATGGAATAACTAGTAAAAAAGCTATAGTGATTAAGCAATTATTTCCTTTGATATGCATTATGCATGTGCATCTGTATGTGTGTGTGTCTCATTCTGAAATCCTGAGATCAAGAATGTATTCTATATTTTCAACTGAGAGTTTTCTGTATGGTTTCAATTAGGGTTTCTCTCTTTCTCCTTTTTTTTAAATATAGACAGCAGTCTGTCCCTGTAGCATCAATTGAATAGTGCAGCTTTCCCATGATTTCTAATACTACCTTGTCAGATGAAATTTCCATGTATGCACAGAGTTGCTTTCTCCAGCTTTCTTTCCAGTCCATTGGTCCACTTTTATTTATGCTAGTTCCATACTATTTTACTATTATCTTATAAAAAAAAGTCTTGAGTTTTGGTAGGGTACTCCACCATTTTTTTTAGTGCTGTATTTTCATTCTTGGCCCTCCAGAAGCATCCTGACAGTTTCTGTGAAAAACCCTGTTGCCACTTTTACTGAAATAACACTGAATTTATACTTAATTTATGAAAAACTAGCATCTTTATGTTGAATCTTTCCATTCATGAATTTGTATATCTCTCCATCATTTGGTTCTTCTTTAATCTCTTTCAGTAAAATTTTGAAATTTATTCAATTTTGAAATTCTAAACAATATTTTTCTTATTATTTTAAGAGAGGTTATTTTAACTTTCATTTGTTATTGCTGTATTAAAACACTATTCATTTTTATATGTAAACTTATACTTAATGATCTTGCTGAATTCTTATTATTTTTAATAATTTGTCACTTCTGGATTTTCTACAGTCAATATATATTCTACAAATTATGTCAGTTGTAGAATTTTTAATATATAGTCTTTAAATATTAACTACCTTTCAGTTGTACTATTTAAAAATATACTCATGGAGGGCCTCCCTGGTGGTCAGGGATTAAAGTCTCAGTGCTATTAAGCTAGCTATCACCAGTCACTGTGGCATGAATTCCATCCCCAGCCAACGAGCTGACCCATATGGTGCAGCAGACCTCTCTTGTCTCACCCACTGCTCTCCCCAACGGTGCATTTCAGTAGATCCACCTGTTCTGCCCACCATTCTGTCTCTGGTACATCTTCTCACCACCACCCTCCCACACACCTGTGGCCTACATCACATTTCTTGTATGCATGATAAAAACAAATCTTTCAAAAATTATTTTATATATATTTTATATATATATATATTATGCATACACCCACACACTCCTGGGATAAAACGAATCAATTTGAGGTAAACATATGAGATGATCTGTAGATAACATATCTCATTAATATGTCAAACAAGGAATTTAATTTTTTTCTTGGAGAAGTATGACAATGAATGGAAAGAAGACTGGAAGGCATAGGCAGATTATGCATATATACAGATAAAACTAAAAAAAGCATTTCATCAAATACCTATCTTTCTACATGTAAAGCACTCAGATCAGTTCTACTCAGTGTTTTTCAATTATCAGTCATAACCTATCAAAATTTTATAAACTTCAGTTTGAAAAGCTCTGTCCTAAATCAACTGAATTGTCAACTTTTAAAGTGAATGCAGCCATGTACCTCAGTTCCCGCCTTTCTACTTGCGCTTGAGATTACATTAGCCGAGGGGAGCATTTTAAATGTTAAGGTTAATGAGAAAAAAGGAGCAGTGGTAAAATGGAAGTAGCACAAAGGTAACAAGTGACGGGCAAATTACTGACACTGTTTCAAAGAGTGAAAAACAGTGGGAAAGACCTGAACCTTTACATCCATCACAGGAATGTTAAATTGAAAAGAACCTAGTCCTCAGTGGGGAACAAACACACTCAAATTGGGAGAAGTGTATTTTCAGCAAAAGAATATCATACTTCATTAATTGTATTTGTTTGATTTTAATCTCAAATTTTGTTTTCATTTAACAGCTATAAAAAATGTAGAAAGCTATGGCAACAAATTTTAAGTTTATAAATATTTAAGTCATTCTATAATAAAGAATAATTTAAATCAAATTACATAGGGAAGTTAATAAATTGTTTTCCTTTAAAGCAGGTAATTTTGCCTTTATAGTAAACATATACTACCTCTGTCATTTAACAAATTTTTAAAAAGAGAATTCTAACACAAAAACACAAATGAAAGCAGTGAGTAGGCCAAATTTAAGAAACATCAAAATAAAGTATAAATTCCTCCCACTAGTGCCCAGTATTCTCCATAAAACAGTTTCAGTCTTCTCTGACCTTAAACATATTGCCATTCAGCAGTTCTCATGTGCTAGATTCTGTCCCAAGTCACTCTCTACCCATAAATACCAGACCTTCCAGTCAACTCAGTGTTCACAAATCCCTTTCCCTTCTGTGCTCCACTCTACCCAGCCCCACCTTTCCACCAAATCTAGGGGTTTTGTGACTTAATTAGTACATCACCCAGTGTTTGGTGCAGGATTCCATACTTACTTGGCACCTAATATCTAAGAAGCATATTGAAATGACTATAAAATGGGCTTATTAAAGTTTGAAAGAACAAACTGAAAGAGAACGATCACTAAATTCACACCAAATACTAATCATTTAACATTTCATATATGTAGAACATTTCCTTTTAACCAAGTTAATCAGTAATATTGCTCTATTTTTTCCCCCACTCCCATCCTTTGATATTTTAAATAATGCTAAATTCAAATAATGACATCCAAAAAATACAGACCTAAGCCACAACACAGATACATAACTTATATGACAACCCCTCTGGTAATTCTGTATAGTCTCATGTTAATTTCATTTTGATACTAAAACTATTCATTATTTTCCATTAAAAACTTAAAACATCAAAGCAAAATACCACAATGTAGTGAGGACTATAACACATTAAAAAATGAACGCAAAATTTAAATAGTGCAATAACTTCAAATATAAATGACATTCAGATAGTATAACTCTCCAATATAAAGAATCAGGTTAGAATATGGGTTGAGTTAAAAATTAGATGGTGTAAGGTTCTCTGTGAACAAAGGCATATAAGGTATTCCTCTTTCTAACACTAAAATAACCACAGCAAGGTCTATTGCAATTCTCCAGTTTTAGGATTTCAATGTTTTCTTCAAATCTGTACTATACACATTCATCTTTGAATAAGTGCTGTTATATTCAAGCATCTATTTCATAGATCAGATTACTAAATCACCGAAGTACTATAGGACATTCTTCTATAGGTATTTGATGTATGATATCAAGTAGGTATGGTTAGTTTTTAACCAAGTGTCTTTCCAAATGTCATGCAGCTTTAGAAAATTTAACAGTCAATACTGTAAAAGAAATTAACACATACCATTGACCATACCATTTGCAAGAAATAAATTAAAACTACACATGCTTACCTTGTTCTGGTTCTCTAGCTCTTTATCCCTCCCTCCCTTCCCCAACCCCCCATTTCTGTTTCTTCATATGCTTCCTTCCTCCTAATCCCAGCTATTGACAGTCTCCAAACTATTTAGTCTAATTATTTTCTCTAAATACTTTGTCCCCTTAGTGGAACTATTTGTATTTTTTTATTTAAAGTTTTTTTTCCACACATTTTGCCCCATCTAGGCAATAGACTCATCCCTTCTGGCCCATACTTTTGCCCAGAAACCTATTGTCTTCCATTAGGAGTCCACAAATCTTTGCTAGTTTTTAATGTTCCTCAACTCCTTCACCAGTTCTCAAAATGAAAGTTCCCCTCTAATCAAGGAAGTTTCCCCTCTAATGTCACACGCATATTTTGTGTGTGCGTGTGTGTGTGTGTGTGTGTATAGATCTTCCTCCTTCGGACTACCAATTCAAATCCTTCCATTCTGCAAACATTCTCTGTCCAGCCTACCTCCTCCAAAAAGCCTTCCTTGACTATGCCAGAACCCAGGAAGCACTCCCGCAACACAAAACTGAGCATCATCTGCTCTGTTCATCTGACTTGTCTCAAAGATCAGTTTGAGAATTAGTAAATATCACCTAATATTTGCTTATTGCTTTCTACAGCTTACTTTTCAACTTCACAAAACATATTAACATTTGACATCTCTAAGTCACAGCCATCTTAACCTCAGTTAAGATAGCTTATATACAGCTATCATTGTTTTTCCTCTGTTTCTCTCCATATATTCTTATACCATAGGCAAGGGGTAACAACTAAGATAGTAAGACTGATTTCCCAAGTCTCAGGCTGAAGAAGTCTTATGACAGTTCACAAAAAGATTAAATAAAATTGAAAACCTAAGAAAAATTGATGGTTTACCATTAATTAGAAATAATTTTCAGCTTACTGCCATCTTTGACTAATAGTTACTCTAAATAATCATCTGATACAAAGTAAATAAATGAAGATTCTAGTAGTCTTAAAATTACAATTTACAGAATACAAAATCCTTGGGAGACCTCTTGTGGTCAACATTAAGAATAACCAAAAGGGGAAAATACATGCCTACCATACATCTGACAAAGAGCTGATGTCAAAGATCTAGAAAAAATTCACTTAATGCAAAAAAAGTATAAAAATAACCCAATCAAAAAAGAGTCAGAAGAGATAGGCACCTCTCCAAAGAGGATACTCATGTGCAACAGAAACAAGAAAAAATGTTAAATAGCACTTATTTTCAGGGAAATACAAATCAAAAGCACAATGTGATACTATCTCATACCTGGGAGAATTACCAATTAAAAAAACCAAAAGCAAAAAGTGCTACTGAGGATATTGGCGGAAAAGGATCCCTCTGACATTGTTGGTGGGAATGTAAACTGTCCAGTCTTTGAGTATGGAAAAGAGTATGTAAGGTTCTCAAAAGATTAAAAATGGATCTGCCATATAATCCAGCAATTCCACTCCTAAGTATATAACTTAAGACTACAAAAACAGGGCCTCCCTGGTGGCGCAGTGGGTTAAACAACACACTATGAAGCAAACCGCAGCCGCTGCAGCACGAGTTCGATCCCTGCCGCCGGCCAGGAGGGGGACCCACATGGCGCAGCAGACCTCTCCTGCT
>JAGFMF010011381.1:7375441-7470736 GCA_019455555.1 Galemys pyrenaicus
TCCCCGCTCTCTGTGGTGAATCCTCTCACCCCCCACACTTCTGACCTGTACCCCTGTGCTTGTATGCATAAATAAATAAATCTTTAAAAAAAAAAAAGACTACAAAAACACTAATTCGAAAGCAGTATACACTCCCATGGTCACAGAAGCGCTACTTACAAGTCAAGCTATTGAAACAACCTAAGTGCCCAAATAAAGACTGAGTGGATCAGGAAAATGTGGTATATGTACTCAATGGAATACTATTTAGCTATCAACAAAGATAAACTCTTGCCATTTGCAGCAACATGAATGGAGCTGGCAGGAATTATGCTGAGTCAAAGGAGAAAGACAAAATACTGGATGGTACCATTTATATGTGGAATACAGAAAACCAAACAAAGGGTCAGATAAAGCCAAACTAAGAACAAATCCCAGAAAGTGAACTACAGAACTGAAGCTTACCAGAGAGGGAAGGGTGGGAGTAAGGGAAAAAGGGAGTACAATGGACTACTGTGATGGACGATGGGTGTCATGGCGGTAGGTACTGTGTGGTAATAACACCTGAGGGGGGACACCCTATACTAAAAAAAAAAAATTGGGGGAAAAAAAAAGAATACCTAATACTTTAAAACTGATTTCTATAATTTCAAGACAGTCTTCTGCCTTTTAGCACATAGCTTTTATTTCTTCAATATTAATAAAATATCAACCAATAACTGATAAAAACTGCTGCTTTTACCTTCAGATTTACAGTGGAAGAAAGAGCAGACCCTAAGTTTGAGACACAAGAAACCACTTGTCACTGTTTAAAACAGACAAAATACCACCAAAAACAAAAAAAATTTTGCCTTGAAAATACAGTGCGGGGGGGGCCTCCCTAGTGGCGCAGTGGGTTAAGCAACACACTATGAAGCAAACCACAGCCAATGCAGCACAAGTTCCATCCCTGTTGCCAGCCAGGGAGGGGACCCACATGGCGCTGCAGACCCCTCCTGCCTCACCGACTGCTCCCCTCAGCAGTATATTTCAGTTTATCTGCCTGTTCTGCTCCCCACTCTGTCTCTGGTGAATACTATCACCCCTACAACTCTGGCCTGTACCCCAGCTCTTGTATGAATAAATAAATAAATCTTTAAAAAAAATACAGTGCTATGTTTATTGGTCATAAATATGGAACAGATATGGCAAACTATGTTCTTCATTCTTATTTAAAAACATTCTCTATCCCTGTGGCTTTTTTCGTTTTTTTCATATGGTTTTAGTTGTATCTCAGGGTAATAAAGGTTAAGTTTTATGGATATCAGAGTGGATCTGCTAGAATTCAGGGGTGGGTCAGGAAAGGGAAGGGAGGATTAAACTAAAATCTAAATGGCAAAAATTAAATTAAAAAAATAGACAAATCAACTAAAATAAAACATAGATGACTGTTTTCAGAAACATAGGGCAATCTTTCTAAGTATAAAAATAATGAAATATATAATGTTCAGAGAGTGAATTAAAATATAATCAAAAATGTTTTTTTAAAGAGTAAATGAAAAAAGGAGAAATCCCAAAAGCCAAAAACAGTAAGAACTACAGCTGTATGAGAGATGATACCTCAAAGGGCCAGGCACAGAAAGTATACTGAGAAGACCTACATACTTCTGATAGGAGATACAGAAGAAGAGAACAGGGGAGAGGCAATGCTGAAAATAAAAGGTTGATGGACATGGTAGTAAGGAGGCTTCCATCTATAAAGAGCTTTCAATACCAGGCACTGTTGCACACATATAACTTACATTAACTTAATTCTCACCAACAATCCTATGAGGATTGTTCTTATCCCTAATTTAAAGAAAAGGAAACCAAATACAATCAAATAGACTTATTTACACAAAGTCACTAAGGGAAACAGCCAGTTTTCCAACCCAAACTCTAAGTTACAAGAGCTACATTGCTTGACTTTGGAATCTCTATTCTGTCCATAAATAGATTAGCTTTAGATACTCCACAGAAAGGTGAACTTTTGATTTTGCTTAATCTACTATAAAAATGACACTTGATCAGTAATACAGAAAAAATTACATGCTGTCAATGATAAACAGAGAAATTCAAATTAAAATAAGACAAAGTCATCAAATTTGTAAAGTCATATAACACTCAAGCTATCTTTGGTATGACAAATAGCTTTTGAATCTCATTTGCAAATAAACATTCAGGAATATTATCAAGTAATATGACTGTCAGCCAAAAAATTCAGTTTTGGCGATGTCTTTATGGAATATTTTGATATTTTATTGAATTTTGCCTTTACTGTTTAATAAAAATAAATGATATCAAAAAATGAAAATGTTGATTTAATTGGTGGACTTTAGTCTTAATTATACCTAAGTTAATCAAATATGCACGCAGTTGTGAAAAAATGAACAAAATCAAAGACATGGGATATTAGAAATAAACTTTTAGAAGACCTAAAAAAACTTTCATAGACTTTATTAATTTTTCAGTTTTCTGACAGCAGTAATTCTTTAGGTCTACATTAAAATTTTTAATTATTCCAGTTTGAACACACTATCAAAAAAGGATTAAAAACAAAAGAAAGGGATTTGACGTTGAATTTTTCATCCATCCAATTAGCAGATATTATTAAAAAGATCACCCCCAATGTTAACAAAGGTTCAAACAACCTTCCAATAATATAGTGCTAAAAATGTAAATTGATATTTATCAACAAGGTAATCAAGAGTTTTTAATATTTATAAAAAGTCAGAATTACTCTGACCCAGTAATCAATTTTTAGGAATTTAGCTTAAAGAAATATAGCACACAAATATTTCTATACATCATAGCAATATTTTTAATACTGGAAAAAAATGCAATTTAACAAAATAAAACTGGATAATTATAACCCGTTTTTATGCAGTTGTTTTATTTTCATGAGTACCCACTGAAATATTAGTATATGAAATATTTTCAAATAAATAATCCAGGAAAGAAAAGAGTAGGGGTACAGATAAAATGAGATTGTATGAACTGAAAAATACTAAAGCTAATTGATGGATTTAACTGGGTTCACTACACTGTTCTGTGTATTTTGTGTATATTCTCTATAATTTTCCATGATAAAATAAAAAAAATATATATGGAGAATTTTAAGGAAAAAAAGAGACTACAAAATCAATTTTGCAACATGAATTCAAGTTTATAAATGTAGTAAGATAATATATATACATGGAAATAATATACCAAGAAGTTTAAATATTATCTCTGACCTACAGGACTTGACATTATTTATAACTCCCCACTTTCCCTAAATTAACATGAATTAGCATTATAATCAGAAAAATTTATTACTAGAGCTACTCTGACACAAGTTCAATTCAAATGAAAAAGAAACTAGTCTTAATTTTAAGGACTAAGAAACATATCAATTAATCATTTAACTTGACTTCCTAACTGATTTCAGTCAACATACTAAATAAAAATTTTCACAGGCTTTCCCACATAACCTTCAAATTCCTGGAGACACAAAGTCCTCTTCATTGCAGCTTGATTGCCTTTCCTGTCTCTTTTCCACCACTCTCCTCCAGGTGGAACTGGGAGTATAAAACCTCCAAACTAGGCATCTTCACGTAATACATTACGCTTTATGAGTTTAATGCAGTTCTACTCTTTATGTTGGATTATGCCTCTTTCTGTTCGTAATCTGAGTATCTCTCAGATACTACTATAACCACGTCTTCTTCCTTTAAATGCCTCAGTGAGACACAGAGATGTGACCTTAAATCTAGTAAAACTCCTGGATACAACCACAAATTGAAACTTGTAAAACAGGTAAAGCAAGAACTTTCAAAATTATATAAATTCTCTAAAAGAGTCTCTCTTTCCTAAATAAACTTTTCAAGACAAACAAAAAAAATAAATAAACTTTCTAAAAAATGAATTCTAAACAATCCCTAGACACTGACAATTAACGATTTAGATAACATTGTTCTGTCTTTTCTAAAAGACCAACTTCTAAAAGTCTATTTTAAGGTGATATTATGGGTCATTTTATTTTTCTTTTTTGAACTTTCCACTACTTGTGTAAAAGTATTTTCATAAGTAAAAACGTCTCACTGACTTTAATAAATAAGAGCTTTGGAATTAAATATGGGTTTCAGAATCAGCATTCTTTTCCAGTGATGGACCCTCTTACCTAACAGCCGTGGTTCTGTGGATGAGCATCTCTGTTTGTTCCGACAAGTGTGATGGAAGCAGCACCTCCACTGGCTGCAGGCACAATATCCGCGTTTCTAGCTCTGAACGGGAAACAGAGTCCTGGAAACTATCAAACACAACCTCACCTGTGGAAGGCTGCACTCCCTGAAAACAAATCAAAAATATAATGTTCCAGACAATATATATTTTTCCTAATTATAACTATGACAGCATAAATAAAATAGAAATAGTAAAGATGACATTATCCAGTATATACTCCAGTTCTAAAGTGTTTAAAACACTTTAGTGAATTCCAAGACTCTTATATAAGAAATCAGATTCACCAATATTTAAACTGCTAGATGGAATTTTAGAGACACTCTGAGTCCAAGACCCGTATCTTGATGAAGTAACAAGTAACCAAACTCTGCTAGGCCTCAGTTTCCTTCTCTATAAGTGGGAATATACCAGCCTACTTCCCTCATGTGGTTACTGTATATATCAAGTTAGAAACAAACATAGATGCTGTGTAAACTATGAAGTTCTATACAAATAATTGTTGCCATAACTGAAGTAGTGATATAGGCCTATTAACCTGACCACCAGAGTAGTAAATAATTAAAAGTATAATTTTGCAAAACTAAATTAACATATAACAGATTTTGAGTAAGTTCCATGTAGGCAGTTTATCCAGGGATAACTAAAAGTCTCCTTCAATAACCCAAGCCAAGTGATAGCAAAGATAAATGAGAAAAGTTAAACTAGATATAAAGCTAACCTAGAAAAGTTCATGGTTTGGAAGAGGCGAACAAAGTAACTTAACCAAGGTCACAAGATAGTAAGTGTTGGGGCCAGATTCAAGCTCATGTAGTCTGACTCCACAGTCACAGTTATTCACTACTGATATTTAAGAAATGCATGGGGGTTGGCCTCCCTGGTGGCTCAAGGATTACAGTCTCAGCACTATCAAGCTATCACCTGCCACTGTGACACGAGTTCGATCCCCAGCCAGGGAGCTGACCCACATGGCACACCCGCTGCTCCCCTCAGCAGTTTATTTCATTAGGTCTTCCTGGTCTGCTCCCCACGCTGTCTCTGGTTAATCTTCTCCCCCAGCCCACACCTCTGGCCTACAACCCAGTTTTTGTATGCATAAATAAAAATAAATCTTTTTAAATAAAGAAAAGAAATGCATGGGGCTAGGTATAGACTCTGCTAACTAACTGAAAGAAAGATGACCAATGTCTACAGTCATACACTGCTGATGGAAAGTCAACTGACGCAGCCTCTTTAAGAAAAAGCTTGGTATTTTCTAGCAATACTAAAAGAATTAATACTCTATTATCTTCGCAATTCTTCTCCTAGGTATGGATTCTTCCTACCCTACGTCTATACTCAGACACGTGTATACAAGAAAACATACCATGAAAGGGCTTAGCAGCATCTTTCAAATCAACCTACATCGTTCTCCTTCTCTGTCCTCTCCCTGGTTTTAATATACAGATTAACTCCTAAGTCTTAATCTCCAGCTTTAAAAGAACATCCCAAACACCCTGTTAATCATTTGTTGCAAGAAAGGTCAAGATACCTTTCTGTTCACCCTGGTCCTGTCGCTTAGTGGGCAGAGACAGTATGACTTCAGTCACGAGCTCCATTCACCTCTCCCTCTCATTCATTCCATCAGTTATTCACTCTTTTCTGCTTACTAACTCCAGAAAATTTACTTTCTTTTGTTTTGCCTTAGGTAAAAAAAACTCTAATAATTTATAAGATATAAATACAAACATCTAACCAAAACCTAAGTTAGATCTTTTTATATGAACTATAAGCTCAAACATTTTTATAGTAAGTATTGTATTTATTTCACAGATGATTGATAATAGATTTGTGACTAAGTAGAAGTTTTTAGAAAATATAAGATATTCAAGAGGAAAAAAATGCATGGAAACAGAAATTTATGGCTTAATTAGTACAATCACCCAAGTCAGTAAATATAACACTATCTACAGGACTTTCATGTGATCCTTCTCTCGAGAGGTAGCTATAATCCAGACTTTTATGATAATCATTTTCTTTATTTCTTGGTTTTAGCAACTTAAACTTTTTATACACATGTAAATATATCATATGTACCCTCTTGGGTCTTGCTTCTTTATTTTGTTGTGAGATTTACTTACATGTGTTACTTTAGTAGTACTGTCATTGGCACTGCTATGTTGTATTTCCTTTTGTGATCTTCAATTTATTCATTCTTTTGTTGGACATTAGGGTTCTTGCCAGTTAGGGAATGTACAAAGAAATGCTATTAGAACTTTCTTAATTAAGGCCCAGAGGTCTTCTCCAGTGCCCAGACAGAATCCAAATACATGAAATATACTTTTATGTTTACTGGAGGTATATTTTCACCTTAAAAAATCACTGCCTAAACATAGTAAACTAAAAGAGGTCAAGAGTGTGGGTACACTAATACCTCCTTATCCATGGAGGATATGTTCCAAGACCTCCAATGGTTTCCTAAAATTATGGCAAGATGGCTCCCTATATAAACTATGTTTTTTTCTTATAAATACATACCTATGATTAAGTTTAATTTACAAATTAAACTCGGTGAGAGATTAACAATAGCTAATAATAAAACAATTATAAAAATATATAGTAGTAAAAGATAAGTGAATGTGATTCCCTGCTCAAAATATCTTACTATGCATAACATTTTTTTGAATGGAGTTTGACAGGTAACAAATAGCAAAAAGCAAAAATGCAGAAAGGGAGAACTACTATATATACAAAAGTTTATTTCCTAATCTGCAACCCAAACTCACAACTGCTATTTAGAGAATTCAAATAACAAATTTATAAGTCAGTCAAATTCCCTTTGTTTTTTTTTTAAGTCAGAGAAATGGCCTATATTATAAGTCCTTCAATATCTATTACTCTATGTGATATGTGATACTGAGAAATCCAAAGTCAGTCTGTATAAAACTGCATTGTTCAGACTGAAAAGCAGAGGGTCTAATCACAGTGGAAATACAACAATAAAGGCTTTGATTTCAAACTATCAGCATGGAAAAAGCAATTCTTAGGTAGTGACTAGAGAACATGTGATATATCACAGTAAAAATAATCCAGCAAGAACAGTACTGAGGACAAAGGAAGATAAGATACACTCCCACCACACTAACTTAGAGAAGTCAGGGCAAATAATTGAGTGCCCTGTCCAGTATTTTCACCCAGGAGCCAGGAGCGCAGGAGAGACCTAGAGTCTAGACCTGGACTGGTGGATATCATCAGCCTATACTCATCCCAAGTAAACATGTCAGTGGCAAATTATCATTTCTCTTTTTTCACATCCCAGTTTTCATACTCAGTTAGCTTTGGCAGTATGCCAGAAGTTATTTCTAAAAGCACTAAGTAGGAGTTGTATACTTATCAACTCTTGTCTTTAAACTGAGTTTCAGATAAATATAAAATAGCACCTTACATATGTTAATACTTAAAAGCAAACAACCTTACTATTTATAAATAGATTGAATTGCCCATGGCTAATTAAAAGCACTTTGCAAGGATACATAAGTCATTTAGAGTCATCCAATAGTAATGCAAATGCTGAGAGAAAGGCTTACAGGTTAAGCAAATGTCAAGTTAGCATAGCCAGAATAAGGTATTCAAAGGCACTTTGGAGACATTTGGATTATGAGAATTTTTGTTGATATTGTAACAGATTGCAAAAGTTAGAAAAAATAAAGAGAATTAATTATTACTTAAGGCATAAAGTCCTATTTTTTTAAATAGGACATCAAAGACCCTCTCTAAAGGGTCCTAAAACATGTAAGATTTTTGCAAAGTACAGTTAGGTACTTGTAAAGAGTCAAATTTACTCACAAATTGCAAGAAAGCACGGTCAATAAAACTATCATTCACAAATTATATTTATCTGGAAGGCTGATTATAAATATTCCAAACACTAAGTATGGAGTTTTGTAATGACCAACTATCATTTTCTCTTAACTATCCTTTACTCCAAATCTAGAGCTATCAATCCCAAAATCATTTGTGTTTAACTACAAATTTATAAAATCCCTTATCATCCAAACATGCATGGGCTTAGTGTTCATTCTGCTATCTGTGCCTGTCACTGTGTATATCTTTAATACTAAACTCCTAGAGCGTATGAATAGAAAGTATCTCTCTCCATAGCACAGAGCAGCAACTAGCCATAACAGAAATTTGTAACTATTGATTTAACATATAATGAGGAAACACTTTTCTAGTATAACTGCTTGAGGGCACACTTTATCACAAATCCTGATTACAAGCCATTTATTATTCATACCAGAGATATTGTGAATATCTATCATTTATTCTTCAACTACAAAGTACTTACCACAATTCCAATGAAAATGTCCCCCTTTTTTTTGTCCTTAACACTTTCCTTATTTTCACAGATACACAGAAGATAGCTGGTAGAAGTATCAGTCATTATCTCATCGACATTCATAGTATCATCAAGCTTGATTAAAGGATTCACATGTAATAACTATTAAGGAAAAATATAAGCTACATTCCTTATGTTAATTATTTTCTCTTTTAAAACAATGATTCATCTTCCTATCATTTTGGTTTGTGTAAAACTCTTCATTCTTATGATTTACTCTCATCACAATCACATAATTATCTTCCCTAAGATCTAAGGCTCACAGGAACTGTTAACTGTCATCTTCTCAATTTCAAAGGTCCAGGAGAGTACTTTAGTTGTGGAAGCCCCAATATTAACTATTTTCCTTACTGGGATAATGCTACTGAGACTAAAATCCTTAACAATTCCATGTTTCATTCTATATGTCAAAACTAAATACACTAAGATAGTGTAAATTACTATCTTCCATTAAAGTGCCTAACAGTTCTCCCAAATTGCAGAATTTTTAAAAGAAAGCCAGGCCATACATAGTATGGTATGTGCGTGTATGGCGAATATATCAAATTATCAGCATAAATGCTGATTCTGGATGAAGAAACATCCAATTTGAGTATCAGCAGATCAAATCTAAGGCAGCAGCAAAAGTCAGAATGGGTAGTAATTTTAGAAGCAGGATTCAAATAAGAGCCTCAAGTTCAGGCAAAAGAAACAACAAAATTACCTGGTCCTTACAGTCTAACCAGCTTAGAACAACACAACACTGTTAATGGTCTGGAATCCATTTTGTGCGACAGTCATAACCTATTCATGACATTAATGGAATAAAACAGGCTTTATAATTGGGATAGAGTAAGCAGGTCTCAAAATTAGCAGCTTTGTTTGTAATGAACAAAGCAGAAATATTTTATGATGCACACAATAAATGAAGATGCCCTGCTATTATGTTTTATAAGCAGTTAACTATTTAACTTTGTAGCTTTCTTTTACATATTGACTTTAATAAGTAATTTCTTAGGTCTGGACTTTAGGAAGCGCTTGTAGGCCATAAGCACCTAACCACTACCACGAAAGTCTAGGGAAAATGTGACTTCCAGTGGTTGCTAACCTACCTTCTTCACCTTTGAGCAGTTTTCTGGCTCTTCAACTATAATGAACTCACCTTTTACTATGGCATTTGAAAAAGGCTTGTTTCCAGCCATTATCAACCCTTCCCTTTTCAGTAGTATGCTAATCAAAGGTCAAAAAAACCATCCTGCCTCCTCTCATCAAAAAGACATCCATTCAAAGAAGAGGTTTAAAAATACTGTGATTTAAAACAAAGGTTTTGTTACATTTAAGAGGAAAGAGGATATCTTCTCCAATAAGGGTAGATTTTGTATAAAGAGCAGTCAACTTTCGGGTAAAGAGTGAACTTTTATTGTCCCCGATGGCCTTTAATGCTGCTGTTTCCATTTGCTTCACAACTCCCACCTTCAAAATAAGAAATATTAAATATCAAATATGATGGAAATTAAAATTAAAGTCAATTTTAAGATTAATTCTGAAACATTTACCAGAGGGTTTTTTTTTAATCTATCTACTACATTAAAATTCATGAAACTACAATGCTGATAATTATGACACTTTCATTTTCCCAAAATGTTAAATTCAAAAACCAACTACAGCCTAACACCTAATAACATGGTTCTAATCTTTTGAAAAGAATCCCATTCCCTTCCCCCACAAGTTAAAGCCAAAGCTGACCTTATATCCCTTTGACACAAGGCGGCGTACATGAACAAACAATCTGTGAGTAGGTATGCTTGCTGTCATAAAGTTGTGATCTAAATGGCAATAAATATTGAGCTCCCGAGCTGCAATCTAAAAAAATTTAAAAAGAGACTATCAGTAAATTTGTATTTCAAGATTCCCTATGTGGTGTTTGTTTATTAAAAATCCATCTACAGATACAGTTAGAATTTGTGCGCTTCTCTATGTTCTAGCAACAAAAGGTTTAAAATACATTTCCTGTGAAGAAGTCCATGGTTTACCTATTTTGGATGACTCCCATGACCTATCTCAGGGCCAACATCTGTATCTATAAAGAATTCAGAAAATGAGACAGGTCTTCTATATCTTTAGATCTATCTAAACCTTTTAAGTTTCCCTACAGAAGGACTATTCAATGCAACAAGCATGAAACTGTAATGAAATAAGAATTTGCTTCATAGCACATGCAAATAACTGAGAACTAGGAGATACTACAAAGAATATACATATTATGAGCTTATTTAGACAGATGGCATTTTAGGGAAGTCAAAAGACAACCCTGGTCTGGTTAGTTAATGATAATGTGAGTGACAGGAATGCAAAACCAGGCCGCACCGCCTGACTCCCTGCCTTCTTCTGGAAAGCACCATAGTTCAGGTATTATCCACTGGAGTCATGGAACCCTCAATTCAATACTCTTGTTCCCTTACCCACCCATCTCTGCCCTGCGTTAGTTCATCACTGCAGGGTGGCAAAACATCACTCTTTACCATGATTAAGCATGAATTTATCACTCAATCTAAAGAAAAAGGCAGAGAACAGCATTTCCTCTCACCCCTTTGCCTACAGGATGTCAACTATATACTTATTCCTGTCCTTAGGAAACACACAGATTGTGTCAAAGTCTAATTGCATAATACAGAACTCAGTATTAATACCATCTAGAGTATAGAACATCACTTTCAACAGATTTAAGAAACTGGAAGAAGGAAAGTTGACCCAGTCTTCACTTCCCAATCATGAGATAGCAAACAGGCTACCACATTACTCTCTGATGATTCACGATCCAACCAAGCCTAAAACTATGGAATCATCACAATCAATCATGACTCCTATATAGTATCACCAGCAATGTTTTCCTTATGTTGTCCATTAAATGCTAAAATCCACTTTCTGATTTTCTTTGCCTCAGGGGTTTGTAAAAGAGCAGGTGACGAACCCCTTTCTTTTTCCCCACAAATCTTAACATCTACTAAGTTGCTTGTTTTTATTTAGTTTTTACTTTAAGTAACAGCATTTTTAAAGGGTAATACTAACTTTTCCATAAGCTCAGAAACTGAAACAAAAATACAGGAAAATATTTAAGGATGGAAGAGAAAAACAGGAAAGTATATTTGAAAATACAACTTACCTCTGCATCTTCCCCAAAAAATCTATATTTATATCCACATTCCACACATAAAATTGCATCTTTTTGCTGCTGCTTCATTTCTATGTATTGTAACTCTAATGGTGTGTAGATGCATTTGGTTCGTCTGTTAGATGGTTTAGAATCAGAAGTTTTCTGTAAATTTTCGTAACTCCTATGTGATGATTCAAAATGACTAAGATCCTTATCCTGGCAACCAAAAGAGTAATAATATATTAATAAATTATATACTAAATAATTAAATAAATGAATTTATTTGTAAATAAACAAATAAATAAAAAGTATTCACCATAATTATGGTTCTCAGAGAGAAGAATGCAAATTTGGCACAAAGCTAACAACTGGTGAACCTACAGGAATACACAGTAGTTAGACAAAATTTTGTGTAGGTTTGAAACTTTTTTAAAGTAAAAGACTAATAAAAATGAGCCAAACTTAAGCTACTGTATAATTATTTAAGCAAATTTTAAAAGCCTAAACATCTTAAAGTTTTATATACTGTCTACTCAATTTGACTTATTTAAACATATTATAATATCATTTTTCTTTTATGTATTCCCAAAAGTGTAAGGCTCAAAAGGTCAGCAGGCATGAGCTTCTCTCTGTTTCTCCCAGCAATAAGTCAAGAACACTTTCCAAAAGCATGAAAGTAGCTACAGCTACACTTAATGTTTTAGTTTTCTAAGCACAGTCTAATAAAAGACAATACTACATAAATCGTTATTCCAAGAACCACAATTTTGGGGGTAAAGAGATAAAGAGCTTTTGGAAAACACAAGTTACTTATTTTCAACATTAATATTCCTGCTATTCTTACCATCCTGTATGGAAACCATTTTTAATCCAACTCGGTTTAGAGCAAATTCCTGGTTTATGAGATTTACTTACACAAAAGGTAAAATGAAACAGGTAAGTAAAATAAATCCAACTTTTAATGAATTGTCACTGTGTCACTGCCAACATCTGACAATTTACCAGCTACCCCTTGAACTAAAATGTAGTGTAAAAAACTAATGACCAGCAGGGAAAAAGAAATGTCTTCTATGTCCCAGGAAGGGGATCCAGGTCAGAGAGAAAGACCAGGAATATTACTTTAGAATTGTTAAATGTTTGAAAATTTAAGCTGAGCTGGCAAAGTACACAGAGCTGCAAGTTATCTGAATAATATATCCCAACAAACCTCCAAAGATATAATAATAATAAAGCTAGGACTGGAAAGATATGTATGAGAAAAGTGAGTCAATGTCAGATTATAAGATGTATTTATTTATAATTTTTTTCTGTAACTTTTATTTTTGAGATAGCATGGTTTACAACACTGTATGATTTAAGACGTATAAGATTTAGGTTCCCACTATCACCTCTTCAGATACATGTTACCATACCACACAAACTACCAAAGCACCTGAAGTCCTCCCATCTGGGTAGAAATACTTCTCAAATATATTATATTCCTCTTCATATTTCCAGAAGGAGTATTCTGAATTTAGTATTGTCTTCAGAATAATAAAATAGGAATGTCAGGACCTATCAAGACTTATATGGTTGTTAATCTCCACACTAATAATCTTACACCACAGGCACTAAAGCTCATTCAGTAACGTTTTGTCATTCATCCCTATCTTTCAACAGCATCAGTCAGCTATTACTTAAATACTGTCCAAGAGGTGTCCCTTATAATTGGTTATTTCCAAGCTGTTGTGAATCTGAAATGCCAAGATGGTTATTCTACATATAAAGCAATACAAAAATGGGCTCTTATGAGGACATAGGAAAATTCCTCAATTAGTAAAGTCTAAGCTATAATAGGCAAAACTTTTGACCCTTATACTTTAAGACCATTTCACTAGGGTGAATTATTTCTAAACATTTAAAGGCAGTAAAGTAAGTAATAACAAAAACCACTTTTTCCCTGATAATCTAAAAAAAAAAAAAAAATCAATGAATCTTAGCTTGGTCCAAGGAGGAGCTCAAGAATTTGGAGTTTGTAAAAAGGAGTATGAACTTCTGAAAATTAATACAAAATTGTGCTAGTCTAAATATTTCTCTGAGTAGAATTTATAGCTTTCATTAGATTTAAATGACTCGAATATACATTTAAAGAACTATTCTCTAATGATTTTTAACCATGATTACACATTAAAATGAGAGCTTTTAAATACTACCCATGTTCTTAGTGAACACCAATTATATATGATTTTGAGGCAAGATTCTTGCTATCAGTAATTTTTTTTAACCTTCTCCAGGAGATTCTAATTTAAAACTAGGCAGAAAACAACTACTTTGAATTGCAGATTTCAGCAATGGAACAAAAATTAAATTTCCTAAATTTAATATCAATAAATCACAAAACAGTAGAAACATAAAGAGCTCATATTCACTCATTACCTTTGAATTTACTTTATGAAATTCATTCATTACCTCTGAATTCACTTTAGATCATGAATGTCCTTTATATGAATTACTTCATACGTTGAAATTACTTTATATTCAGACTTTCAACTGAAACCTCAAAATACCTGTGTAAGTTGCCTATCGTGATTTTCCCAGTTAACTATGGAAACTATAAAAGAGTACTATAAGAAATAGCTTTTATTAATTATCTATAAAGAATTCCTCCAAAACGAAAGCCCTTATCCCAGAATGTACATTATTAGAATCACCAAATCTGGTTGGTTTTACTATAAAGCAATTCCTCCCTACTTAACAGATGATAAATCAGAATCTCTAGGAACCTAAAAAATCAAATAAAAAGCAAAACTAATTTTCATAATCAATCAAGTTTGGGAACTACTGCCCTGAGTGAACCCACAGAACCTAATGGCACTTCAGAGCCTACCAAACTGGGTAATTGGATAGTCACCTATAAAACAGTGACATACCTTTTGACTGACTTGAGACTTGGCATCTTCAGAAGAAACTGCACTCTTTACACGCAAGAGACTGATATCATCAAAGTCAGTACATTTTGGCAGAATTGGAAATCTCTCTTGAAGAGGCTCCTTCTGAACTCTACTTTGAGGAAGGGCAGAATCGCAGCAGAATTCTTTGAGTTTTTCCAGAGACTTTAAAACACTCCTGGTCCTTAGGCATTTCTTTGATTCTTAGCAAATCAGAAGAAAACACAACAATAGTATGTGGGTTTCTTTCATATGTCAATTCATAACCAAAACAGGGATGTTAAAGAAGGAGCTTTGCACTAAAGCAATGACTAATTATAATGTGATATGGAATAAAATATTAAGCCAGAAGAAAAAAATGGACAAACAATAATCAATCTTAAGTCAGTTATGAAGAAAACCAAGAAACAACCCTATTTACAACACAAAATGCTTTGAAGGCTCCAGAATTTGGGCACCAAGACTCTGGAAATGGAGTAACAGGAAATTCTACCATAAAGAGGACTGGTACAAAGTAATCTAATGTGTCATCTTCTACCCTACTCCAAGCTTAAGGCAACTTTCCTTCCGCCACTTCACTGAAAGTAGAATTCACTGAAAGAAAGGGATTATGGGTCCTTTCACTGTCCAAGTTCTCCATTTTGATATTGCTTGAAATTTTGATAACAATGTTCTACTTTTATAATCAGGACAAACAGCTGGAGAGAATAAATGGGAAAACTAGTAAAACTTCAGAATCTAGCTCTTAATTCCAATTCCCCAACCTCCTACACATACCACCAACACTTACGAAGAGGCTGCTCTATTCAAACACAATGGAGGCCTTCATCCACAAAAGAAAAAAACAGCCTAACTCTTCATTAGCCTTCTCTGTACATGACAGAATACAAGCATATCATAATCATGGTTGGTACAAAAGAAGATTCATTGCCCCATAACTCACCAGTTTTCCCAGACATCACCAAATCAACTGCCCCTTCCTTTTCTTGGACTTTCTTTGCTTTCTTTTTAACAGGCCCATCATTCTCCAGTGGTCTTTTTTTACGTCTATCAATTTCTGCACCCTATGAGGATAGAAAACGATGTGTTAGCTCTAGTCTCAAAACTTGATGGATATGAAATATGTCTTACCTCTGAATGATAACAGTTTCTTGTCATCCACCCTTCAGAGAATCATTTATGGTACTTTTAACTACGTAAAAACCTAGAGGTGAAATTTCTTTATCATCATGAAAGACTAGTAGGTCATGCATCTCGGCACCTCAAGTCACACTTGAATTAATTTGAACCACCGCTGCTACCTTATTTCACTCAATCAACCTATACTCGTTTCAAATTATAAAACATGAATCATCCTACTTTTACATTAAATCAAATGCCTTTAAGAAAGTTCATTTAGAAAAAATAAAATTGTTAAGATAAATAATGAAAATAAATCATTTTTGAAATGTTAATTATAACTTAACTTTTTTATATTCACCACAGAAGATGCCACAAGATTATGAGGTACCTGTTGGCAGAAACCTGTCAAAAGCAAGTTCTTTACCAAATAGCCTCTAAATGGTAGATGTAAAATAAAATCTTGGTGAACTCACAAAAATATGTTATTGCCAAAAGTACAAAGACAGGAGAGGAACAATCACTTTATGAATATAAATGAAGGGAACAAGATTTTTTAAATAGTCAAGCTGTCACTTAAAGCTTGTATTAAGACCTGACAGGTGGCTAAATGACAATCTGCAATCTTCCCCCACATCTTCAGTTTGAGAAATACATTACCAGAGAGGCACAGTATGGGGTCACTATTAGACTTTTCCTTATGGCAGTGTCCTTGATTTTAAAAAATATATTTTAAAAACGTAAAAATAACCACTTATTTTACTCAGCTGAAGGAAGTGCCCAGTGCCTAACACATCTCCACTTCACTTAAGAAACTTAATTCACCGAAATTGTGTATTAGACATTATGGTCTGAATTACAAGGGCTGGAGTCGTTGAAGAACTTGAAATACGTAGTAGCTTGAAAGCTACTGAGCAATGCTGTCCTAGTCTCAACGACTAGAAATTAGGAAGTATTTGTCTTCTAGTGTCCTAACCAAATACATATGTAGAAGACAAAACTCGTCAATCTTCAAACCAGAAAGAAACGAACGCTGAAAGGTGTATCCTATGCTCATATCCTCATCAGAACTGGAGTCAAGCGATCTGAATTTCTCCCTCAGGTCTATTATTACAAACCTGTGTTCCTGGCTTTAACTCTGTCCCCAATAGAAACTTTGACACCAAGGACAGAGGCCCGCACGGCTTTTCCCGCCCTTTTCCCGAGCCCAGCCCCTTTCTCGTCCGACTAGTCCTGTCATCTCGCCAATTCTCGCGCGCCGTCCCGCCCCCTCCCCCCCAGGCAAAGCCCCGCCCCCTCTCCGTCAAGCCCCGCCCCGTCCTGGACCGAACCCACCACATGCGGCACCTGAGATGGGAAAGTGGACGCTTGGGGCGCTGTGGAGTCTGAGGCAGGGTGAGCCTTCTCGACTGCACTCGTGGGGGAGGAGGTGGATTTCAGGCTTCCCGTAGAATGGAAGAATCTGCTCAAGACCGCCTGCTTTGCGGGGGCGGGGCCGGGAGCTGCAGCGCCTCCTGAGACAGGCTTCTGACCTGACATTGCATGGCAGGGAATGAGAGCTCGGGCACAGGGACCGAGTGGGAGCACGAGCCCGCAGCCGCAACTTCCGGGCGTCTGCGAGCGCGAGCACGTCGCGAACCCGCCGTGCGGCGGGGCGAGGGGCGGGGTCTCGCCTGAGCAAATGAGGCCGAGGGGGCGGGGAGGCCACAATTACGCGACGAACTTGGCGGGGAATCCAGGTGACTCCTGCAAGCTCTTAAGTGTCTGCTGCTGCTGGCATGGGTCGTCCGCTAAACTGCATCGTCGCGGTGTCCCAGAACATGGGCATCGGCAAGAACGGGAACTTGCCCTGGCCCCCGCTCAGGTACCTGCCTGGGGGTGGATGCGCCTGGGAGGATCGAGGGCGGTTCAGCTCCCCGGATCCCCGCGCTTAGTCGTGCCGAACCCGACCTGTTCTCCGGGGTCAGACGGAATCGGACTCGGGACCCGAGTTAACAGGACTTGGGCCTCGGCTTCATTCCTTGTTAGGAGCCGCTACCCCGTGAGGCCTCTTCCCCGCGATGCCCTGCCCCAGAGCAAGATCCCAACCCACAGATTCCCCCAGTGCACCGTTTGGCGCCTTAAGCCTGAGCCCTTGGGATATCGTCCTGAATAACGCTTTGTTTCTCTAACTTGTAGAAATGAATTCAATTATTTCCGAAGAATGACCACAACTTCATCAGTAGAAGGTAATATGGGGTCTTTAAGGGATTTGCTATTCGAGAAGGAACTTGCTAAAGTTTACCAGTGCAGATTTTACTTAAGCGGAAAGTTTTCTGTGTTAAGCTAGGACCTTTTACCTTTGATCTGTTTACAATTCCCACGGTTCAGTGAACCTTCTTTATTGTCTTTTTTTTTTTTTTAAGTTATTTGGCATTTCCTGTGATTGCCGGTACAGGTGTTGTATTGGGCAAAATTGACAGCTAGGCAGAGGATTTGGTGGCAATTCATTTTCTGAAAGCTCAGGAGGCCTTAATAGTCGCTGGAAGAGAAGAGGACAATAGAGAGAAAAGATTGAAAGTTAAAAAAAAAACAAACAGCAGTTCTATAATATTCCACTTGGAGACCAGGAACGGAAAGGAGATACAGGAAGGCATCAAAGATGAACTCTAAGAGTTTCAGTTTGAGAGCTGGATGATATAGAGAATAGTATGCAGTTGTAATGATGATTTTGAGGTGCCTGTTGGATATCCAGGATAATTTCAGGCACAGGAAATGATGATTTGAGCCACTGGGCAGAACAGCATAACCAAGGAAAATAATGTGAGGGTGGAGAGATACCCTATTTAAAACCTAGAAATGTATATTTGGTCATAGAAGGAAAAATAGCATGGGAAACTGAAACACTAAGTCAGAAAATAGTAGGTGCAGTATAACTTTATAGGGCAGATTGAAGTCCTTGGGTTTGGTCACCGGAAAGACAAAATGGCAGGAGTCTGAAGCTCAAGAAATTGATATGAACTGCCTTCTAGAATCCCGGGTAGGTCTGGAATAGCACCTGGAACCAGACCCACTTAGTGTCTTGGCTCCCCCCCCCCAAATGTCTAGCTACCTAACTAGATATCTCCACTTAGTTGTTAGGCCTAACTTGTACCATTTCCCTCATCAAAATTCTTCACCTCTGACTTAGTTTTAATAATTGATAACTCTTTATTGAACACCTAAAACTCTGCCTTTGAAAACGTAGTACATGTGGTATTCAGAGTAAGCCATATAGGTTGTTTATTCTTGAAGGGGAAAAAATTTTCTGACATTTACAGGCAATGTAGAAAATGGTTAACCTTTAGTTTATGTTCGTGGCTTTTGTTTAAAAAAAAATCAAAGTAATGATTCTTAAGAAAATGTATATGCACTCCTTTTGGTAATCAGAACACATCAGAAATCAGAAATGTGTATATTCCTTTTGTTAGGGGGAAAAAACCCTCTTGAATGGGGGCCCTCCCTGGTGGTGCAGTGGGTTAAGCAACACACTATGAAGCAAACCACAGCCACTGCAGCACAAGTTTGATCCCTGCCACCAGCTGGGAACGTGACCCACATGGCGCAGGCAGACCTCTCCTGCCTGGCCCGCTGTTCCCCTCAGCAGTGGATTTCAGTCCATCTGCCTGTTCTGCTCCCTACTCTGTCTGGTGGATTCTCTTACCACCCCCGCACCTCTGGCCTGTACCCCAGTGCTGTATGCTTAAATAAATAAATCTTTTAAAAAAAAACAAAACCCTCCTGAATGGATTACACAGATGGGTTTGTAAACTCCAACCCCCACTCCAGACCACCAGTGTTCTAATAATATAATTATCAAAGAGTGGATTACTGGGACCTGAGGGTAAAGTTAAGCAGCCAGGCTGGCTATAAAACCAAAGAGCTGAGCCTTGGGCTCTCTCTTCCTCTGGAGCCATCTCACTTAACTCAGAGCCAGCTCTCGACACGCCATTGCATTCTGGTTTAGAAGATCTGGTAGGATATTTGCAGATCTGTATCCCTCTCTTTCCCTTAGTATTATTACTATTTTAGTCCCCATTTTTTATAAAATAAAAACCCTTTAATAACTTTTGTCACGTGTACCTGAAGTTGGAATTTATTATAAGTCTTCTGAGCGCACGGGTGAAGACCCAATAAGGAAAACCCATTTTATATTAGAGTTGCCCCTGTAACACTTTGATTCAGATATCTGACTCCCAAGGATATTTTCTCATAAGGGAATTGGAAAAAGGAAAGCTATAAAGTTTGTATAGATATACTATACTTAGAAGGGTAGGGGCACAGTTGAAAGTATTTTAACTTAATTAAGTAGACAATTAGCTATCTTTAAAAATATGACTTAGCACAGAGCTATAGAGTATACAAATAAGAATACGATTATTGTCAAATAGCTCTAACAATAATTATTAAGTGCTATTCTTCCACCTCTACACAACCCTACAAGTAGGAACTATTGTTATCTCCTACAGATAAGATTTTACAGATAAGAAAAGTAAGGTACAGAAGATTAGTAAAATATTTCCAACAGATGACAAAATACATTCAATTTAAATACTTTAACCCAGTTTTTGCACTCAACTATGTAGTATACATGATTGCAATTCATTAGAACTATGTAATTTGTAATTAGATATAAATTGGGTAAATGCAAAGGGGAAAATACTGTGTTGAGGTTATAAGTGATAATGTAAAATTTCAAATTTTAGTTTTTTACTTAATTTTTTTCTATTTGGAGAGGTTTTAATGTGTTTTTTTACAGATTTTAATTTTTTTAAATCTAATCCACTAGATGTCACTATGATATAAATTTCTGTGCGTATACATGAATAAAAGAAAATATGTATATATATTCCCAATATACTCATTCTTATTTAAGTATATTTAATATACTTAAATATGTATACTTAATAAGTATACTATACTTTAAATATATACATTAAATATATTATACATATAATGTATACTAATAGTATATTAGTGCATTATGTGTTACATATATAATATAAATATTAGTATATTACATGTATAATATTAACATTAATTGTTAATGATTATTATAGTATTAATTAGTTATTTCTTTATCTTCAATTGATAATGTTTTAATTTATTCTAGTAAATATTCTGTTAAATAATTTATTTTAATTTAATACTTTGATTTAATATATTTATAGTAATAGATTTGATTAACATTTGTATAATATACTTCTTAAGTATATTTAATAAATATACTTCTTTGTGATTTTATAGGTAAACAGAATTTGGTGATTATGGGTAGGAAGACTTGGTTCTCCATTCCTGAGAAAAATCGGCCTTTAAAAGACAGAATTAATTTAGTTCTCAGTAGAGAACTCAAGTAAGTACTATTATGTAATTTCTCCACAATAAAATCACGTCCTATTTCTTATTGTGGAGGTCAAAGTATGACAAAATAAAATAGTAGGGATATAGCTATTGATGTAGCGGCTTTATATCATATAGGTGATTATAGAAAGTTATTGCCATGTGACAATATAACTTACTCTGCTACTTAAGTAATT
This sequence comes from Galemys pyrenaicus, assembly GCA_019455555.1. Taxonomy (NCBI): domain Eukaryota; kingdom Metazoa; phylum Chordata; class Mammalia; order Eulipotyphla; family Talpidae; genus Galemys; species Galemys pyrenaicus. The sequence goes on from JAGFMF010011381.1 coordinate 7,396,772, forward strand.
GATTTCATCACCTTAAAAAGTTATATTAAGTCTCACTATGATGACCCATATTTATGTTTATACCATTGTTCAACAGATTCAAATATCAGTTTGATTAACTTTTTCATAGTTTCATATAAAATCAAAATTTATATGTTTTGGGACTTGCCAAAATTACATGGCTATCCCCTCTCTGGATCTAAGCCTAAATACAGTAGATGAAAACTTTGTGATGAGCTAAACATTGTTCATAATCTTATGCCCTATAATTCCTAGTTTATTACAACACTCTACTAAAAATTTTCCTGTCCTTCAACCTAACATTGGAGTAGATAATTCCTGATGCCTAGAAATGCTCTAGGGACTCAGGTAGACTGGAGGGGTAGTTAACAGTATTAAGACTGCTCACGAAGTTAACTCCAGTGGCTTAACCTTGATAATGGCATCCATGTCATTTACTCCATGCGAGATGTGTCTGACTTCTATTTTATTTCTTTTTGTTATTGCTGTGTATTAACCCCCTAGGGTAAGTCACCAAACCTCAGGATTTAGAGGGGATTAGGGAATGTTTGAATTGAATTACACCCTAAGGGAAAGTTTGGAAATGGTAATCATTCTTTTTTAAACTAATAATGGTGTCTCTCTCACACACACACTCAAAAATGTGGTATCTTAGAACACTGCTTGCTTAAGAACATTGGTTCTAATAGTGCTATTTATGTGGTCAGGGTTCACCAGAGAGGCAGAACCAGTAACATATATATACACATACATGCATATGTTTTATTACAAGGAATTGGTTTACACAATTGTGGGAGCTGACTAAACAGCCCAAAAATATGTAAAGCAGACAGACCATCAAGAAGGGCAGACTAGAACTCTTCAGCAGAGACTGAAGTTGCTGTTTGTCCAAAGGTCAGCTTCTTCAGGCAAGCCTCAGGTTTGCCCTTAAGGCCTTCCAATTGAATCAGACCTACCCTAATTAAAGTTATCTAATTATTGACTTTAATCACATCTACAAAATACCTACACAACACCTAGATTAGTGTCTGAATAACAGGGCTAGATCCTACCAAAATGAATATATTAAAGACCACCAAACAATGGGGAGGAAAAAAACATACAAATAGGTTAAAAGGATTCAGGCTTTCTTAGATTTTCTCCCAAATCACTTGTAGAATGGAAAAAGTGAAAACCTAGAAGAAAGTACCAGAATATTGCACTGATTCCCTTTGGGTGATGGTGAATATGTTGATGTATACTTAATCATCTGCCTCAGTCTTCATACTATTCACTTTCTCCTGGTTGCTAGGATATTCTGATGATCTTTTTACTTGGAGGGATCCAAATTCAGAGACTGTATCACCATTCCCAAAGACTCTTTAATAACATATTCTTGAGTACTATTCAAGTTTATTTATGGCTAGCTTGAGCTGAAACAAACATAAAGAAATCTCAGTGGGAAAGATATTTAGTTGAGCCAGCAAATCTCCTCAAATGATGAGCCTAATTTCTTCTTTATGACCCCCCTGTGGTGAATGTAATTGGGTTTGGTTGTTTCTTATGTATTTATATATAACATTTTGGTGTGGTTTGCTTTTTTTCAAGGCAGAGAAAAATTTAAGTTTTTATTTCAAGCATGCCAAGAAAATAAGAATATAGTTAGAAAAAAATTTTAGTTTATTTTTTGTCTTTCTGCTTGCTGATCAATGCCACACATACCCTGAGTACCTGTCATGCACCAGGCACTGCTAAGTCCAAAATAAATGGAGAGGGATTTTCACATTTATATAACTATTGCTTGTGAAAGCTTTTAAAGATACTCAGTTTTTTCACCACCACCCCTCAATATAAAAAGAAACTGAATCCTCAAGGTAATCCCAGGATTTGCTGCCAAATACTAGTCATTTGGAATAAATACCTCTTCTAGTTTTCTTGTCAGTTCATATGTCAGTTCCTAAATCATCAATTTTCATTCTAACCGTCTTGCTTCAACATCTTCAGTTAATAAAATTGCCTTCACTCTGTTTTAGTTATTCTGGACTTTATGAACTAAGCTATCTTCTCCCCAAACTCCAAGTCTATTTCTTCTGTCTTCAGTTATTCCCCTGAACAGCAGCTGCCCCGATACCTTAAAGGATCCCATTCTTAGCTCATTTAACATCATCCTGGCTTCCTTGTGTTTTTTCAGCTTTCAGTCAAAATATACTCTTGGCACTATCTTAAATCCTTTAAAGATGACAAATAGTGAAATAAGTACATGTATTTGTACTTATGACGGAGGAGGCAGCCAGGAGAATGAATAAGTCCCCATTAGCTCTTGATTAATTATTGATATAACTAGTAGTTCAAAGGCATTTATATAACCTCTTAAAGTACCAGCATAAGAACTTGACATTAAATTGTAATTTGTGTTCTTTGTCCAATTATTGTGAAAGCCTAATTCTGCATGTTTCTTCATTTATAAAGAAAATTACAACCTTCTTCCTGCCCACCCAAAAAAAAATTGGAGCTGGGAGAGATTGAGCTAGTCAGTGTAAACACTGAAATTAATGTTCTCTCTTTTGGATTTTTTAATTGCACAAGTAATAACATGTTCATTTTAAGTACATCATCCATTTCTATACTGTTTGAAACATGAAAGTCCTTTCCCTACCCCAACAGGTAACCACATAGTAACATTTTGAGTATCATACCAAACTATTATTCAAACTACAATATTATTTTTCTCACATTTTATCATGAAAACTTTCTAAAACAGAGGATTAACTTTATTTAGTAAACACCTGTATACCCATTACATAGATTCTTCTGTTATCATTTTACTGTGCTTGTTTTATCATCCATCCATCATCAATCTCATTCTTTTCAATCATTTCAAAATAAATTGCAGATATTAGTATATTTTTCTACAAATACTTGAACAAATACATCAACTAGAGTTCAGTATTTCTTCACATTTTCTTTTGACATAAATACTATAACCAGTGAAATGTTACAAGTCTTAAGTGTACATTTGTTAGGTTTTGACAAATGGGTACACTTACGTAATTGCATGTCAAAGATATAGAACACTCCATCACCCCACAAAAGTTCCCTTTATACCCATCCTTATGAATGTTTGCCCCATCCCTCTAGAATCTGGTTTTTGTCTATGAAATGTATCATGAGGTATGCAAAGTATTTCTGTTTTTGATTCATTGCAGACCATACCTACACAAATATGGGTTGAACTACTTTTCATAGACTATACTCATGTTAAGTGCTTTTTTTGAAAGCATTCATATTTATAATGATTTTAGCTTCATGATGACTGCATCCTACTCAGATTATTTGACTAATATGAATGAGTTTTAATAAAATTATTTGTAATTTTCTTTTTTAACCTCAGGGAACCTCCACCAGGAGCTCATTTTCTTGCAAAAAGTCTGGATGATGCCTTAAAACTTATTGAGCAACCAGAATTAACAAACAAAGTAGACATGGTTTGGATAGTGGGAGGCAGTTCTGTTTATAAGGTAAGTAAAGTCATCTATAAATACATTCTACCTCAATTTCTTTTAGCTTCCCTGTCATCTGGACTTTAAAAAAATTTAGCATGAGTAAAATAATCACATAAGCCCTATTGTAAATAAAATATATTATCAACTTGAATTCTTTGTTTTACTGATACTATTATGCAAACTAAATGTAAAAAGTAAGTTTTTAAGTATTACCAGTTCATTTTCAATTCAAAATTTTTTATGTTTCCAATTTAAAAAACATTTCAAATTCTTACCTTAGAATTTTGTTTCCTTAGAATTCTGTTTTCTACTCCTGGATGTGCCCTAGGTACACTGAGTTAGTCTCCTCAAGGATAAACGTATCTCTTACTAAGAGAGGAATGGGCTCTCAGTTGCTATACACTGACTAGTTGTATATGAATTTTTACTAGCAGAAAACTTCTCCTCAGCAATTTTCATATAACATGGGAGCATGAGAAAAGTATTATGTGATTTTCTTAGGGAAAATAGTATGTAAATGAGAAAATATTTCCTTTTTATGGGTACCAAATGGACTTCCAGCTCTTAAAAAAAAGGATAGTAAATAGTATTCTTTGACTCTTATAAAATACTAATAAAAAGTTAACATTTGTAGGAAGGAAAAGTTTAGCCCCTATCCTTTGGTGGATGGTGGTAACGTAGGTACGTTAAAATTAATTTTGAAAAAAAGAGGCATACCAGGATCCTGGATGGGTCGTAAAAACTGTTTCTTAGATTCCTATTTCTACAACCTATTATTTTTTCCATTTGTAATAGGGAACAAATGGATACCATCTTTTGATCTTTCAGCCAAATATGAATATCTAAGAATACTTCAGTTCTTTATTTTGTTCAGTATTCATTTTGAACATCAATACCATATACATTTAAAAGTGTATTCTTGGGGCCTCCCTGGTAGTTCAAGGGGTTAAACAGCACACATGAAGCACCTACAGCCACTGCAGCACAAGTTCAATCTCCGGCCAGGGAGGAAACCTACATGGCACAGCAGACCTCTCCTGCCTCACCCACTGCTCCCGTCAGCAGTATACTGCAGTCACTCTGCCTGTTTTGCAACCCGCTCTGTCTCTGATGAATCCTCTCACCCCCTGTACCTCTGGCCTGTACCCCAGTTCTCATATGCATAAATAAATAAAGCTTTAAAAAATAAATAAAAATAAAAGCATTCTTTAAGGCATCCTTGGTGGCCTACGGGTTAAGTCTCAGTGCTGTCACCACTAGAGCCTGAGTTTGATCCCCAAGCCAGAGAGCTAACCCACATGGTGCAGCAGACCTCTTGTCTCTCACCCACTACTCCCCTCAGCAGTGTATTTCAGTATAACTTCCTGTTCTGCTCCCTACTCTGTCTCTGGAGAATCCTCTCACCACAACCTCCTCCCCCACCTCTGGCCTAGTTCTTCTATGTAAAAATAGTCTTTATAAAAAATAAAATAAAAATGTATTCTTTTTTTTTTTAAAGATTTATTTATTTATGCATACAAGAGCTGGGGTACAGGACAGAGGTGTGGGGTGGTGAGAGAATCCACCAGACAGAGCAGGATGCAGAACAGGCAGATTGACAGAAACACACTACTGAGGGGAGCAGCGGGCAAGGCAGGAGAGGTCTGCTGCGCCATGTGGGTCTCCCTCCTGGCCAGCGGCAGGGATCGAACTGTGTTGCAGTGGCTGCGGTTTGCTTCATAGTGCGTGCTTAACCCACTGTGCCACCAGGGCGGGCCCCCTAAAAATGTATTCTTTTAAATAATATAAATGCTTAAAAATAAGTCATTTCTACAACTTTATATATTTGGTAGCACCTCTAGGTAATAACTTTGCATTATTTTCTCATATCACGCTAGCTTGTACAACATTTAGGCTTGTCTTTCCTTTGCCAAATTGGCAGCTTATTTTTGTAAGTAAAGTATCACTTAAACACAGCCACACCCATCAGTTTAATGTTGTCTATGGCTGCTTTGGCTACATAGGTCAGAAACTATATGACCGACAAAGCCTAAAATATTTACCATCTGACCTTTTACAGAAAAGCCTTGCCATTTATCGTTAACTTTGATACATATCTTCAAATGCTGCTGTGTTTATTCCATACCCTTATTTGAAATGTTGATGATAGCAAACACCTGAAATCATATATGTTGTGTTTCCTATGAGATATTTGATGGTCAAGAGTTACTGTGTTCTTGGATCTACACTTAGGACTCATGACTTTTATTAGAATTTTAAAGTATTCTTATCAACTATAGTTTGAGAAGTTATTGAAAATACATTAGATATAAATTTAGCAACAAGAGGCAGATAAATTACTACCATTATAGCTATTCCTAAAAAAAAATTAAAGCATTACTAAATTTTATGTCAGTGTACTAAGTAGGGCCTTGGGATTTTCAGTAGTCAAGACCACAGGATACTATACTGCCTTATCATATGTACATACATACATTTTTCTATGGAGAATAACCAAATAACTTGGGGTTCTTAGTTCTTAAATAACAACTAAAGAAAAAAGACAAAACTGATTGCTCAAATGAAAAGAGAGTTCTGATAAGCAAAGTAGAAACCAGGGTTTATATTTAAATGCAATCATAATTATTACAATGACTGGTGGTGAACATTCTGAATATAACTGAGGCATACTTTGCAGGACCCAAACTGAAGAATAGGATATTTAAATAGCATACTTTGGAGGTAACATGTGATATAGCTTATCTTTATAATTAATAGAAAATTGACTATATAACTAAGACAAACAAAAATCTTAAGAATTTCTGTCTTTGCATACAGATGAATAAGGAAATTGATCCTTTTGTTTTATTTCAAAGGAAGTCATGAATAAACCAGGCCATCTTAGACTATTTGTGACAAGGATCATGCAAGAATTTGAAAGTGACACATTTTTTCCAGAAATTGATTTGAATAAATATAAACTTCTCCCAGAGTAAGTAAGATTTATTTATTAATCTGAAGCACTCCTTGATTCTCTATTTAAGATTATAGAAAAGAGTAAGTGTCTTTAGATTCGGGGTAATGATGTGTTTTATGAACAAACACCATAAGAATTTTTGGAAATATGCTTTAACAGACTTGGGAATATGCAGCAGACCTCTCCTGCCTTGCCTGGGGCTGCCCTCAGCAGTGTATTTTAGTCCATCTGCCTGTTCTGCTTCCTACTCTGTCTCTGGTGAATCCTCTCACCACCTGGGCTTCTGGCCTGTACCCCAGCTCTTGTATGCAGAAATTTTAAAAAAGGGGGGGCCTCCCTGGTGGCACAGCAGGTTGGGCACCATACTGTGAAGCATTCATGCACAGCAGCACAAGTTCAATCCCTGGCCAGGGAGGAGACCCACATGGTGCACACCAGAAAAAAACCCAGACTTGGGAATATACAAGTTTTGATGTTTTTACTGAAATTTAGAGAGCAGTCATTTGTTCATTCTATGCAGTCTATGTTTAGCATCAGATAGTGCCCTAGAAATTAAGGAAATCGTGTTTGCCAAGACAGCCGTCACTAGTCACCAGGAAATTGTACATTCTTTGTAGTAGAAGAGGAGCATGGAGAATGGTAAATATCAAAAGAATTGATGTGTGTAGAACTGAAGTACTGTGATATGGTAGATACTGTATCATCTATGACTTTGTCTATGAAGAGCGATGTCTACACTGAGATCTAAATGGGAAGAAGCCAACATCCTCCCTTTAAAAAACAATCCAGGGCCCGCCCTGATGGCACAGTGGGTTAAGCAACACACTATGAAGCAAACCGCAGCCACTGCAACACAAGTTCGATCCCTGCTGCTGGCCAGGGAGGTGACCCACATGGCGTAGCAGACCTCTCTTGCCTTGCCCGCTGCTCCACTCAGCAGTGTGTTTCTGTCAATCTGCCTGTTCTGCATCCTGCTCTGTCTGGTGGATTCTCTCACCACCCCCACACCTCTGTCCTGTACCCCAGCTCTTGTATGCATAAATAAATAAATCTTAAAAAAAATAAAAATAAAAAACAATCCAGGCCTCTCTGGTGGTGCAAGGGGGTAAGCATCATACTGTGAAGCATCCTTAGCCACTGCAGCACAAGTTCAATCCCTGGCCAGGGAGCTGACCCATATGGTACGGCAGACCTCTTCTGCCTCACCCACTCCTCCACTCAGCAGTGTATTTCAGTCAATCTGTCTGTTCTGTTCCCCACTCTGTCTCTGGTGAATCCTCTCACCTCCCACATCTCTGGCCTGTACCCCAGTTCTTGTATGCATAAATAAATCCTTAAAAAAAAACCCAACATTAATCCTTTCCTCTATATATAGCTATTCCTATTCTGGACATTTCATGTCAGCAGAATCATAGAATATGCATTTTTTCTCGGAATTATCTTAGCATATGATTTTTAAGTTTGTCTGTATTGCAATATATGTCATTTCTTGCTTCTCAAATTTTCTCCCATTATCTAAATTGTCTTTCATTTTCTTAATATTATTTGTAACAAAAAAATCTTTTTAAGATTTATTTATTTATGCATACAAGAACTGGGGTGTAGGCCTGAGAGAATTCACCAGTGATAGGGTGGGAAGCAGAACAGGCAGATCTATTGAAATACACTGCTGAGGGAACAGTGGACAAAATGGGAGAGGTCTGCTACACCGTGTAGGTCAGCAGCCTGGCTGGGATCAAACTCATGTCATAGCAGCTGGTGATAGCTTAATGGTGCTGTGTCTTTAACCTCTGGGCCACCAGGGAGGCCCTGTAACAAAAAGGTTTTAATTTTAATATCACGTTTTTCTATTTTTTTCTTAAGACAATTATCCTTTCGGTGTTATATCTAAGAAACTGTTGCCTGCTAAAAGTTTATGCGAGTTATTCCTGTTTTCTTCTAAAAGGTTTTGTAAAGTACAAGTGCTCCAAGTTTGCTGTTTTATTTCAAGATGGTTTTGACTATTCTGGGTCCCTTATATTTCCGTATTTTATAGTTACCTCGTCGGTTTCTGCCAAAAATCAAGCTCGATTCTGGTAGGGATTGTATTGTTTCTGTAAATTACTTTGGTATTACCATCTTATCAATATTAAGTCTTCTATACCATGAACATGTGATGTCTTTCTTCTTACTTAGGTCTTTTAGTTTCTTTTAACAGTGTTGTGTGGCTTTTAGTATATGATTCTTGTGATTCTTGTGAAATGATTCTTGTGAAATTTCTCCATAATTTTGATGTTGATATGAGTGGAGTTCTTATTTTATTTAGTCTTCTTTTCAGGCTGTTTATTGATAATACATAGAAATGTAATCAACTGTTACTTACTAATCTTGTATTATGAGACCTTACCTCATTTTTTAGTTATAATTGTGGATTCCTTATGATTTTCCATATATGGGAAATATCATTTGCCAAGTAGAGATAGTTTTACTTCTTCCTTTCTAATCTGAATATTTGCTTAATTGCCTTGGTTAGAATCATCAATACAGTGTTGAATAGAAGTAACATGAGCAGACATCCTTTTTTTGTTTCTGACCTTAGAAGGAAAATATTCAATCTTTAGCCATTAAGTGAGATGTTAACTATGGGATTTTCATACATGCCCTTTATCATATTGAAGAATATCTCTTCTATTTCTAGTTCACTAAGTTTTTATCGTGGTGTTTTATTAGATTTTACCTACTGCGTTTGCTGAGTCTATTGAGATGATCATGTGGTTATACCTTTAAAAAGATGGAATATACTAATAATACTAATATGCTATATATTACATTGATTTTTATGTTAAACTAACTGCCTTTCTGAGCTAATCCACTTGATAATAATGTAGAATCCTTTTTATATGTTTGGATTCCATTTGCTAATACTTAATTGAGGATATTTATATTCAAAATGGATTTTGGCCTGTAGTTTGGGTTTTGTTTTTTTTTTTTGTAATGTCTTCACCTTGCTTTGATATCAGGATAATATCAGTCTCACAAAATGAGTTGAGAAATTCTTCCTCCTCCTCTTCTATTGTTTGAGAGAATTTTAGAAGGATTAGTAGTGATTCTTCTTTAAATGTCTTATAAAATTTTAGTAGTGAGTATATTGGAATAGGAAATTGCTATCCAAAGCCAAAATCCAAGAATATTACTCCAAAATGGACATTCTGAACTTATGGAAGAAAATGATAAAAGGTCCTTTTTTCATGGTAGCATTTGATCAAGTCTGTACCAATATAACAGTCTCTTTAACATGTTATGGAGGAAATCTTCTTAAGGGAGATTTAGAATTGGTCAGTCTTTCATGAAATGGAAAAAAAGGAAACCTCTGAAAACAAAGAATACATTTCATCTCTAGAAATCTGTAAAATGACCCAGTTATTAAGCTACTTTTACTCAATACCTGTGGGTATTGCTCTCTGCTGTCAGAAATAAACTGATTATTCTTTATTCTCCTTTTTTTCCCACAGCTACCACTTAGTTTAGACCCCCCATTATCCCTATCATTGGGCTTCTGTGGGTTACATAGATTTCAATTCAAAAATAGTATCATTTATTAACCACATTCCTTGGTCATTAGAGTACTAATGTAATGAAATGAAAAGAGGACTAGTGAAGAAAGAAGAGAATAAAATTAGAATGTACATGAAGCCATCAGTGGTGTTACTTTGTGTCTGCTCTTTTGCACTGTGAGTCCTGTGGATACTATTATTCTTCTGACAGCACCATGCCAGCCAACCTGTCCTGAGACACAGATTTCATTCATCTTGGCTTGAAGAAACCTTTATCTCAGACTGTTTCATACTAGTCTTCAACTAAACCAGAGGACCAATTATTTTATACCAGCAGTTTTCTACTTAATGAAGCCCAAATAGACTTCTTCTAGTTAACGACCTTCCATATATGACCATACGGTCAAAAATTATAAAGACCAGAAGAAACCTTTGAGGTAGTACTTGGCTCCTGAGCTGGGACTGATGACCCTTATCAGGGGACAACTTGAAGCAGGTTTGCAGGTTTTAAATGGACTGACATTTCTTCTGCTGTTTCCATTACTTCCAGATGTTCAGCAGGATCCTAGCATATCTGTCCACGTTATCTGTACATCCCTCTACTCCTGAGTCTGTGTCTTGTGTATTTTATTTCACTTGAGATTTGTTTCTTATAGATATCTATTTCAAGAACTCTGTTTACCTCTTCCTTAAACCTTCCATCAAATTATCTCTGTGTTAGTCTCATGATCATTTGTCTGTTCAGATCTTATCTTTATATTCATTGGCTTCCTTAATGCTTGAAGATGACTTTGGTCCCCAGCCAGGGAGCTGACCCACATGGTGCAGCAGACCTCTCCTGTCTCACCCACTGCTCCCCTCAGCAGTGTATTGCAGTAGATCTGCCTGTTCTGCTCTCCACTCTGTCTCTGGTGAATCTTCTCATGCTCTGCACCTCTGGGTACACCCCCATTTTTGCATGCATAAATAAAAAATAAATGTTTAAAAATAAAGCACACTGTATATGTAATACAAAATGAAGCTTTTAAAAAGATATTTTATAATTAAATTTTGTGGAGTTATATTTTAGTTTCACAGAAAAGATATGTATTAATATGTTGGCTACTTATAACATATAATAGCTTCTTTCTAAGTTATTATTTATGGTTTTAGAAATAACTGCTTTTTCTTTTTCTTACACGTTATTGTTGCTTCATGTTTCTAATTCTATTTTTATAAAAATAGCGTGATCTCTAATTAGCAAACGAAGTTAATACCTATTATTATTCTACATTGTGTTAATAACATAATATTTTTAAATTTTTTCCTGATTATTTCTGCCCACAGTGAGTTAAGAAAATAGTTGAGACAAAACAGACCAGCAATATTAATGGGTAACATCTGTAGAGCACTGAGTGTAGCAGGAACAATGCTGAATTCTTTATAAGGGTAGAGATTGTTTATTGCTAACCAGGGTTCACACAGCAGAACCAGAGCCAAACACAAGTCACATTAAAGAAGGTGTTCCTGATCTCCCATCTCAGGCATAGTGGGGTGTAGCCCACACAGAACTGTGGATTTGGGTTATGGAGTGGTCAGAACAGCCTTCAGCCGAGGACCTGGGTTTTGGTTTCTTGTTAAAAATCACTACACAACATAAGATCTACTCACAATAAAATTTTAAGTATACAATGCAGGATTCTTTTTTTTTTTTTTTAAGATTTATTTATGCATACAAGAATTGTAGTAAGGCCAGAGGTACAGGGGCAGGAGGAGTCACCACAGACCAAGTAGGGAGCAGAGGCAGATCCACTGAAGTACACTGCTGAGGGGAGCAGCAGGTGAGACAGGAGAGGTCAGCTGCGCCATGTGGGTTAGCTCCCTGGCTGGGGATTGAACTCGCGCTGCAGTGGCTGCTGATACTTCATAGTGCTGCACCTTAATTTCTTGTGCCACCAGGGAGGCCCCAGTATAGGATTCTTAATTATAGGCACAGTATTACACAGCAGATCTCTAAAACTTAGGCATCTTGCATCACTGTAACTGTACCCTTTGAACAGAACTTCCATATTTCCTTCTTCTTCAAACCCCTGTCAACTGCCTGTCTACTTCTGAGTCTGAGAATTTTAGCGATCTCATGTAAGTAGGGTTATGTAGCATTTATCCTACTGTGACTGGCTTATTTTGTTTAGCATGTCTACCAAGTTTATTCATGTTGTTGTTATGATAGAATTGCCTTTTTTTAAATTACTGAATAATATCTCATATGTATAAATCACATTTTTAATCCATTCATCTGTTGATGGATACTGGCTATTGTGAATAATGCCGCAGTGAACATAGGAGTGCACATATCTCTTCAAGGTTCTGACCACAGTTTTTAAAAAATGAAAGAAAAAGCAAATGTTGGCAGGAATGTAGAGAAATTGAAATTCTTGTACACTGTTGTTCGAAATGTACACTGGTATAGCCAATATGGGAAACAGGACGATGGTTCCTCAAAAACAAAAATAGAATTAGCACATGACCCAGCAATCCTACTTCTTGATACATGCCCAAAAGTGGCCTAGGTTTTGAAGCGGATTGGTACATGTGCTTCAGTAAACATTGGGGAATAGAAAAGATCAGATAAAACAGTTATTCTTGTAAAGAAATATAGGAAGCCACACACCGTGGAATTGGAGCTGCTACTGCACACTGATTAAACAGTAATCAAGAATTTCCACACAGGGCACATGACCAATGCTGGTCCAACCAACCAAAAGTTTTACTTCCTTTTTCTTTTGCTTACCTAAGAAAACCAATACCAAGTGTAAGATGTGCAAAAAAGTCTTAAGAAAGTTCATTTGACCTGGATGATAGAATAGAAAGACAAAATAAAACTAACAGTGTTTAGTTTGGAGTAGAAAAATTAAGAGTAAGAAAGAGAGAAGGAGGAATTACACTTTTCATTTTCTAACTCTCTTTACAGTTTGAAATTTTTTGGAACATTTATATTTGTAGTGAATTTGCATCATATTCATCCAGCTTAATAGTAGCTTGCCTTCCTGTAGGAAACAGGAAGAGAAAACTTACATTTATACATTACTGATGCCTTTTGGCTGAGTGTCAGGGAAGTGTTCTTTTTAACTAATATATTATTTAATTATAGTTATTTTTCTTTTACAGATATCCAGGTGTTCTCTCTGATGTCCAGGAAGAGAAAGGCATTAAGTACAAATTTGAAGTATATGAAAAGAATGATTAATGTGAAGGTGTTTTCTGATTTTTTTCAAGTTTCCCCCCTCCAAAAATTATGTATTTTAATATTAAAAAAAATGTTGACTATATTTGTGTGTAATTATTTCCAAGTATTGTATATTTACTACCCATTAATCTTAGCAAGACTGTATCAGATACCACTTATCTTGCTATAATTGTCTAGATGCCTAAGAAGAGGACAAGATTGGACTCCTGGATAGCATGTCTAACAAGGCAGCCCCAAATGGAGAGTAACCCACAGATAACATGAATTGAAACTGGGTCCATAGAGATAGGAGCTAGAAGCAGAAAAGTCAGAAATGGATTATAAACAGAAGACCTAGAACTCAGCTATTAAAAGAAAATTAGATCAAAACAGGGACTGTGAATTACCCTGTACATGTAACATTTCTGAAAAAAGTTCTGCTTACTCAGAATCACTAAGTTGAAAACTCCAGTATATGCAATAGGGGTAGTAAAGGAGCAACGTGAAGGTAGAAGACTACCTTTTTGATGGTTAAAAGAGAAGGTCTGAGACTTTTAAAGCTTTTCTGATCTTTAATGAGATTCTATGGGATATTACAGTGATAGAATAAGAATAGGTTACTCACCTAAAAAAAAGTAGTAAGTGTAATGGCTAAAATTAAAAGAAATAATGAATTGAGAATAGATATTGCTAGAAACCAAATTAGAAACTAAATTATAAAACATGTTTACCCATCATGTTAGCAAAAAGTTAGATTATTAGGTATCTAAGCCCTGTAGATTGGTACATCTATTGTAAATTAACAGTATCAATTAAAATTCAATATATTCAAGGACCCAATCTGCCTTCACCACAATCATGAACTTCCCAGCCTTCAGAACGGTGAGAAATAAGTCTTTGTGGTTTATAAGCCACCCACTTACAGTGTTGTGTTATAACAACCCAAGTGGACTAAGTACCACTAAATCTGATCACTCTTTGGAGATAGTAAGAGGAATAGTGAGGATTGTGGTATATGAGCTAATTGCTCATCTGTCACATCAAGAAATCACTAGATGATGTGTAAAGTAACAAATGATGAAATAATTATTTGAGGAAAAATAATGCTCAAAGAGTTCATCATTGCTCCTTTCAACAGGAGACTGCTAGAATTTTGTAAGCTTTAAAAGGCTAAAAAAATACACATTGTATGCATTCCTTTAAAAAAGGAAAGGAAAAGGTAATTGGGGTAGGGGGTGGGGAAACCATGCAGATAACTACTAATGGAAAAGCTAAAAGAATGGAAAGCTCTTGCCTCCAAAATGGACAATTGAGGCTAAGGAGAGAGAGCAAGAACTATAGTTTTCTCTATCCAACTTTTGAAACCATTTTATTTTATCATTTTTATGTATTTCTTTAACAAAAGTATTTCTTAATAAGTTGCACTAGCTCCTAAGTGTTTTTAAACACCGAATATAAAATTTCAAAGACTTGAGGCAACTGATCTCCATAGTCAGCTTAGACCTAGAAAGGAATTATTTAATTAGCCCAAGGTCATACAATTTTAAAGCTCAATTGTGAGGAAAGCATCACTTTCACAGTGCCCAATTTGTTCATCTTTCAAGATCAGCATCAGTCTCACAAGATGGGCATAAGTTTTTTTCTAGTTTGACTTATAAAAGGTGAGAATTTGAGGCAAAAATATAGATGAAATAATAAAATATGCACATATGCTCTATCCAGTCTAGAACATTTTGTATTTCTGTGAAATTGAAATTAAGTAACATACTCATGTCCTAATAGGCAGTGTTTCTCAAAAAGTTGCCCTTTTCTCAAAAAGTTCTCAAAAGTACCAGGGGTGGGTCCTAGAGTCCACATTTTAAACCAGCACCTGAAATAATTCTGAAGTCTACTCAAGTTTGTAAATCACTGAGTGATTTTGAACTCTAAGGAAGAAAACAAAATTGAAATATTATTTTCTCTCTGTAGGACATTGAAGGTAAGTAAGCCAGAAAATCCAGCAAATTATAATAGATGAATGAATGTACAGGCGATGAGAGAAGGTAATAGAGTATAGATTTTGTTACAGGGCAGGGAGAGGAGCACTTAGAACCCCCAAGCCTGCCTTTTTTGAATGGGTTTTGTTATTTGCCGCATTAAGACAAATATATAAAACTTTTAATGGAAAGGAATTTTAATATAACTAGGGTACAATAAAGAAAGAATAAAGAATATAGTTACTAAGTTAAGCATTTAAAGTTACTTATTTTTTTGAGGGTAAAAGTTTAGCTAAATAGGATTGGCCCAAAGCAAGGTTTAAAAACTTGGCACACATTTAAAGGACCTTTTAGTAGAGACTTATAGAAAAGGGTTAGAAAGAGTTAAACAAATTTGGGAGGAAAAGAGTAAAATTAAAATTAATATGAAAGCTGCCATTGCTAACTTCCCCACGGGTTTTTTACCCACATTTGTTCCAACCAGTCCAAGACCAAAAAGCAAGCACAGTTTTTTTACATGTCCCTTTGCTCTACGTCCTTTTTTTAGGTTTTTTTGCTGTTCTCCATCTTCCTTTCTTTTTTTTTTTTTTTTTTTTTGCAGAATTTTTTTTTTTCCTCCTCAGCTCCACCCACTTAGGGCGGAACCAGGATTTTGGAACTTCCCCTTTTCTTGGGACTATCCTGTTACAATTTAACATGCTGCTGATTTAAGAACTAAAGACTTCCTTAAATATGTAACAAAAACAAAGTATTTAACATCGTGGAGATACACAGAAATAAGCTATAACAGAGGTCCTATAAAAAGATTTTTAAAAAATAGTTCATAATTAAAAACTATAAAGCAAGTGACCTAATTAAGCTACGTGACTTCATGAAGGAAAGGTTGGTTGCCAGCTACTAAAAAGATTCAGAAAAATAATTATCTTTAAAAGATAGACTCTTGTGGTCAAGAATGTTCTAGCTAAAGGAAAAAAGAAATACATAATTAAATCAATACTGGAAATAGAATGAGAGACACTTCAATGAACAGCTATTGCTTGCTGAAGGAGAGAGTCCCTGGCCAAACACAGAGGAAGGAAATCTTACAACCTACATGAAATTGCCGTCCTTCTGTGACAAAGGTGAAATTACATTAGTGACCATTTCTAATTATTTGCTCCTGCCCTATCTGTTCCCCAGCAGGCCTCATGTAGACCAGGAAGCTTATCTGACACACATTGACATTTCTGTTGAAACATTTCATTCTTGAAAGAAAAAAAAGATCACATTGTTGTATGGTATTTCAATTAACTTTGCAGTTAATAACCAAAGTCAATGTGATATGTACTTAATGGAAGACAAATTTTAGGGTGGTTTCTATCTACTTTTTAGCCCAGGGCCATAGGACACACACAAAACAAAACTTGGAAACATAAATGAGCTTCATCTGCAGAAAGTTTGATGATACTAGGACATAGGGAAAATTGGAGAGAATAAATTTTCCACTGCCTCTACCAGACAAAATATTTTGGGAAAGGGACTCTAAATGAGACTGACTATAACTTTTTCAGTCCCAGGTCAGAGTACCCTTGAAAGGACCTATTGGTTTCTCAATGCCAGTCCTCTTAATAGAAGAATTAGCAAAACTCAAATTCCACCCCCACACCTCAGCATTATATTATGAACTATTTTAATCACAGAGAAAAGTTGAAAGAACTTTTACCCATTCCTTAGATTCTATCAGTACTTTGCTATCTCTTTTATCATGGATTTAGCCATCTTTTCATCTATCTATCTTATATTTCCACACATTTCCAAGTTAGTTGTAGATATCATTATACTTCATCCCTATATTCCTCTGCTTACATACCATTACAGTTCAATTTGTTTGCTTTGGGATTTTTTTGTTTGTTCTGGTAAAATTTACACATTCAAGTACAGCCTTTAAGCGTAGAATTCTACAGGTTTTGACAAAAACATACGCCTGTGTGATCCAAATGTCTGTCAGTCACCCCAGAAGATTCCTTCATTAGTCCTTCCCAGTCAATTCCCAGCTCCCAAAGGCAAATGCTATGCTGAATTTTTTGTCTGGTGATAAGATGTTTTGTCTGTACCTGTTCATATGAATGGAATCATACAGGATATATTCCTTTGGCCCAGCTTACTTTACTGAGCATAATTTATTTGCATTTCAGACATGCAGCTGCATGTATCACTGTTTTATCCTTTTTCATTTTTGATTAGTGTTCTATTGTATGGTTGTACCACAGTTTGTTTATCCTTTCTAATCTTGATGGACATACAGTCTCTTTTACGGGATTTGAGTCTGTTAGTAAAGGATCTAAAGAATTAGTGATTGAGAGTCAGGGGATGGCAGATCTCTGCTACAGAAGAGGGAAAGACCTGAGCAAACTCGTCTCCTGATTCCAAAATCAAGGACAAGGCTTTCCACAGGAGAGATGTTATCAGGCCATGCCTTTTCTACCTTGAGTCTCTCAATCTGTTCTCTTTTTCATAACACATGTACTTTAATTCTTTGTTTTCTCTCACTTGGACTACTGTAGTAACCTATACTGGTGGTTTCTCCATCTGTGATCTCCCAAAAATCCATCATGATGGCCAGCAAGACAAACTTTGTGAACTGCACCTTTGATTGTGTCACTCTATCACCTCCTTAATGCTCACCCATAAAGTGAGAGTGATATGAGACTTACAAATTGACTTCTACTTCTCCACATTTTTCCATATTTGAATCTTTGTTCTGGGACTAAGAGATTTGAGTGGATGAATTAGAAATGTATTTTACTTCTGCAAGTTGAGGTGTTTATAATCAAAGATTGATAAGAATTAATGCTAATTTTTCTTTAATGGTTGTGAGAAACAGGAGCCAATCTCAGGTCTTCTTAGGGAAGAAATTCCTATTTTAAGAAAGAAGCTCCTTCATGAACAGAGACTAGGCACTGAATTACTCTCCAGTAAAACACGGAATGAGCACCACTATCTTTTGCACATGAAAATAGTTTTATCATAGAGAGTTGTGGGTTTGTTTGTTTGTTTTTTTAAATATTATACACTATTCTTGAAAGTTAATTCTACATCGCCTACATTCTCATTGTCTGTGTCTTTATTTTTGGTAAGAAGTGTTCTTCCATTGTGGGATATGTTCTTGGTTGGCTTTCCTGTCTAGAATAGAAAGCATGTCCTTCCCCATTAGTGATCATCAATAACGTAGACATCTCAACATTCTGTCCTCAAGACTTAGTCTTGAAATGTTTGTTCTAGACTGTGAGGAAGAAGGGGGTTAAGCCCTCACTCATTGAATTCCCACTGTTGGTCCTCCTACCGCCAAAGTCCTCCCTTGTACATCCCCAGGCTGCCAGACAAGCCAAGTATCTTTCTCCCATCCCACCTCTATACTTCTTTGTAGCCACTTGGCTTCAAATCAATAATGCTGTCAACTCACTTGATACAAACTCACACATGGGCAAGAAAGCATGCTCATCTAAATTGAAATTTTGAATTTCCAGTTTAAAAGCTCTGGCTATTACTTGGATACATAAATGCATTGGTCATAACAGAACTAATAGGCTCTATCACTATATTAGGCTGAAAAGTCAGCCAGGAATTGATAGAAGCTTAAGGCAAAATTTCTCCTTCAGAAAACCTGTTTTTGCTCTTAAAGTCTACAACTGGTTGGATTGGCCCCACCCACATTGTGTCAATTGATTATAGCTGTTAACTTTATCTATAAAATACCTTCATAGCAACACCAAGATTAGAGTCTGATTAAATCACCAAGTCTATAACCTGGCCAAATTAACACAAAAAGCTAACCATCACAGTGGTCAACATAATTGAAACTGTGATAGTGCTATATGGCTCCTTGGAGTTATTTCATTTTCACATCAGAAAGTTTTTGGGGGAAACTTTAGTGTTAACATCACATTTACTAGGCTATCAGGATGCTTTTTCTATAAGAGTGTGTGGTTCAGCCTAAACAGAATGTCAACTATATTGGCTACTTTTGATTTATGATTTGATATTGTCACCTTCTTCTACATGGCGTAGAAGAAATTCTACATGGTGTAGAAGAAATTCTACATGGTGTAGAAGAAATTCTACATGAATTTTTCAAGCTTAAATTAAAAAGGGGAAATGAATAACTTCAAATTGTCTCTCCTATGCCTAAAATGTAGCTCAAATCGGGACACCTCACTGCTGCTTTTTATTAGTGCTGCCAGCATTCCTTTGGGAAACCAAATCTGAAAATATTCGGCTGGCCTTCAGCTCTGCAAACTTTTGCCTGTAATGCACATTGAGTGTAGTTTGTCAAAAACTATTTCTTTTCTTAGCCTGTGACTTGTGAGTGATTTCTGAGAAATGTTGATTATAAGATAAGCTCTTTTCAGTTGATTTCAAAAGGTGACCCCCAGGTAGATAATCATCAAGCAGAGGCATCCTTTCAAAGAAACGAAGGGGTGAGTAAACCCCTCCAAGCCTCCATTGTAGCTGCCCAGAGTCAGGAACCCGCCCATTCAGCGTCTGAACAGCAGCGCTGAGCTGCAACTGCCCTGAGCACTGGCGAGCCTGCTGCCCCCACAGCCCGATGCGTGGGGTGCGATGGCGGGAGCTTCAGCGTTTTGTACTTTAACTTTTCAACACAAATTCTAAAGCTGGGGAAGAGGGCAGAAAACAGCCAGGCTCCAACACAAGCCAGCCCTCAGATACGTCCTTGAGTCACTCTGTTAAGTGGAACCGGGTAATTGTCTCGTTTGAGACCTGCAGGAACAGCTCGTGGGAAAGAACGCTTTGTACCTGGAATATATTCATTAGGTTGTGCGTCAAAAGACCACACGTGGATAGAAATCATGATGATGGCGTTCTTTGCTTTCTGCAGCCTTGAGGCTTGGAGGACAGAAGCCCACGTGCCTGAATGACCGCCTGTCTGCCTGCCCCAGTCCCCTGCAGCAGGTGGAGGTGGTGGGAGGGGGTGGCCAGAACTCCTGGGGATTTGGATGAAAAGATAATAGAAAAAGCAGATGCCTGGTACAAATAAGCACTCTGATATGGTGTCTATTTTCAGTTTCATGGGACCCTCCTACTGGTCTAGCTTAAATTGAGAGGGGATTTGGTTTGCCTCACTGGCTGTTTCCTCCTACTCATATTCACAATTACAGTTTTTCTCGTTGTCATTAAAATACATTTAATATGCACCATTATTATTATTTTTTTTTGCATAGCCCACTGTCAATGTCTGCACAGACAATGTTCCTAGTCCTCAAATAGTGGAAGGAGCTGGACTCTGAGAAAGAAGGCCTGGGTTTAAATCTTGGGTCCACCTTGGAAAAGTTCATTGAAATCCTTAGGTCCAAGGAACAAACCCTCACTAGAAACAACTCATGTCATTAGGTGGGACAGGGTGTTGACCATAAAGACGCACACATACGTTGGAACCAGAACATGGAGGTTATCAGGAAGTGTGTGTGTGGGGCGGGGGGGAAGGCGGAGAGGAGAGAAGAATGGGGTTCTGCTGGTTGTCAGCTGTGGTTTCTTTCCTGCTGTGTCTGTTTTTCCCTTGTGTGCCTCTTGTAACATACAGCCCACCTCCTCCCACTACTAACTCATTTTCTGTTTTTCGTTTAATTGATTGTCCCCATTCATCTGTTAAAGTTAGACCAATAAAACCCCAGTAAGGATCGGCTGCTTGTGGCCATCCTACCCTACACAATTAACCACCTGATTCTGAGAAGCCTTGGTCTAAGAAGTCAACCTGCCCCCTCTCCTCCATCCTATGGCAGGCCAGGCATTCTCATGCTGGACTTGTTCATGGTACATAAGTAATCTAACCTCAAGCAGGTTATCTAACATCTCCCAGACCACTTTCCTCAACTATATTATGCGTCTGCCCTAGCCCACAAAGGTGGCTCCTGCCCCAGCCCACAAAGCTATTGTTTATACACTCAAAAATCATTTATAGTGCTTCTTTTTTTATTATCATTTTAAAGATTTTATTTATTTATGCATTTAAAGCTGGGGTATAGGTCAGAGATGCAGGAGGTGGGAGGATTCACCAGAGACAGAGTGGGGAGCAGAACAGGTAGATGGACTGAAACACACTGCTGAGGGGAGCAGCGGACGAGGCAGGCGAGGTCTGCCACACCATGTGGGTCCCCTCCCTGGTCGGGGATTGAACTCGCATAGCTGTGCAGAAGATGCTTCACAGTGTGGCACTCAACCCGCTGCACCACCAGGATGGCCCCATTTATAGTGCTTCTATACAAAGTGCTCCTATTGTGTGCTGTCCAGACCTGTGCTCTGCAATGAGGAGAGCGATAAGGATATGGAGGTGAATAAAAGTGATACACAATCTGCCTCATGCAGTTGACAGTCCAGGATCAAATAAGATCCTATCTGTGAAATCAGAGTCCCTCACCCCCCACCCCGTAGCCCCACTATAAACCCAATTTTACAATTCCTGACCTCATTCTTTCATTATCAAGGACTTCTTGAGCTTTTGCTATAAGTCATACTGGCACTAGGAATTCAAAATAAATTAAACATGGTTCCTGGTCTTATATCTATTTGAAAATAAATTATGCAAGCAGAGTGAAGGTGCAAAAGCACAAGTCCATGGGGAAAGTATGATATATAGAAAAGGGAACTTAGGATTGGCTGAGGAAACCAGAAGAGGCTTCTTGGAAGGCTGACACCGTCTGAGGATGAGGAGGAGTTTGCCTGGTGTTCAAGCCATGGAAAAGGGTTGGGTGAGGAAGGACTATGGACATTCTGAGTAAAGAAAACAATATGCAAAACACAGAAGAGAAGAGATTGTGGGGATTGCAAGCAACAGAAATACTCTAGAATTGCTAGAACATAAAATTTAAGACAAAACAGAGCTCCAAAAGGCATTGAGGGCAAAGTATCACGTAGAACCTGAATTTTTTGCCAAGTAATTTAATTTTTATTCCATGCCCCCTGGGGAGTCCTGAAAGAATGTATACTAGTGGTTTCATCTCAGACTGACTTTTTACAATGGGTATTCTGGGGGGTGAAGGAAGGCAGAACTGGAGAGGGCCAAAACAAGGCAGAGAGGCAGCCCAGAGATCTGTGACAGTGACAGAGACAAGATGAGGACCTGAGCAGATGGGCCAACAGTGTGTAAAAGGCGAGCTGAGGCTCTCCCAAGAGACTCAGAAGGCAAGATTGACAGAACTAAGTGGCTGTTTTGGAATTAGGGAGGAGAAATAATGAGAAGATAATTCCCAGTTTCAAGCTCAGAGACTCTGGGGGATTCTATCCCCCAGAGAGGGAGCTCAGGAAGGAAGCATGGAGGGAGATGGTCATTCCCATGTGGACAGGCAGAGTTTGAGGTGTGAAGATGGTGAGTGGCTCTTCAGCTGGGTTTGTAAGCCTGTTGCTCAACACAAGAGGCCAGGGTGCAGGTCTTTCTGTGGAGCATCAAACTCTGGAAGTATCTGAGACTATGAGTCAAGGGAAGGTGCCTTGTGAGAGTGTAAAGATCCATGGTGGGTACAGTGGGCAGACACCTCTCTGCAGGGGTGAGGCCAGTCTAGGGAGATACACTGGGAGAAGTCCAATGACACCACCCTGAGAGACTAGCTGCTCACTACTTTCTAGCATGCTTAGCAGTCTGTGTTGGACAGAAACAGAATAAATCATCATTCTCTGACAAAGACTAATGGTGTTTGCCTTAACTAAGAATTTGCTCTGGCCTAAGGACAAAGAACTGCAGTTTCAGAGTTTCAGGTGTGTGTGTGGTGGGGGGGGGGGGGCGCGGAGTAGTGGTTAGGGATAGATGTTCCCTGAAAGACTTTGGAATGGACTGTCTTTCTTATACTTTCCATGTGACTCCTTCCAGAACTTGCCCAGCTCTGCCAGTAATGTACTTAGCGATCTTCACTGTGGATACAGAAATGGTACAAGGAAACATTTGTTCTCAAGAAGGATTAAAACAGGGAAACATGTACTTACAGGTTAGCTGAAAGGAAAAATATTCATGAAGCAGACTGAAGCTAGGTAAAAATGAGAGATGGGTGATGGAGTTAAAGGCTCCCTCCAAGGGATCCAGAGTAAGCTGAATGGCTGTTCCTGGAAAGGATATGACAAGAAGGAAGGAATCTAGAAAGTAGCCCAGCTACTAGGCAGATGAAGGGAAAGATGTCTTATATGGAGAGAGAAATAGTTTACATGTGGAGCTTAAATTCCTGTGACTGGGCCTCCCTGGTGGCGCAATGGGTTAAGCAGCGCACTATGAAGCAAACCACAGCCACTGCAGCATGAGTTCGATCCCTGCCTCCGGCCAGGGAGGGGACCCATATGGCGCAGCAGACCTCTCCTGCTTCGCCTGCTGCTGCCCTCAGCAGTGTGTTTCAGTCAGTCTGCCTGTTCTGCTCCCCGCTCTGTCTGGTGAATCCTCTCACCTCCTGCAACTCTGCCCTGTACCCTAACTCTTGTATGCATAAATAAACAAATCTTTAAAAAATAATAAATTCCTGTGATTATGAAGACATGGAGTAAGTCTTTCTGAGGAGTGGGACCACATGCTTAAGCAATGTAGACTCCAGAACAGGCAGTGATGTGAGATGGAATTGACCAGAGGTCATAGATAGATAAAGAACAAGCCAGTACATATTTGCAGTAAGTGTATACAGTATCTGTCAAGGTAAAGTAAATAAGGAGATGAAAGTGGACATCTCCTTTCAGTAGAAAGGGACCCAGAGAAAACAAACCATCATGTCTCTTCTGATGAAACCAAAATAATGGAGATTATAAGAGACAACACAAGAATTGAGATTTGGACAAGCAAGTGCCTTTTTCAAAAAGTTTCAGTAACCATTAGTAATTAACAGTACTGAAGAATAGAGAAGAAAATAAACAAAAAGCTATCATCATCATCCAGAACAAGATAGAAAACATTTTCTGCACCCTAGAAATTTTCATGATACCCCTTCCCCAGTCTATCACAAACACATACACAAACACACACTCACTATTCTGATTTCTATCACATATGATTAGTTTTCCCTGTGTTTAACTTCACCTAACTTGTGTCTAACCCTTTTGGTGTCTAACCCTTTTTTGTTCAGCATATGTGAAATTCATCCTTACTGAAGAAATTGTATTGTTTTACTTCACACATCTATATCAATAATAGACCTTAAATTAATTTTTATATATGCTATAAGATAGGATTTGTTTCATTTTTTTCCACAAATATCCCATTGTTCCAAGTCATCTGTTGAGAAGTTTATACTTTCCCCCTTTATACTGTAGTAGTACTGTCATCAGATACCAAGTGACTATATATGCTTGCATATATTTATGGACCTTCCACTTTGTTCCATTGATATATTTGTCTTTCCTTGAACTAGAAGTACTGTATTGTATTGATTATTCTAGCTTCAAAGCAAGTCTAATAATCTGATAATATAAATATTCCAAATGTGTTCTTATTAATTGCCTTGAACACTCTAGATGCTCTGCATTCCTACATAAATTTTAGCATTATCTTATCAAGTTCTACAAAATAGCTTGTGTAATTTTGATCACAGTTATGAATCTAAGATTAATTTTTGAGAATTAATTTATTTCTATTTATTTAGGTCTTAAATTTCTCTCATCAATATTTTATAATTTTCAGTATAGAGACATCTTATATTACTTCTGTTAAGTTTCTTTGTAGAAATGTGGTGGTTTTGATGTTGTCATAATTAACATATTTTTACTTCATTTTATTTTTTGTTCTTAGTATACAAAAATGATTTTTGCATAATGACCTTATTTCACAACTTCATTGAATTTATTTATAATAATAGTTGTTGGTTTTCATTGTGTGCATATCATCTGTAAATACAGTTTTCTTTCTTCTTTCCCAATGTTTAGATCTGTTTTTACTTTTTCTTGCTTATAATGCTGTCTATAACCTCTAATGATTTTTGTACATTAATGTATGTAAAATATAAATAAAAAGTATTTTACATTATAGACATAACTGAACAAAAGAGACTAAAGTGATATAACCAAATATAAAACCTGGTTGAGTTTTTGGTTTAAACATTTCATAAAAATTGTGAAATTTGAATATGATCTAGATATTAAATGATTGAATAGGTTAATAATTTTCTTGAAAATAACTTGATAAGTGTTGTTATTATGCAGCAATGTACTACTCTTAGGAGATGAATATTATAAGTATTTAAGAGGGAAATATTGTGAGAAGCATTTTTAAATAGTTCCCCAAAATGTGTGTTTGTAGCTGCATATGTATGTATGTATGAGGAGAGAGACAGAGAGAGAAAGCAGGTGTGGTGAAATGTTAACAGTTCTTGAATCTCAATAGAAAATTATGATGTACAGACTTAGAATGGAGTGACTCCTGTGATCCCTACCTCCTGGTGTTCATATTCCTGTATGACCTCCATTCTTCGAGTGTAAGCAGGACCTCTGACTTGCTTCTAGACAAAAGTGACAGGATATATGTAATTATGTACACCTTGTACACAATTAATTATGTGATTAAGTTAGATAGATTCTGCCTTAGTGAAGTCTCTCTCCCTTGCTAGCTTTGAGGATGCAAAAATGACCATTTTTGAATGGCAAGAAATTGTGGTGGTTTCTCGAAGCTGAAAATGGTTCCCAGCTTTCAATCTGCAAGAGATCAAAGCTCTCAAAGAACTGAATTCTGCAGCAAGCTGCATGGCTTTTATGTGAATCCCAGTAAAGCACTAGATGAGTCCATAGATCTGCATGACACCTTGTGACACCTTGTAGTCCTATGCGATCCTAAGAACAGGACCCAGCTAAGCCATGCTTAGGATCCTAGCTCACAGAAATATAAGCTAATAAACATGTGTTGTTTAAGCTGTTAAGTTTGTGATGATATTTTTCAAGTTAAATAGGAAATTAATACAAGGTGTGATAGTTAAATTTTGTGTCAACTAAACTGGGTCATAAGATACCCAGATAGTTGGTCAAATATTATTGTAGATGTTTCTGTGAGGATATTTTTGGGTGAGATTAACATTTAAATAGATAGACTTAGTAAAAAAAACTGCCCTCCTTAACATGGGTGGGCCTCATCAATCAGTGAAGGCCTAAATAAAACAAAAATGGCTGACCTTTCCCCAAGTAAGAGAAAATTCTTCTTGCCTGACTGCCTTTGATTGGGACATCGGATTTTTTCCTGTTTTCAGACTCACATGAAAACAGTTCTTCCTGGGTTTCAAGCTTGCCAGCTCTGAACAAGAACTACCCCAACAGTTCTTTTGGTCCTTGGGACTTACATAAGATATAGTGATGTCATTACAATATTCTTTCAATTTTTAATGTGTTTGAAAATATTCACAGTAAAAATTGGGGGAAATATTTTAAAGTTGGGAACTATTCAGAGACAGTATGAAAAACGCTTACATGAAGATTCATTAGATTGTTCTCCCCTCCTAACAAAGGTTGAGGATAACTCAACCATCGTCCTTTCCCTTTCTTCCCTCAGTGAATCTACTTTATCTAATATGATATTTGAAAACACACAATAGAAACTGTAGTTAAATACAAATAATAAACCGACTTCTCTTTTTGTGCAGATTTATGTTCTATAAACATTATTCTGAGAAAGTTTGGCCTTAACCTTTGTTCTGCAAATGTTTCAGAATTTTTTTCTACTGCCACATTACAAGATAAATGTCAGTCTAAATGAAGGCTTTTCTTTAAAACTCAGCAGCTTCACAGATGGCCTCTAATTCACAGTCATAAAAGACAAGACTACACTTTCATGGTTGAAAATAATTTCAAAAGCTCTTAAATTCCCACCAGAACATAATGCTCATCTTCATCCTATATGAGTTCAGTTAAATAAATTCAGACACCACTCTCCTGAAATTATCAACCAAACTGAGAAAATTACCCAAAAAACCACCCTTTTTCCCAGTATTAATATAGTCACTTTCTTCAGGAACCTCAATAATTGGATGACCAAATAGCTGTATTGCCCCAGGTTGCTTTCTCTGATGTGACTTCATGAATAATCTCATGCAGAAAGTGACTAACATTAGTGAGAGGCTATGCCTCAAATTCATTTTCTGAAAAACATAACTCAGGAAACCTACACCCATTGATATTATATTTTTAAGGAGTTTCTTTCACATAGCAGAGCAGGATCTTGGCTTACAAACCCTGTGAGATAATAAATATGTATTTTTTAAGCTGCCAAGTTTGTGATGATATTTTTGCAGTATAATAGAAAGCTATACAAGGTGTATTGTATTTTATGTGTCAACTCGGCTGGATCATAAAGTACCCAGATAATTGGTCAAATATTATTCTAGATGTTTCTGTGAAGATGTTTTTGGGTGAGATTAATATTTAGACTAAAGCAAATTGCCCTCCTTAATGTGAATGAACTCTCTGCTCTGGCTGTGCACTAGAATAATCTGAAAAGTTACTGGTTCAGGAATCCTTATCCCTCTACCCTATAGAGTCCACTCTTGATCTGAAGTGTGACCTGGGCATCAAGATTCTTAAGTTTCCCCAATGCTTCTAGTATGTAACAAATGTTTGAGATATAGGGTAAATAAGTGAACCCTACATATTCTTAGATAATATTCAGAAATGAACTTCAATCGACTTGAAAATACCAAATCATGGCACTCTAAAATCTACATTGCATAAGCTATACCAAAAATGCATAAACCTGTGGGGGTTGGGGAGCAGAGTGTCTAAGATGGAAAAGGGTTCAAAATGCTGTCAGATTAGGAATAGTTATAACAACGGGTGCTCTTTAGTCTGAAAAGAAAGACCTGGGAACATAAGAGCTGCCTACACATAACTCAAGGCAGAACTAGGGTCATGGATGACAGCTAAAGAGTTTGATTTGGGCTTTCCTATATGACTTATGTAAGACTTTCCTAAAAAGCATAACTGTCTGGGGGTAGATTGGGTTTCCTTGAAATTATAAGTAGTTGGTCACTTCAGGAATTCAGTCATTGTCTTTTTGACCAGGTTCTTGGGCAGGAAATCACTAAAACAGGGATACTATTTTAGGCATACTCGCTATTTTTTAGCAATGTCCCTCTGCTCTTTTTTCTAGTCTTCTTTGAAACTGCACTCTGCGCTCATTCTCAGACAGTTCTGATGAAGCTGACTCCATCTATTCCTCAGGGGAAAACTCTGATCCACTCTTAACCAACTGGAAAACTGTAGTCTCCTACACAGTAACTGGTTCAAGAATGAACAAATAATTTGAGTTGAGTCAATCAGAGCCCATGAGATTAAACTCTGGCATTTTGCTTACATTTTAAATTGTGAGAACATGGTGTGGAAAATATGTATTCAGAGATAATGAAAAGAAGAGAAGAAAATGTCAAAGTGATTTTTAATCAGAGAAATTAAAGAAGGTAAATGATGTTTTAGAAAAAGATTTAAATACCAAGAAAGAATTCTTGGAAATTAAAAAAAATATATGATAGCTTTCACCAAAAAAAAAAAAAAATCAGTGATCAGTATATAGCATACAACACAACCACATGTCCAAGTATTCTTAGCAACCTAACCCATTCAATAGACTACTTAAGAAATCACCTTTTATTATACTGCTGAGCTGCCTAGTAGATGCTGCTGACAATTGTGTATTTGAAATGCTTTAATGCAGCCAATTATAAAAATCAGCAAAATGAAAATAACACATTTTGATGGTATGTTTCTATTGGTGTTTTTCCTCACTAAAAATTTTCTTTGTTATTATATTAACTTTCCAATTTAAAAAATTAAGTTTCTTTTCTTATTTTTCCTTGAAATAATTGGCCCCAAGTACAAAATGATAGGTTCAACTCATTTTGTTTACTCTGAAGAAATGTTCCAAGATAATTTTATGAAGACCTAACTATTCCATTTAGTATTAGGAGAAGCAAAATGTTAAGGGACGTTTAAGCTCTGTGAGGTTGAATAGAAAAGCATTTGAATGACAGGATATAATTACAGATCACTAAGGATATGGTACAAAATGTACCCAATCCCACCTCTTCTTATTTAGCTGAGAACAGAGTGCTTCAGTGAGATATGAGATTAATAAAATATCTAAAGAAAGAATTCTGGAAGAACCAAATCTTTCTAGTTAGAGTTATCAGAGCTGGAAGAATTAGCACTAAAAGTTAATAAAGACTATACCAACCAATAGACTAGAATCCTGACTACTCTATATTATTCCATTTAAAAGGGCCTTTTGTTTTCATTTCACTGTTTTCCATGAATATATGTCCAAATACTCCATGTAAACATACAAGACTGCTATGAGCAAATATTATAGCATATGTATCTCTTGGTCTTACTTCAAGTTCCCTTAGAACAGAACCTGGAAAGGTCAGGGAACCAATAGTTTATTTGAGATACTATCCTAGGAAGCAAAAATGAGGGGTTATAGTAGGAAAGGAGAAAAGTCTTTAGAGGGTATATTCTCAAGTTCATTATTAGGTGATGTGGGCCCAACTAAATTAAAGATGGTCCAAGGGAATGTGACATGAGGCACCAAAAGCAGCTGCTGTACTCACAAATCTAGAATTTTCCCTATGTGCAAAAGACTCTCAGTGAAAGTTTTCAGAGTTATTTAATGTATTTCAGTGGTCCTGCCCCAGTGATATTATCAAGGATCATTTGATAAGTTGCACATCTCCTTATATAACTACATTCCAGGAGCTCAATTCATTCTGTCAGATCTATGTGTCTTTGCAATAAGTAACAGAAGCCTTCTCATGTTAACTTAAACTAGGGATATCTCTGGAAACTCTTATGAGCCTCAGGCTGAATCTGGACATGGAAATCTGGAAGCAGTCCTCTTCTCTGCATGCTGATTTCTTCTCTCTACAGAGTTTAAAATGAGTCACTGTACTGTGGGGGCTGTCAATCAGTAATTCTGTGCCTTAACGGGTACTGAGGTGGTGCTGTCATCCATTCAAAGATGGGTGTCAGAACCCTGGACCTCAAAGAACTTCTAACTTTGCCAAGAGGGCAAAACATAGAGAATAGTCTACAGGACCTCCGTGGTGGCATGAGGGTTACATATCACTGCTATCACGCTATCACTGCTACTGCCTGAATATGATCCCCAGCCAAGGAGCTAACCCATATAGCTCTCATAGAGGTTCATGCAGCAGACCTCTCCTTTTTTTCCCACTAGTCCCCTTAGCAAGTGTATTTCAGTTGATCCACCTGTTCTGCTCCCAGTCTGTCTTTGCTGAATCGTCTCACCCCTGCACCTCTGACCTGCACCCCAGTTCTTCTATGCATAAATAAATAAATATTTTTTAAAAATCTACATATATACTAAAGTCAAATGACTTTTACTAATATACATTATAGAAGCTCACAAAAGATGAGCATGTCATAGTAGTGAGCAAAGGTTAGCTTTCCTAGGAGATGTAAGATTTAGCAAACCAGAGAGGGGGCTGAAAAGTATAAAGTATACAGGAAAAGGATCAGAAGGAATGAGTCTGGTTCAATTGTGAGAAATTACTTGACCAGAGGTCACACAGTGACTTCAGCCATGTTGATTAATTCCTTTACAGAATGCTAGTCAGGATGCTCAGCCAGGATCTATTAGGAAGCTGGAAATGTCTTGTTTTTTTGGGTTGTTTGTTTTTTTGTTTTGTTTTGTTTCGTTTTTAAGCTAAAATTCGGTATGATAAGGGTCTTGCAAAAATCTTGAATACCCTGCCACGAATACCCTGAAAGAACTCTCTTACCCAATCACAAGCATAATCATTATCATAATCATTCACTCTTAAAAAAATCAAAGAATGCTTAAAATTTGGCCACTAGAAATTTGATCCCCCAAAAGTCAGTTTTCTTTTCCAAGAAGCCTTGACACACAGGCACTTTTCTATAGGAATTTAAAAGATACAGAATATATTACATCTGTATGAATAGATAATAAACCATTTTAATATTTCATCCTTAAAATTATTTGAGTTGGAAGCAAAACTGAAAGTGTCATTACTTCTTAGTTAATTCTTTAGATCTTAATCTCCCTGTTCTCTAAGAAATAGAGTATGGTTGACTTAAATCCACAAATGATCAAGTTTCCTATTTTACAATAATTTATTTGTCATCACCTAAATATTACTTCAACAGAAAATATAACAGTTAGTTACTTACATCATGGTGTTTGTAAAAACAATCACTACCCATTTTCAAAGTTTTAAATATACATATTTTAAATTGTTTTTTAGCCTCGTGATTGTTATTTTTTTTTCCTTCTACATATTGGTTAAATAGGAGCTACAACCTCAATCTTGAAAGAATATTTCTTATTTGAACACTCCTTTTCCTGTAGAAAAGTTGATATTCTGGACTTTTTTCCACAAAGGGTTGTCCCAGGTTTTCCTGGATTCACCAATCTTCTCTTTCCTGGGACACCCCATTCCCAACATTGTCACCAACTAGGATTGGAAACAGTTTTCTTTCCCCAGTAGTTCCTTTACTCATCCAGCAATGTTATTTTAAAAAATAGATCTATATTGGGCACAAGCCAAATGATAAACAAAAAGCAACTGTAAGTGGCAGTAACATGCAGAAAAGATGAGTTATCCTGAAGCACATCAGCACTTTCAACAGAACCCATCTGTCAATAATATTAAAACACAGTGCGTGGTAGGAATGCCTGAGAAAGAAGTATTATTTTAACTATCTATTTTTAAACCTAATGAGTCAAATTTCATTCTTTCAAATGACTTATTTGGAGGGTCCATATAACTTATATCTGCCTAACATGTAAATCAAACACCTCAAACTCGAGGAATCATTCTACCCAATGACCAGAAAATGTCATTGACTTACAACAGCGAACTCCAATTTCACTAAGTATGCCGATATCCAAACCAAAGGAAGGGGGACTTAAGTTCCAGAAATTCAGAAGTTATAGTCAAATGCATGGGAGTTTTAAAAAGATGACAAGTTCCTACAGAGTTTTTTGTTTGTTTTTGTAAATTCCTACGGATTTTTAAGAAGGTAGGGAGGAGAATATGTTTAAGCCCTAGGGTCCAGTTTGCACATCGCAGAACAAAAGAAGAAATTCAGGTTTGATGCTAGCCTCAAGACTGAGACCAACCCAGACACATCTTAACACCTATTCAGCCTTTTACTGTGTAATACTCTGATCTCATGACTGGCTTCTGTGATGGCCCTGGCCTTATGAGCCAACCGACACATTTGGTCTCAATCCTGAGAACTAGATGTTTGTGTTTGACAATCTCTTCCCCACATTGTCTGTCTTTCCTGCCAATTAACACAATTCTCCATAGTGGGGTGTGACTATAAACCCTGCTCTTCTACTAATGCAATTTGGGGTAAATCACTTAGTCATCCTGAGCCTCAGTTTTCTTATTTGTAAGATGAGAGGTTTGGATGAGATGGTTTCAAAGGTCAGTGGCCTGTCTCTGATTAGACTTTGGTCTATTCAAAAGACAAGTAGCAAGTAAGCACACTGAATAAACAAGTTATAGCACAACATCCTTTCCTGTCAGCTGGATCCTTAATGTAATTGTAGTTTTAAAATTAATTCTTTCTGGTCTAGAATTGGACCAAATACAGAAAAACACCATGCAACTTATTCTCACATAGAATATGAGACAGCCAATGGTTTTGCAATTAGTAAAAACAACATCAGCTAAGTTGTACAGTAAAAAAATAACCTATTGGCAAAACACTGATTACCTCAAAGAATTTCAGGAAGGTTGGAGAATTAGTCTTGGAAACAGGAACACAGGGTACATGGCATAGGGGTCAGTCAGCATAGGATGCTCATCCTGTACCATCAGTCCTAGGTGCTTGTCATCATCTACTGAACTTCCAATTCCATCCCGTCACTGAATGATCTCTGACTGTCTTTGACCTTGGTCTCACTGTGTGAAAATCAAAACTACCTGCAAATGCAAAGACTCAGGAAAGAGCCTCTGATTGGCTGAGTCCTGGTTAAATGTCCATACAGAGGTCCAAGGGACACAATGGGAGTTTCTCTCTTCTGCTTCACCTTCCAGAGTGGGAAGTCAACTCCTAGTCTCCACTGATCTTGAATTGCCAAAACAGAAAGGGTGTTTGAGTAGTGGACAATGAATAATGACAAATGTTTATTTCAGTTTTCTCACTTATGATTATAAAATTAAATGTCTTAGAGGTATATATAAGAGGTTAACATATGTAATGGAAAGATCAGTTACTTGATCACTTCATTGATTTTACACGGATCAGTAGTTGATTCAGTTGATGAAAACATAATCATCAGTAAACTGACTAATTTATTGGCCTGTCTTTTCAGATTTGCATGGTTCCTCTGCATAACAAACTGGTTATTTGGAATGACACATGAATCATTGGAAGAAATAATATATTTTCATTCTGATTTTTAATGTAAAAACAATAAAGATTTCCCCCACTATCTAAAAACAGGCTTCCTGTGAAAACTTTCCTAAGCCTAATAATGTAAAGCAAAGGAGCAATTCATTTGTATAGGGAAATCTCTGAGCTACCAAATCTTACCAAATAACACATAAAATTGAAAGTCACACTAACAAAGAGTAAAAGCAGGAATGAGCTGATTCGTGCACATCATGTGGAAAGTTTCAGCAAAGGGGCTTGGCAGTACCACTCTCCCTACTTGTGGTACCTAAAACAAACTAATTGGTGAAAAGCTTTGCTTTTCACCTGTTGTTGTAAAAGTAGAAACTCCCTTCAGATTTCTTTCATCAAAACAGGTACTAAGTGGCATAACAAAGATGTTTGAAAAGCACGAAATGTCTAGTATTTATCCTGGTCAAAAGTTATTCAAAGACAGGGCATTAATTCTACCCAAGACACTGTGTTCTCCTTGCTTTATAGATCAGCAGGGATGTCTTAGTTACCTGGAAGTTAGGTAATGTATGTCAGAAGAGAAACTAGAGCTAAGTCTTCTCATCCTCTTTCCAGAAGAAATCTACTAAAACTCAGAAACAATTCTTCCACTCTGAAAACAAAAGTATAAGAAGTCTCCCATGGGATTGCTGTCAGTAGGTAGTTCCCAAGATGAAGGTAGTGGATGGAAAAGTGAAAAGAAGCTCAAGAACTGAGAGAGTCTTCCAGAATAAACAGTAAGCCCACAAGAGGAACTTGTCTGAGGAATTGCAGGGATACCAGCATCAAAAGAGGCTTTTGGTTTCCTGTTGTTCTTAAGATATTCAGGGTCCAATCAAAGAAAACCTCCAAAAGAAATTAGCAGCAGCAACCCAGAATCCTCTGCCCTGGAACACAAAGCTCCTCCCCACACTGGTCCTAGTCTGCCAGAGATGCATGTCCTGCCAATTGCATAAGAAAGTGTCAATTCTGACACAAAGAATACATTCATGATTATATAGCTTTGGATGCATGTAGTAGAGATCTTCATAGACAATGACTTCAATAAGACAGAAGCCTAGTTGTTTTTGAGCAAAAGTCCCCCAACTCTTCATTTATATGACATATATTTGTCCTTCAGGTCTAACTGGAAGTGTCACCTCTTCTGAGAAGCTTTCCCTGATGCCACGTAGACAGGTTAAGGTTCTTACTGTACTCTGCAACACCTTCTAAATTCTCATCAAAATAATTATCATACTTTGTGTTATGGATAGTTTAACTTCCCCCTGACAGAATCAGCAACACAAGGGTAGGGACTGTGTTGCTCTACATCATCATGGTATCTCTAAAGAACCTCCTCCTACCTGCACATCACAGGTACTTTTTGATATACAAATTTAATTACCTTTGTTGCATGTTCTTGAGTGTGGGAAGAAGTTGAATTCTTCTGGTTGACCCCATAAAGGACTGTTGCAGAAGATTTCAAAATAGCAAATAGTATAAAATACTGACACAATGACAAAGGAGCCACTTATGTCCCTAGCAAAAATGCAAATTTGGAAGTGTATCAGAACAAACATTTCCATTTGAAAAACCTTAGCTTATAGAGCAGGGGTTGGCAAACTTTTTCTGTAAAGTGACTAAATATTTTAGGCTCTGTGGGCCATATGATCTCTATTGCAGCTACTCAACTCTGCCGTGGGAGTGGGAAAGCAGCAACAGACAATATGTAAACGAATGGGTATGGCTGGGTTCCACTAAAACTTTACTTATGAATACCGAAATTTGAATTTCATATCCATTTTATGTGTCTTTAAATAGTCTTCCTTTGATTGTTTTCAACCATGTAAAAATATAAAAGCATTTTTAGCTCATAAGTCTTGCACAAGAAGGCAGTAGCTGAGCTTAGTCAATAGTCTGTGGTTGGCCAGTCTGTCAGAAGAGCATATTTTTGACAGAAAAGAATCTCCAAATTTGATTCATTTCTTTAGCCCCTCTACACATAACTGCAATTCACATTTACTATGTGCCCAGCACTCAGAGAGGCAATGATGGTTGAAACCAGCCTCTGAGGACATGTCTGTCTCCGACATGGACCTAAAAAACGGACATGGGGCCATCCTGGTGGCTCAAGGGGTTAAAGTGCAGCACTGTGAAGCATCAGCAACCACTGCAGCATGAGTTAGATCCCCTGGTGGGGAGCTGACCCACATAGCACAGCAGACCTCTCCTGTCTTGCTGGTTGCTCCCCTCAGCAGTGTGTTTTAGTACAGGCCAGAAGTGTGGGGGGATGAGAGGATCCACCAGAGACAGAGTGGGGAACAGACAGGCAGATTTGACTGAAATACATTGCTGAGGGGAGTAGCGGGCGAGGCAGGAGAGGTCTGCTGTACCATGTGGGTCACCTCCCTGGCTGGCAGCAGGGATCCAACTCGTGCTGCAGTGGTTGCAGTTTGCTTCATAGTGCATTGCTTAATCCACTGCGCCACCAGGGCGAGCCCACATCCATTTTTTTTTAATGTCCTAACTCTCAAACTATTTAAAAGTGATTTTTTTTTTCCTGAGGCTCTTCAAATTCTTTTTTCTATTACTGTTTTACCAAATATTTCACCTGATAAGCTCTTCTGGGAAGTCTAGGAGAGGAAAGAGCCATGAATGTACCCCAGCAAAGAGAGTCAATGTTTTCCCACGGACCAGAGTTTGTCAAAGAAAACACTGAATGGCAAAAGAAAACTAGATGAAGCAAGAATAAAATGATAATTTTCAATACCTATTAGATTTTAGGAAAACTGATCAATCAATGACACAACGCCCTATTTTTCTGCATATTAAATAAGAAACCACGGCCTCTCTGGTGGCGCGAGGGGTTCAGTGCTGCACTGTGGGGCTACTGTAGCCATAGTAGCGTGAGTTCGATCCCTGGCCAGGGAGGGGATCCACATGGCACAGCAGGCCTCTTCTGCCTCACCCATTACTCCCCTCAGCAGTGTATTTTCAGTGTATTTCTATCTGCCTATTCTGCTTCCCCAATCTGTCTCTGGTGAATCCTCTCACCTGCCCCCCCCCACACCTCTGCCTGTACCTCAGCTCTTGTATGCATAAATAAATATTATAAATAAATAAGAAACCATTGTGTTATTCTTTTTTTTTTTTAAATATTTATTTATTTATGCATACAAGCACTGGGGTACAGGCCAGAGGTGTGGGGGGTGAGAGGATTCACCACAGACAGAGCGGGGAGCAGAACAGGCAGATCAACAGAAGTACACTGCTGAGGGGAGCAGCGGGCACAGCAGGAGAGGTCTGCTGCACCATGTGGGTCCCCCCCCTGGGGCAGCAGGGATCGAACTCTTGCTGCAGTGGTTGCGGTTTGCTTCATAGTGCGTTGCTTAACCCACTGCGCCACCAGGGAGGCCCCCATTGTGTTATTCTTGAGGAGAAAATTACTCAACATTACACTGCGCCTTTCCTTTTGACTTTGAAGTGTGATCTAGTTGGTAATCAAGAATAGGAAAATAATAAATCACTCTTTCATACCAATATAAAATATAGGAAGCAGGAAAAATCGACTCAAGTTGCAAAGATGGAAATGAAATTCTCCTCCAATTGGTTATAGATGCCACATTGCTCACTCAACCAAAAGTTCTGGTGAGTCTCTTGAAGTGCCTGCTATTAAAAGATACCATCTCAGGACCCAGAATGCTCAGGAAATGGAAGTGACATTAATCTGCATGCAGTGATCACCTCCTTCACGCTGACTGCACAATCTGACGGGAGATGAGGCAATTGCTGGCGCCCAGATGAGTTGTCTTGGTCAGAGACTTGGGTAGCCCCACCTTCCACTCAGAAGTTCACCCCCTGCTCCTTTCTGCCAACTTGAGCCATCACCTTTCCCTCATGGTGGGATTAGTGGATTCAAGTGCAGACTGAGTGCAAATCAGTAATGAATCTGCCCGAACTATAGTAGTATAATATCAACATTTCTAAGTAGTTGATTTTTATTTTAATATTTGGAGAATTATAATTTTAAAAATTATAAAAGCATATGAATAAAAACAAAAACAAAAATAAGCTCTATCATCCCACCACTATTCCTCAAGCTCTCAATTCCCCTCTCCACAGGTAGCCTATAAGTTATAAATTCCTAACTATCCTTTTCAGACAGAATTGAAATTACAGTGGTAAATGTAACATGGTATATATAGATGTTGATTCATAATGATGCCCACATAAAACATAAATGTTCCAACACTATGTTACATCAATAAAAATAAACAAATGTGATCAATAAACTCTGAATGTTCTAAAAAATAAAAAGATTCTTTCCTTTCCATCTGGTAAGCATTCAATTCCTACAGGTGCATCTTGGCAACATGGTGTCAGCCAGCTCAAGTTTGCACTAAATCTTGCTGGGAAGTGCACTGGACACCACCTGAGGCTCTGAGAGTCCTGAATTATTACTGGGTCAGTGAAGAGTCCTCAAGCAATTATTTAAGGTTATCCTCATTGACCCATGCCATAGAGCTATCAGAAGAAACCCTGATACCCAGTGGATCACCAAGTCAGTTCACAAGTATGGGGGGAAATGCAGCTGACAGCTACAGGCCAAAAACAGAGATCTTGGCAAGGGCCACAAACTCTACCACATTATGGGGTTCTTGAGATGCAGGGTAGAGAAGGCACAACATTCTTCAGCTTCACTGTCACCCATAATAATAAGTAATGTTTATAAAATTATTACCTAACAAGCAATTTAGGACAATCAAAAAATTAAAAAGTAAATAAATATCCTCTAGAGATCCTTTTTTTATAAGCAAATGTTTCTAAATGATAATGGTTTAACATCATCTAAAGCAAAGATAGTGGAAGAGAAGATAAACAACTGGGACTACATCAAATTAAAGAGCTTCGGTACAGCAAAAGAGACATTACCCAAAACAAAGAGACACACCACTGACTGGGAAAATAATTTTTACATTCCATGCAACCAATAAGTGACTGATCACAAAGACTTACAAAGAACTCACATGACTCAACAAAAACGAAGTTTTTGCCCAGTCAAAAAGTGGGCAGAAGAACTCAAAAGACAATTCTCCAAAGAGGAAGCACAAATGGCCAACAGACATATGAAGAAATGTTCAACATCCCTTATAATCAGGGAAATGCAAATTAAAACCACAGTGAAATACCACCTTATACCAGTAAGAATGGCACATATTAAAAAACTAGCAACTATAACTGTTGGTGAGGATATAGAGAAAAAGGGACTCTGCTACATTGCTGGTGGGAATGCAAACTGGTTCAACCACTATGGAAAGCCATATGGAGGTTTCTCAGTCTACTAAAAATGGAATTACCATATGACCCAGCGATCCCGCTCCTAGGGATTTAC
This sequence comes from Galemys pyrenaicus, assembly GCA_019455555.1. Lineage (NCBI taxonomy): Eukaryota > Metazoa > Chordata > Mammalia > Eulipotyphla > Talpidae > Galemys > Galemys pyrenaicus. The sequence continues at coordinate 7,435,667 of JAGFMF010011381.1, forward strand.
CTTAAGGACACAAAAACATTAACTCAAAAGTATACATACACCCCCTATATTTACTGAAGCATTATTTATCATTGGTAAGACTTGGAATCAACCCAAATGCCCAATAATAGATGACTGGATCAAGAAAATGTGGTATATATACACAATGGAATATTATTCAGCAATCAAAAAAGATACACTAGAGACATTCATAGAAACATGGATGGAGCTTGAAGGGATTATGATCAGTGAAATAAGCCAGAAGAAAAAAGGAAAATACTGGATAGTCTCACTCATAGGAGGAATATAGGTGAATAAGAAAGGGGAAAAAAACAATAAAATCAACAACGACAAAATCGCAACTAAACAAAACAAGAACAAACTGACAACTATAATCAGAGACATTAGGGAGGGAAGAGGAAAGGACTGGGATCAGGGAGGAGACGGTTTGAACACATGGGACTGTGGTGATGGTGCACGGGTGATTGGTGATGGAAATCCTAAGGGGACTACACCAAGAAAAGCAAGGAAACGTAAGAAAAATAGATTAATTAATTAATTAAAAATAAAATAAATGATAGTGGTTTAAATTATGAATGTGATTATATTGGTAAGATAAAAAGCTGGGATGTCCCAAAATGCAGGGACTCAAACAAATTGGAAATGTCTCTCTTACTCATATAGCAGTACAGGGCAAGAGTTTCAGGTCAACGAGCGGTTCTGTACCATGCAGTCATTCAGGGATCCGAGCTTCCTGGCAGCTCTGACATCTTTGCAAAGTAGCTCTAGTCATTGCCATTTTTGTCATCAGATGGCGTAGGTGCAGAGGGCAAAAGGCCAGGGACTTTCTCTTACACACACTTCACTTCTGCTCTCTCTCTACTGGCAAAAGTTTGGTCATATGGCTAGATTAGACGCAGGGAACCTGGGAAATGTAGCTATATGTTAACTTCAGCTGTGCTACCACTCTTGTGCTTGTTTGTGCCTTGTGCTTTCAAGGAGCTAGCCTCAGGCCCTCTAGAGATAACTTTACAAGACTTTTGGGAGCTGCTGCGCAGAGCCTCTGCCATGTGAGGGCAGCAGACATTCCCTTAGTACCCTGAAGAAAGCTAAAATTTGGTTATAATGTTCAATAGACTGTTACTACAGAAAAGAATTACTCTGAAAAACTCCAGGCTTAGTGGTAGCATCTAACTGCCCAGCCAGGGAATACTTTCCCTTTTATTAATGTATTTAACAAACACTCTTAAGTGCTATGTTCTGTGAGTTTCATAAAAATTAACTAATTTAAACTTCATAATTACTCTTTGGTTATGATCCAGTACCCAGTTTATAGAGGAGGAAACAGGGCACAAAGAAGATAAGTAATTGCCCAGGGTCACAGCTATTAGTCTTATTTTTTTTTTAATCATTAAGAACCCTGATTTTATTTTAATTTCCATGAACTCAGTAAAAAAAAAACACACACACACACATTCTCAGTTTCCTTACATCTGACTATGTCACCCAGATCAGACCAAGAATTTAAGTGGAAATCATTAGGTTAGGCACCAAGAAAAATCATTATTTTATTGAAAATAAAAATATGAGAGACACAGATGGCCTCTTTTGCTCTTTGGCCTTTACCCTTCTTCTGGTATGGAATCTGGACATGATTCCTAGAAGCTACATAGCCATTTTGTGACCATGAAATGAAAGTAAGGATGGTTGAACAGGAAGAGAGAATGAACCAGCCGCACCAGCCCTAGACGTCTTTGAAAAAAAAATACATGCACATGGTCCCTTTTGGTTAAGACTCTAGAATTGAGCCCAAAACTCTTCATGATACTTAAATCTAGATCCTGGTCCTGACTGCCCCAAAGTTCAGAGACCTACTACGCCTTTTTAGGACTACTGTTATTGGTTCCAAAGGATCTTTTTCTGGTATTCACCAATTAATCTCACAAATTTTGAAAGAGCCTGTAAGGCCAGAGAAATTTATCAGGCTTTTCCGCCCTCCTGCTACTGGTGGTTCTGCACACATGCCTAGGTGGGCATGCGCAAGTGGGTGCATCTGGGCTTAGACATGGGTGTATAAGGGCGGCATCCGAGGACGCCAGTGGAACAAGAGCAGCAGAGAACAAGAGAGGAAGAAGCAGCAAAGCAGCCAAGAAAGTGAGATGCGTCAGGGACTAGGAGGTTTGCAGGCCTCCTAGCTCCCCAGCACACCTGCCTGCCATGTACCTGGTCACCTCTGAGATAATGATGCAATAAAAACTGAAAAAGCCACCGAGGACTCCAGGACTCTTCCTTACCCCATCTGCCAGAATCATGGAGAACTTGCTCTGTGCCCCTTACTGCCACCAAAGAGCCAATAACTGGTTTCAAGCGAGGATATTTATTTTAGATCACACGATAGGGAAGAGCAACTGCCATGAGCCACACTCCCTGGGTGAAAGCAAGGGAGGTTCTGGTTTTTTGGGGCTATCTCCAAGCCTGGGTATCTACAAAACAGAGTTGCCTGGCCAGGAATTTTTAAGCAGGGTATTGGATGGACTTGAAGTTTTTCTAGCTCATGTTTCAGAACCGTCAAGCACTCACAGGTGTTTTACCACCTGCTCACCAGTGCCTCACTATGAAGGAAAGCATATCCCAATTGATTAGCTTTTTAACAAGAAAGTAACAAACAGATATCAGGTTGATCCAATAACAAGCACAAGGACCAGTTTCAAGGGCCCTGTAAAAGTACATCTTCTTTTACAATGGGTCTCTCCTTCGTTGGGCCTATCTAATGCCTTCTTCTGAGTCTAATTCTCATTCTCTCTGCATCAGGCTCCAGGGCCAGCTCTATCCCCAATAAAGTCAACCTTTCCTGCGATAATGCACGGCAGTCTAATGCCTCCTGGTGTTGAAGTTCTGAATTCCAGAACAAGATTTTGGATCTACCCATTTAGTTTCTGAGAAAGGAGACCCGAAACTGGCTAACCTGATTTCATCGCTACTCCTGCAAGTACATTTGCTAAGCCGTTCACAAAGACCACGAGAAGAATCATAGACATCTAAGTTTTGTGAAATATCAGTCTTTTCATAATGTCACAGAAGCAACATGCAGAGGTTCCTCTCAGCTATGAAAGACTCAGTTTTCAACCAAAAGAGCTTGTAGGGTTAGAGAACTAAGCTCTTTCCACCCTCCCACTGGTGTGATGATGGACACCTGCGGTGCTGCGAGCATTCCAGGGTGGGCATGTGCAAGTGGGCGCACCTGAGTTTGACACGGGCATAAATGGGCGGCGTCATGAGGACGCCAGGACCAACAGGACCGACAGTACTGACGAGCAGCAGCAGCAGAATGCAGCCGAGAGAGTGAGATGCGCTGGGGGGCTGGGAGGCCTGCCAGCCTCCCGGCACCCCTGCCTGCCATGTACCTGGCCACCTCTCCTAATAAAAGCATGAAAAGCCACCGAGGGCTCCAAGACTCTCCCTCCATCACCCGTCTGCCCAGAACCATCCTGAACCTGCCCAGTGCCACCCTTCCTGCTGCTACAGAGCTATATTAAATATTCATCTGCTCTGATGGGGAGTATACACAGAGGCCCAGCTCCTTCCCACAGGGAAAACATGGCTGGCTTAAGGACCACTGGTTAGAAATAAAGTATATTTTATTGTCCTCTGATAATCTTGAAAGGCTATCATGAAGCTTCTTTTATAGGAACTTTTCTTGCTTCCTTTTCGGAGGGGCATGGTGTGTGGGGAATCTGTGTGTGGACAGTTGGGGTTTTGGAAAGACTGAGTATCTATGTCTAAGGCTCATGGACTTTTAAGCATGGACTCTAGAAGTGTTCGCCCTCACTTCCCATCTTCCTAGCATATTAAAAACATCTGTTTTCCTCCCAGAAAAGTAAAGCAATCTTTCTCCTTAAGCTAAATCAGAAAACTGCTGGCAACTTGAAACTAGCAGCTGATCACCACTCTAAGCTGTTAAAGGGTCAGAAAATGTGGAAGAACAGCTCAGTCTTTCCTTCCACTAGGACTGTGGGGAATGAGAAACATGAAGTGATTGGAAAGAAAGGAACCAGAAGGGAGAAAGTTATCCATACAGGAAGCAAAACATGCCATTTTGCATGCAAGCAGTTTAGTATTGAATGTTTTTCTATAGCCTTTCCTATCCTAGAGGACCCTCCCACCCAAAGAAGATAACATTCACTGTCCTCTAAAGCCTGAACATACCTATTTGCATCTCAAGAGCTGAAAGAGGTATTGTTCTATATTTGAAAGATGACAAGGGGCCAAGGACAGTGAGGCCAGCAGGCAAGAGTTCCTGTAGCCCATCAGGAAGAGGGGGTCCTGTAGTCCAGTGGGCCCCAGGAGGGGAGGGTCAGAGCTGCCAAGCCAGAGGTCCCCAGACCCAGGCTTTCGGAACCTACCTCATTATGTCACCCATGTACCACAACTGCTCTGGGACACATCGTTGTAATTTTGAAGAGAACTGGAGGCATTCCATCAGCAGACCAAAGTTTTCGGCTTATTTCTAGAAGACAAAGTAGATGAAGGGATTTCTCAAGATACTTATCAACACATGTATCTACTTTGACTTGTGCCTTTATATTATTAATGTCATAAAATCATGAGGACAGGAAGTCTTATGTTCTAGATAAACTTTATCACCCAAAAGGTATAATGTGTCCATTTGGAACCCTAACCTCATTGCTGAATGGGGACAATTACTATGTATCCTTTCTCCTTCAAAGATGTGGTTGCTGGACTAAAATGAGACCAAAGAGGGTAGAAACGAAATGTCCTCAACCATAAACCTTGCATGTTCCTTTAACCTTCAAGTTACAAAGAAAGCTTAGGTATGCCTGCCTAGATTAACCTGTCACATCCATATCCATCTGTAGGGTAAAGGTTGATCAGGTATTTCCACCCTCCCACCACTGATGATGGACACCTGTGGTGCTGTGAGCATTCCAGGGTGGGCATGCGCAAGTGGGCACACCTGTGTTGGACACGGGCATAAATGGGCAGCGTCATGAGGACGCCAGAACTGTGAGAACTGCAAGCATGAACAGACAGAACTGTGAGGACGGACCGAGAGAACTGACAGCAGCAGCAGCAGCAGAGAAAGAAGCAGCAGCCGAGAGGGTGAGATGCGCTGGGGGCTGGGAGGCCTGCCAGCCTCCCCCACACCCCGGCACCCCTGGCTGCCATGTACCTGGCCACCTCTACTAAATAAAGTATGAAAAGCCACCGAGGGCTCCAAGACTCTCCTTCCTTGACCCATCTGCCCAGAACCATCCTGAACCTTGCTCCAGCACCCCCATCCTGCCGCTACACCATCTCATTGTTTCTTTGCTCTCCCCAAGCTCCACAAAATGGGGGGCAAGCCACTCCTGCCTACTAGCCCTGGCATAACACAGTCAACAGTCTCCAGGTGAATTGTAACTGTAACACCCAATTATTTTTGTTTTTAACTCCAGCCTCTATGTCAAGTAGGTTAAATAAAGTCTCCTCCAAAAGGTTTATGCCCCAATCTCTGAAATCTCTGAACATGTTACATGGCAAAAGGAACTTTGCAGATGTGATTAAAGGATCTGTAAGATCTCAAAATAGGAGATTATTCCGGATTATCTGAGTAGACCCAGTATTATCACAAAGGTCTTTCTAAGAGTGAGGCAACAAAGGCAGTAGGAGAGAAGGAAGCAGAGGAAGAATAGCCAAGTGACAAAAGAAGAGAAGGGAAGAGAAGGGGGGGAATAGAATGGGAGAGGAGAGGAGGGAAGAAGAAAGAAATATTGATTGAGATTTGATGATGGAGTAAGGGACCACACCTACAGGAATGCAGTCAGTCTCCAGAAACTGGAAAAGGCAAGGAAATTGATTCTCTGCAGAGCTTCCAAAAGTAATGCAGCCCTAATAGCACTTTTAGTCATGTAAAACCCAGTGTGGATTTCTGACCTCCAGAACTGTAAGAATAAATTTGTGGTAATTTGTTATAAGCAGCAACAGAAAACTATTCTAAAATAGAAGAAACATAAAATAGGGGTGAAATTAAATCATCTACTATGAAAAACTCTGGCAAAATCCACAGAAGTTAAACCTATACCTGACTCATTACTTATAGTTCCACTTCAAGGTATGTACCCGGTGGAAAAGTGAGCATGTGTTCACCAAAGCACAAACTATTATGTTCACAGAAGCATTATCTGTAATGCTCCAAATCTGAGAATTACCCAAAATGTCTGAGATTCAGTCACATGAAAAATATTACACAGCTCAGAGCATAAATGACACCAGCAGTATACATCTCTCAAATATAAGGTCAAGTGAAAAGAGTCAACAAAAGCATATCCTGTATGATCTAATTGCTATAACGGGCAAAAACAAGCAAAACCAACCTACCTCTTTGAAGCCACTCCCACCCACCCAAAGGAAGGTATAAGGAAGTCTTGTTGGGGAGCTAGTACTGTTCTGTCTCTTGATTTTAATAGTACATCAGTTTGTACGAAATCATTGAACTTATAACACATATACTATTTATCAATCCTTTTTATTAAATGGGGGAAAGATCTGTGCTTTCATTCAAATTTACTATATCTCTCCCTGGGAACCTCCAAACTTCCCCAAACAAAACTGTGTGGGCAACCCAGATCCAGGACACCAGCCGCCTGGAGCCGAATTCTGAGTTAAAATGTCCTGTGATCTTACTTTACATCTATCTACTGAAAGGTCCAATTTGGTGGCTTTTCCTCCTAAATAAAATTTATCCAGATATAAATTTATTTTCGGAACTCTCGAGGACTCAAAATTACAAATTAGTTTTAACTGACATCTGAAAAATCGGTCACTGTTTTTTCTCCATCAAATGGTCCCTGATAAGTAGTAAGTCAAGAGTTAAAACCATTGCTTCTGCCTAATTTCTTCTCTCTCTAACCCTCAGTGGAATTTAACACGTGGCATAAATTTTGTGAAATTTTCTAGAAGGGTATTAATAACAATAATATATTTATATACAATAATAATAATATAATAGTGTAACAAAGTTATTAACTTCCAAAAAGAAACTGTTACTGCCACCTACACCCCAAGCCCTACCTAAAGGGGTGACAGGGGCAGGAAGTGGGAAGAGGGACCCGTGAGTGACAGACACTTGGACCGATGGGTATGAACTGGGGGCAGAAGGCGTGCAAATAGGGGCAGGGGAACAGGGGCTGTGAAGTAGGGGCGGCTCCTTTGCTTGCAAAGAGAAGACCCCGCCACCCAAGCTGTGGACAAGTCGCCGTGACCAAGGCGCGGTGACGGGGAGGGGGAACGCACTTATGGGGGCAGAAGGCAGAGCTTCGAGGACCAGACTGTGGCCCCGCCGCCCCCACCTGCAGCGCCGCGGGGAGCCGGCGCGTCACTCCTAACGGAAACGCCGCGCCGCCCGGGCGTCTGGCGAGGTGCGCGCCTCTCGGCCCCCGCTCGAGCGTCGCGAGCCCGGGAGCCCGCCGCCTGCCTCTCTGACGAGCAGGGGCGGGGACGGGGTGGCACGTACCGGCATCGGCTACTCGAGCTCGGAGCGGCGGCGGAAGATCACCACCCAGCCCGGACGGTGCCCCAGCTCCACCGGCTCGGAGGGTCGGAGCCTTCCCGCGGAGGTGACAGGCGCCGCCGCCGCCTCGACAGTGCGTCCCAGGTCAGTGTGCACGCCGCTCCGCCGGCCGCACTTTGGAAAACTTTGCTTTGCTGTGCCGGCTGCCGCGAGGAGGGCACCGAGGGCGCAGCCCGGGCCCCGCGGCCTCCGTGCGCCCTGCCTGGTGCACTCAGCCCCCCGGAGCCCGCGCCTCCGGCGCACCCTGACACCGCAGTGCCCCGACGAGCGAGGCCGGCGCCCGCGGAGAACTGGCGGGCAGCAGGGGCCTGCGCCGAGACCGCCTAGCTCCCCACGGCAGCTCCACCCGCGCCCGCTCTCGCGCCTCCTGCAAAGCTCTCTCGTCTCGGCTTTGCGGCAGCTGAGGCGTGGACCCCGCCGGGATGTGGGGCTCGCCCCTCTCTCGGCCTCCCCGAGCCGAGGAATGGCTGGGGCCGCCGGCGACGAGGGTCTGAGAGGCTGTGGGCAGGGGCCTCGCGGGCGCGGGTCGGCGCCGCAGCGGGAGCGGCGCGCGCCCGGCCGCAGGGGCGCGCGGGTCGGGGTCCGGCTCCCGCGCGTCTCCGCAGGTGCCTGGGCTGGGGAGCGGCGGGAGGTGCGGGCTGGCACCGAGAGCGGGCTGGGGGCTGCCGCGCCATCGCAGACCCTGACTGGACAAACGGAAGACACACTGGGGCGGACAACCGGGTCCCGGAGCCTCCCGGGCGCGCCAGCCTTGGCACAAGGACCCCCGACCCCTCATCGGAGACCCGGCGTCCAGAAGTGCACCTGCCCCAGGAAGGGGCGATGGTCGCTCCCCTCTGGCGCGCCATTTCCCAGGAAAGGGCCGCGTCCTCCCAGCGCGGGGACCGCTCCGCAGCAGCTCTGAGCAGAACCCTTTTCCGTGGATGGCGATGGCCTCAGCCCTCCAGCTGCAAGTCTGGTCTCAGGGACGTGGCGACAAAACGCGCACCCCGCCCCCATCGGTGCCCCGGCGCTGCCGCCCCAGTCACCTTCCTTTGCCCTTCTCTGACAGCACCTCGGGCTCTCTCCCTCCCGCTCTCGGAAAAAACGGAGGAAACCAGCAGATTCCCGGAGCCGGAGCGGACTGACAGAATCCTTAAACGCTTGGGAATCCCATCACCTTGGTTCCCTGACACTTGGAGGTATAGGTGTGCGTGCGTGCGTGCGTGTGTGTGTGTGTGTGTGTGTGTTGGGGAGAGGATGGGAGTCTGAGAGAAGTGGGGTGTAACTACCCCAGGGCCCATCTCCAGAGTCCTGGGGGACAGCTGAAATAACTAGAAGACACTGATCATTTTGGGCTATAGAAGGGGAACACAGCAAACCTTACCAGCACTCCTCCCCTTGGGCAGCTTCTAAATATTTCTCACAAGTCAGTGCCTGGGAGGAACTCTTTTCTGGGGCAATTTCATGTATATCTTTTGTTCTGACTCTGCCCCTTCTCTTGCCTGGGAAGGGCATATTTGTGGCAGGCAGACTGGCTTCATTCCACCTGCAGCTGCCCTTCACATCCTCACCTTGGGCTGCTCCCCATCACTGGATCACTGTTTTTTCAGACCTGCCTGGAAAGGGCAAGGCAAGAAATGCCCAGTCCCTGGCGCATTCTGACTCAGGTCTAAGGGCCCCTGTTCCTCTTGCTAGGCCTGGCAGCCATCTCTAGGCTTTCATGCAGGGACTTGAGTGTCAGTCCACCTGAAGGTGATGAGCAAGACAGTCTGGTAGGAGTCTAGACAGGGCTTCTCGGCATATAGGAAGTGCATATAAGGAGGAATGAAGAATTTGCTGCAAATTTTCTTCAGCTATATAGAGGATAACACTCCCTGTTTATCTGCGAGAAGAACCTGGAATCTTCTTTTTAACAAGCTCTGCATATGATTCTTATGCCCATGGGAGGTGGAGAACCCATTGACAGAGGGATCTTGGCCATGCATTGTCAGACCCCCGTAGCCCAGACCTGGACAAGACCTACATTTGGTGATAATTGCTCAGAAAATGATATTTGTGGAATTCCTAATGGTGGGTAGATTAGGATCTTCTTAAAGCCTCACAATTATCTACTGTAAAGTAGCTATTATCCCCATTGTAGGGATGGGAAACAGGCTCTGGGGAATAGGTTCCCAAAGGGTTGGTAAGTCTGGAAGAGACAGAACACAGGTCTCTGACACCCAACCCGCTGTCTCCTCTGAATCACTCTGATCCCACTGTAGGCAGCACAAGAGCAGGGACTAGGGCAAGGTGGAGGGGCTGAATTTCAAGTTTTGAAACCCATTTGTTAATTTCCGTCCCTTGGCTGCCCTTCCCTACAACTAATTTTATGGGATGATGCATGGATCCTATTAAGAGGTAGAAAAGGAAGCTCAAAGGAAAGAAACATTTTTCTCCAAGAGAAAGGAGAGCTAATGGGGTAGGCATAGGGAGAAGTCACAGAAAAGGCCAAGCCTGTCTTCTCTAGATGGCTTTTAAAGCACCTCAGCCTCTGTGGCACTGCTGTGCTAGATACCACATGAATTGGATGCTCTGCAGCTACCTCTGTCTGAGGAGCAAGGGCACACTAAAACAAAGGACACAAGAATAGCTAAGAAAGCCCTAGCGAACAGGCTGGTAAGAGCAGTGACTTTGTGAGACTTCTCCCATCTCCCCTGCTTCCTCACCCTTCTGGTCTGCACAGTATGGGAGCCAAAGCAGGGAGTGCTAGACCTGCCCCCCACACCGCCCCCCAGCATTGTTTGCAGTGTGGGCTGTATCCTGCGTGCACACACACACAGGTTTGCTGTGCATAGGTTCCTCTCCAGACGCTTTTACAGACTCATAATCAGTGAAATATAATTAACTGAACAAAGACTGTAAGAATGTCTTAACAGAGAATTAAAAATCTAGGCTCCAAATCTGAGAGATGTGTGGAACAAATTATTGATATTTATGTAAGTCTGAATAGCTTTGATTTCCTTCACTAGGAACTGACAGCTGGCTGACAGAAAACTCATCCAGGGAGAGAAAAGACATAAGTGAAGTATGAAATTTGGAATATTTTTTTCAGGTAACTTCTATTTCCATTTAGCATGGGTGTCTGGAAGGGTGAATGTAGTTATGGCTTGAACTGCTACATTTATCAACATGTATTTTGAATAGAGCTTGTAATTCGAACATTTAGTATTTTTTTATTTCTTTTCCCTGGCATACAGTCCTCTGGAAGGAGGACAGAGAGTGAGGGATTCCACCATTCATTCTGTAGACTCTCAATTCATCCCTGTTTCCAGCACACTGCTATCAGTTGGGAGCCTGTCTGATCCATTTGTCAGTGAATAAATCTTTGTTTTCTTGCCTAGGAAGATGGTGTCTACTGTTTGGGGTGGGGTAAAGTACCTGGGGATCCAACTGTTCTGTCCAAACTTTCTGCCATCCTCTCCTTGTTAGACCTGTGCCTCATTGCCACTTTCTGTGTCACTTGTTTCCTCCAAGTCCTGACCTTGATGGGTCTTTGGAGTAAGCCATCTCCCTTTGGCACCCGGTACCTGCCTGTGGTGCTCTGTGTTCCCACCTCTGCTGCGCTGAGGCGGTTTACTGAGAAACCATCCCTGTTCCCAACGCTTGCTGGAAATTATTCATCTGCTATCTCTCCTCCACTTTTCTTTGTTCTTCAGTATAGGTATCTTTTAAAAATATCTTAATAACTAAACTGTAATTTTAATGGGTCCTTTGGAGTAAAGACATAGAGTATATAGTAAATATGCCCTAGGATTTTTAAAGACATTCTAATGATAAAATAATTTTTTATTCTTAAAAAAATTTAATTTAAAAATGTAGCCCATTATTTAATCATTATCTTATAACAATGTTGAAGTTATTATATTTGGGAATTATAAAGAAATGCACTTAAAGGATATCTTGTTTCCATATTTCACTTATTAGATTCCATTTATGCTTACAAAACATTGTTTACAGATCTTTAAAAAAAGGTCAAATATTTGATGTTATTTAAATAGACTGTGGATTAAAGGCATGATTGAAATTAAATTATTGAAAAAAAGAATTCAGTGAGTGAGTGGCTGTGGCAGGGCACAGTAAGAGATCTGTTTCTGAACATTGCTTGACTTCATTAGCTCTCCTTCAGGGCACGAGTGTCCTGTGATTCTCCTTCCACAGACAAGGAGACTGAGACTGAGAGATTTGACCAGGGCATTCAACAGGTAAGTGGGGAGTCAGGATGAATAGATCTAGGTCTATCTGATCCCCAACCTTCTTCACCTGAACTGTTAGCTATTTGGAAGGGGCACTAAACTTTGGGATCGTTTGTGAACTAAATTACAACCAAGGGTCTAACTAATGTTAATTTGGGGTCAGCCCTGGGCCCCGAGAGAATATTTTCACAGAACACTGGAGGAAAGAATATTTGGGAATTAGGATAACTGTAGGAAGGTAAAATGTCTTCATCACAGGCAAGGCTCACCTCTGTGAAGTCAGACTTAAAGATCAACATTATTGAAGTGCCACAGAATGAGGCAAGATAAAAGAACCAATTAAAAGAGGAGGAAGGTACAAAGACAAGGAGATTATTCTGATAAGGTACTGATTATAAAATGAGATACTTGGAAACCAAACATATATACATGTAAAGAATAACTGACATTTTTCTCTAAAAAAGATATTTACACAATTCAAAATTGCTCTACTGAATGTGACCAATTTGAAAATTGAGCAATTCCATGGTCTTGGATGGCTTTACAATGAACAGAGTAAACTTCATGGACAATCCTCTAGCACTGGGGCTGAGGACTCTGCTACATCCACATGACAGATGGTCCTGCTAGTTACCACTATCTAGTGGGGGTCACCTAGCTTCTCAGAGACTGTGGAGCACACGACTTCCCTGTCCCTAGCCCCTCTTCAGATATCCTAAAGGACATTGTCAGTGTTCCTTCTTCTAGAACATTCTTATACCAACCACAATAAAAGAAGATTATAACAGAGAGTGGTTAGGTTTAGTATTGTGGAGAAGGGCCTTCATGTGAGGGTAGATGAAAAGGTTTGAAAGTCTTCCCAAACAATTCTTACAAGATTAAGAAACAAGACAAAACAAAACAAAATAAAAAAGCCAAGATGAACTCAATACTAGAAACTATCTAAGAATATGATGCTGAAATCTGGTATCTGGCATTTTATTGTCATCTGCTTCTCTTTTTCAGATGCTTCTTTTGGTCAAAAGAGTTTTTATATAATTGACATTGTATCTTCTGGAATTGCAGTTACTAAGTGGTTTCTATATTTAATATTGTAGTCCAGCTTATTTCTCAAAACCTCTTCGCATTATTAAGTCTATTTATATATGAAAAATGCTAAAAGAATATTCTTTTTTAATTAGATTTATTCAATTATATTTTACATGATTTGTAGTGCTCAGGGCGTTCCCACAACCATTTCACCCATGCACCATCACCTCAGTCCCTTGTGCTCTTTCCACCCTCCCCCCACTGATCCATTTGGTTTATCTTTGACCTTTTGTTCTTGTGTTTTTGGTTTGTTTGTCTGTTTGCTTGTTTGTTTACTTGTTTGTTTTTGACTGTAATTGCTCATTTCCTAGAGCTCTCTCATTTTTTTTGTATTGATTTCCCTTTACATTCCTCCTAAAAGTGAAGTCATCCAATATTTTTCTCTTGCCTTCTGACTTGTTTCACTGAGTATAATTCCTTCTAGCTCCATCCATGTTTCTATAAATGATTCTGGTTTATCATTTTTGATTGCTGAATAGTATTCCATTTTGTATGTACCACATTAAGAAAATTCATTTATGATTGCTGTCTCACATAATCTCTTTCAGATGCTCTGCATTCTGAATAGACCTCTGAGTTAGGATTCAACTCTCACCCATTCCTTGATTCCTAAATTGCTGAGTTGCTGAGTTGCAGGTATGTTTATGCTGACTCTGCAATGAATAGCTTTTGTAGAATGTTGCTTGTGAGGGGAGAGGAACAGAAAACATGGCATTGACTTCTATTGTGTTCATATATATATATATTGAGATAGATCTAGTTAGAATGTAGGCTCTAATTCATTTGGTCTGGAATGGAGCTTGAGATTCTACATTTCTAACAAGCTTCAGGTATTGCTGTTACTGCGGGTGCAGTGGAGGAACACACTTGGAGTAGCAAGGACTTAGGGATCTAACTGCTCTTAGCCTTTCACCTAGTCCTCTTTATTTGAGCTGTACTTTCTCTCTCTCTCTCTCTCTCTCTCTCTCTCTCTCTCTCTCTCTCTCTCTCTCTCTCTCTCTCTCTCTCTCTCTCTCTCTCTCTCCTCCTCCTCCTCCTCCTCCTCCTCCTCCTCCTCCTCCCTCCCTCCCTCTCTCTCTCCCCCTTTCTCCTCCTCCCTTCCTCCCTCTCTCCTTCTCTCCTTCATTCCTGCTGGCTCCTTCAAGGATTCTGATGTGTAGATGACTGGGTTGAGTTCTCAGCTCTACCACCAGCTTTCCAGATTGACTAAATCAGTTACCCTTAGGCCCTCTGCTTCCTAGTTTCTGTACAACGTTGCTGTAGCTGTAGCCGTCTCTCCTCTTCCAGCTATCTTTGTGAGTGTCTTTTTTTTAAAAAAGTCTTTAGTAATAAAACGTTTCATCTGCTAAAATATTTTCCTGAGGTTTGGTTATATTAGCATAAGTAGGGCCTGACTGGTGATAAATAAGAGCTATTTTAAGCCCCTGGTCTTTGCACAAGGGGTGTTTTGTTTTCTCTCTTCTTTCTTTGACTGCCTACCAGATGATGCAGTCTTCAAGACCCAGCTCAATGGCTGGCCTCTCTGAAACCCCCTTGTGTCCTAGGCCAAAAGCCTGTAGATTCTCAAGGCTTTAACTTCGAATCAGCCACATAAACAGTATCTCTTCCAAACAACTGCAGGAGTTTCCCCGAGCTGCCGATTATACCTTTGTAGCTCAGTGCCCAGCACATATTAGGGACTTATAGTTGTTTAAGGATTGGGTTTATTTCATATGCGTATCTATCTTTCCTTTTTCATATGTTTTCTTTGTGCTCTCTTCTTTCTGTTAAGAGGTCATTATATTTATTATTGATTCTATTTTCAGTAGAAATTCATGTACCATCTTCTTAATTTTAAAAGTGACTAGAATAAATAGGGCCTCCCTAGTGGTGCAGTGGGTTGAGTGCTGTTCTGTGAAGCATCCACTGCACAGCAGCACGAGTTCGATCCCCAGCCAGGGAGCTAACCCACATGGTGCACTGGACCTCTCCTGCCTCGCCCCGCTGCTCCCCACAGCAGTGTACTTCAATCAGTCTGCCTGTTCTGCTCCCCACTCTGTCTCTGGTGACTCCTCTCACCTCCCAAACCTCTGGCCTATACCCCAGCTCTTGTATGCATAAATAAATCTTTAAAAAAAATAGTGAGTAGAATAAATAATACTTGTTTTCTAAAAACTATCCAAGGAAATGTATTAAATTTAAATATTATATAAACTTCCATTTGATTCTTTTCCCCATATAACTATTGTTAAAAGACACCCATTTCTTTAGCTTTAGATAAAGATATAACTTTTATCAGCTAATGGTTTTGTCTGTAGAAAAACATTGAGTCAAACTATTTTTAAAATTATACAGATAATTTTCAGCTTTTATAAGAAAAAATAAAATGCTTATAAAGGTTACATTTCTTCATTCAAGGTTCAAACCTAGAAAACTCCTTTTTCAAAGCCAATGTACTGCTGTCAGAATTAACCTAACAGTATCTGTTAACCCCATAATCTAGTCAATATATGATTTAAGCAGCGAATCAAGAAAAATGCGTAATCAAATGCTAACCATTTCTTATCTCAGTATGAATTCCAGAAACTGTGTCAGTTATTTTTAATATCTTGTGGTCCAATAATTTTTCCTTTAAAAGGGACAGAATGCCCCTTAAATTGAGAATCTAAATATTATTGTATTATTAACTGAAAGCACATTTAAGTAATTTACTATTGCAAAGTTTTTACATCAAGGTGTACCATAAACATGTACTATTTTAAGTGACTGAGTTGCATTTACACAGAATTTTGGCTTTTTTGCTTAAATTTGCATTTTAGCATTTGAAAAATATTTTTACAAGTAGAAAACAAGCAGATTTTTCTTTAATTAATGTAAGATTTAGAGAAATGCTAGGTTGTTGTTATATCATAAACATTCCATGCAGATTTCGATAGTAAATTTTAGTGTGTAATTCTCTAAAAGTTGTTTGTTGCTGTTCTAAAATTTCTTTTATTTTAATGTACCTTTTTGCTCTGTTGTTATTAATAATGTAATCTCATTTAGATCTTCTTTCTCTATGTATTTCAGAAATTGTGACTAACAAAATGAATGTAAATTGGGACACTGATTCTGGCTAATCTTGGTTTTCATCATCTTTGATAACCAGGTATTGATTTCTGACTTTTGAAGATGGATGAAGGTCTAGAAATTTCAAGTGATGGAAACTCCCTAATCAAAGCAGTCCACCAGAGCCGGCTTCGCCTCACAAGACTCTTGCTAGAAGGGGGAGCCTACATTAATGAGAGCAATGACCGCGGGGAAACACCTTTAATGATTGCTTGTAAGACCAAACACGTTGATCACCAGAGTGTCAGTAAGGCCAAAATGGTTAAATACCTGTTAGAGAACAATGCTGATCCCAACATACAGGACAAATCTGGGAAAACCGCTCTGATGCACGCTTGCTTAGAAAAAGCTGGTCCTGAAGTTGTTTCTTTGCTCTTACAAAGTGGAGCTGACCTCAGCTTGCAAGACCATTCTAGTTACTCAGCCCTTGTTTATGCTATAAATTCAGAAGATAGAGAGACCTTGAAAGTTCTGCTTAGTGCTTGCAAGGCCAAAGGGAAAGAAGTCATTATCATAACCACAGCGAAATCACCCTCTGGCAGGCACACTACCAAGCAGTACTTAAATATGCCTCCTGTGGATCCAGATGGGTGTCGCTCCCCAGCCACCTGTGCTACTCCTTCAGAAATAGACATAAAAACAGCCACATCGCCCCTTTCCCTTTCTTCTGAAACTGATATGACACTTTTTAGCTTTAAAGATCTGGAACCTTCAGGAAGCGATGATGATACATGGGACCCAGATTCCCCTGTGAGGAAACCTTCTATGGCTCCTGCTGGACCCAAGCTACCCCAGGCTACATCCTGGATCAAGAGTACCCCCTTATTAATGCACCAGAACAGAGTGGCCTCCTTGCAAGAGGAGCTCCAGGATATCACTCCAGAGGAAGAATTATCCTACAAAACCAATGGGCTGGCACTTTCCAAGCGATTCATCACTAGACACCAAAGCATTGATGTAAAGGACACTGCACATTTGCTAAGAGCCTTTGATCAGGCCAGCTCAAGGAAGATGTCATATGATGAAATAAATTTTCAATCTCTTTTTTCAGAAGGAAGTCAACAAAGCACTGATATCCCTGTTGACCAGGACCCAGACTCTAATCAGACCATATTTGTTTCTACCTTAAAAAGTATCGTTCAAAAAAGAAACTCAGGGGCAAATCATTACAGCTCTGATTCCCAGCTCTCAGCTGGCCTTACCCCCACAACTTTAGAAGATGGCAAAGCAGTTATAGGAAAGAAAAAGATCCTCTCACCAGCTCCTTCTTTGTTGTCAGGGTCCAAAGACGTGTTGGAGAATATGCCCCCAGGTCCCCTGAATAGGAGGAATCATGCTGTTTTAGAAAGGCGGGGTTCTGGAGCTTTCCCTTTAGATCACAGTATCATGCAAACCAGACCAGGATTTCTGCCACCCTTAAATGTGAATCCTCACCCTCCCTTCTCAGATATCAGTGCCAACAACAAGATTTCCAATCTTCTTTCTTGTGGTCAAAAAGTGCTTATGCCAACAGTTCCTAATTTCCCTAAGGAATTCAAAAGTAAAAAAATGTTGTTGAGGAGACAGTCATTGCAAACAGAACAAATTAAGCAATTAGTCAATTTTTAAGACATGGTAGAAAACATATTTTGTTCAAATCTCTATATCAGCGAAATCTAGAAGTAGAGGGAAAAAAATCACAAATGTTGTGTGTGTATTGTACTAAACACTGGACACACAAATACTATATAGTTTCTGCTAAGGAATTCTGTCAAAATTAAAGCTGCTTTTCTCAAAACCTCCAATGTTTAACAATGTACCTGTTTTTAATTTAAGCAAAATTTAACAAAGAAAGAAGCTCACATATGCAGAGATAAATTTCAATTTTTTTCCAGATTGTCAATATTTTATTAAGAAACATCCAATACAAGTCATGAAATTTATTTTAGCATTCCAGGCCAATAAATAATTATAACTTTCCATGATGCCAAAAGCATAAAACACTGACAGCTATAAAATATTCTATGATCAATAAGCCCAAGCTACAAGAAAGAATGGACTAATTCTTAAAAAATGTTGACTGCAGGTAGGTGAAAATCTAATTAAAATTTCAAAAAAACAACCATTATAGTTGACTGAGCAGCTAACATTAGTAGCTTAATCAATGTCTGAATGGCAGATCAGAGTTTTAGAAGTCATAATCTATGGCCAAGCATTTGTATGCTACTTTTTGTCTTGTTTATTTTAAACAAACTTTTTATGTCATATGTAATTCTTCTTTCTCCATATCTTTTAGTTCCTGTTTTCTGCAGCCTATCCATAGGTTCCCAATAAGAAGATAATGAAAAAGTTATAAAGCATTCCTCTTTACTTATATCAAATTATTCTTGCCTTTCTAAGGACATTAAAAAAAAGTTTGAGATTTATCACCAATAGAATCTAAGTGCTTGCTTCATTTTAAAAAAGAAAAGCTATCATTAGATTATCTTAGGTTAGCTAAAATTAAGAAAACCAGTAGAAACTTGATTATAAAATATACTAAATATTCGGTCAATATTAAATAATGCCTTTTTATTTCTGATATAATTATTAGACATTGATATAATATATAAAAGGATAAGTTCCTTAGGTGACATTCAAATCATCTAGTGTTTTAGGACCTGTGAATAAATCCTAGCAAAATAAATGAATACCACACTACTACCATATTATAAAATGACTATATTATCTATATAACTTAAAAATATGGTGTTTATACAATGAATCCTTATTTCAATCTAGCAGTTTAAAACAAAGAATAAATCAAACTATACAAAACCTGAGTGAGTTGATGATTGTCACATGAAAATTTTCTTTGTTTTCTGTTATAGAAGAGATCCTAGTAATTGGCATGATGCTTTTCTTGGTAATTTGATATAAGCAAATTGTAATGTACATAGTAATTATTTCATTTCTTGTGACTTTAATTTGAAAATATAATTGGAGGTTTTTCATTTGTTTTGAAGAACAGTAATATTAATTACATTAGAAATATTTTTGAATCAGAACTTAGAATTGTATGTGATGCTTATAGATAATTAAACTCTTTTTGCAAGATTTAATATTGAGAAAAGTGCTTGGCTTTAAGTTGTAAGGATTCAGTGTGAAGAATATGTGAATACATGTATGTAAATAGAAATATCAATAAAGATTTTAAATGCCATTTTGATTTTCACTGATTTTTACTTATCTCAAAAGCTAATGATAATATTTCAACCTAATTTCAGAGAAATTGTGCAAATTAAAAAAGGGTTAATGGGACTAAAATTTTGTTGGCCCTATTTGGAAGAGTTTTAATCCTTTTTCATTCCTAAGGACACTAGGAGCAGAAGCTGTTTGAGCCTGGTTGAATGCCATCCGATGGGACTTTACACTTCATGAAGTAGAATATGTCACTGGGATTCCAATGGTAAGTCAGAGATATTTGCAACAGGAACCTAATATGTGCATCTATGTTATATTTTAACTTCATATAAAAATATGGTTAAACTTTAACTTAAAATGTCTTAATTCATTACTTTCACAGATGACATTCTTAGTTCTTATGGCCAGGAATTCTAAAGAGCTAATACTGAGTGATGGCAAAGGTGATTTTGTGGAAGACATAGAATAAGCCCAGTTAGACAAATGTAAACAGGACCAATCCAAGCAGCCTTGGGAAGGTGAATACAAAATACTTCCCCAGTGAAAGTGCACCCATTAGTAACTGAACATTTTAAACTCGCAAATGATAAAACTGTTATTAACTATTCACTACATCACTTTCTGCTAATTTGATTCCCAAAAAGAAAAAGACAAACTTATCAGGATGATAATTGTATTGATGATATTTTCATGTTTATATTTTCTGATACTTTGATATCTTGGAGACTTACTGTCATTAGAGGGACTGTGCCTCCCAGAGTTTGCTAGTTCTTAGAGATAAAAACCAGCTTCCATATGCAAGTCAACCACGCCTAGTCATTTTCCAACCACTTCCTTTTTCAGACTCTCCCAGGGCTTTTACATGCAGGGCCACATTGTTCTGGCCCTAATCACTCCAGGGTTGAGTACCGGAAAACTGGAGACATATTTTCTCATCAATTTAAAAAAAATTGTTATTGTATGCTTGCAACTTTGAGTTCTTTAATATAAGGAATTTGACATTTAAGTGAAGAAAAATTCCACCACAGGATGCAAAAGTAATTCCACAGGAGTGGAAACATAACCATCTGGTCTTTCCAGTCTCCTTCATAGGAGAAAAGAGGGTCATGACATTGGTAGAAGTGATCCTCAGAACTACAAAAAGGAACCAGAAGGAACATGGGTACTGAGGAATTCACCAGAGTACCCAATTGTTTTATCATCTCCAGTGGTAAATGTACCGTATCACAATACCACACAGGCAGGGCCATTAAGAGTTCTGAAGCCCTACAAATGAAGGATTGGGGCACACCATCAGGTTCTTCCTTGACTATTTCTGCCCATAGCTTTTGGAAAAGGAAACCTAAGATCTCAACAATGATTGGCTCAAAATGGACAACTGACCTAGGGAACAAAGGCACAAGCTGGGATGAGTCAACAGGAGATTCAATAATCAGAATTTGTTCAGTGGAGCACTGGTGTGATGACCTTCCAATGCAGAGGACCCTGTCTTAGCTCTTGCCCTTCCTAATGCTTAGATATTCATCTTTTCCTTAAATTTTCTGGATATGTCTCCTTATTAATAACATTTTCCCTAATTTCCTTTGAATTATTTAAGTAGGCATCTATCATTATAGCATCCAAAATGTTTCTGACAAAGACAGTACCTAAAGTAGTATCAGTTTTATCAAAATGAAAGATATGGTACAGAAATAATTATTACCAGAACAAGGACAGCATGGCTCACACACAGAGTTCCAACTCATAAGGGCAGCTTTGGGACCTAGGGGTTCAGCTTTGACGAGAGTATGAGACAATGTCTTCATCAGTAATAATGGCATAATGGCATAGTCACAGAGGTTCTTTATTTATTTGACAGAGAAAACTGAGGTGTAGGCCAGAGATGGAGCAGGGGTGTGTGTGAGAGGATTCACCAGAGAGAGTAAGGAGCAGAACAGGTGGATCTACTGAAATACACTCCTAAGGGGAGCAGCAGGTGAAACAGGAGTGGTCTGCTGTGCCATGTGGGTCAGCTCGCTGGCCTGAGATCAAACTCAGGCCATTGTGGTGGGCCTTCAAGGTGGTAACAGAGACTTAAGCCCTACGCCACCAGGGAGGCCCCACAGAGTTTCTTTTCTTTAGAACAGTGCTTGGCATATAGTATGTACTATAATATTTAATTGCTTGTTATCATCATAAAAGTAAGGATAGGAATTTTGGTAACTAGAAAACATTCATTTGATTAATTAAAAGAAGGTTATAATTATGTTCTTTGCCCTACAAAGTTCTAAATGGGCCATTCATTTTTATACATCCCTTTTAATTAAAAATATACTTCTATTCTGACTTTTTTATATTTAAAGATTGTTTTTCTGTATTGAGGTAACATTGGTTTACAACACTGTACATGACTTAAGGGAACAGGTTACACCTCTTCAGATGTATGCCAACACATTACCCCCAATACCCATAGACCTTTACCCTAGACTATTTGGCCCCCTCTCTGCTTTGTTCCTATCCCCTTTTCTTCTTCCCTCTAGAAGCTTAATTCTGCAGTCATATTTCTTTTTTTTTTAAGATTATTTATATATGCATACAAAAACTGGGGTACAGGCCAGAAGCGAGGGAGGGTGAGAGGATTCACTAGAGTCAGAGTGGGGAGCAGAGCAGGCAGATTGACTAAAACACACTGCTGAGGGGAGCAGCAGCCCAGGCAGGGGTTTGCTGCACTAAGTGGGTTAGCCTCCTGGCGGGGGATTGAACTCATGCTGCAGTGGCTGCAGATGCTTCATATTGTGGTGCTTAACCCCTTGCGCCACCAGGAGGCACTACACTGGCGGGGGATTGAACTCATGCTGCAGTGGCTGCAGATGCTTCATATTGTGGTGCTTAACCCCTTGCGCCACCAGGAGGCACTACAAGTCATATTTCCAGGGTTTGTTTTAGTTTTGTCAATCCCTTTGTGGTTGTTATTTTTTCTTCTATATTCCACATGATTTTTATAGTTTTTAAAATACACTTTATTGTTTGAATTTTTTAAAATACTGGCATGGCTTTTTTTCAATTTAAGAACTAATAAAACTATTTTTTCAAGACTTGAATATATTTAGAAACAAAAAACATTTTAATGTGTTACCATTCTTTTTTATAGCTTGGAGTTTAGAATAAGTAAAGCAGAAATGGCATTAACCTTAAAATTGTAACTGAGAAACGTAAAAACATTTTTTTGAGAAGCCTATTACATGTTAGCACAAATATTCTATGAAAAATGGCTACATTTCCAAAATATATTTAGTGAAAAGAGTGTTATTATTTTATAGTTTTGCAAGTACCTTTAATGTTTGGCTTAATAGAAAACAGCTAGATTCTGCTCCATGTTTCTGCAATCTGCTGTAAAGTGTTGTTTTAGTTGAAGCTATGAAGATAATATGGCTTTATACAGATATGTAATTACAAAAGGAAAATACTTTCTGTAGACTTTCCAGATAATTGTGGGTAGTTTTCTTTGATATTATATCAAAACTTGGTAAATGATAGTTTATTAAAATTTTAGCTATCATATGAAATCTGAAACCACATTAATGAATTTTCATGTTCTGTTAAACTAAATCTCATTGTTCTGTCTTGCACTTTCCAGGGATTCCTTACCCATGCACTTTTTTATAGTAGTATGCACTAGTGATTTGGAAAATATTGATTGCCTGATTCATCCAGATCTTCCAAGTGTTGACACGTTTCATTATATAACATAAAAAAATATTTATTAATATTACCACTGATACCGAAGAAAAGTCTTTAATTATTGGAAACTGTTATGCTCACAATGATGGATTCCAATTTATTCAAATTCCAATTTTTCAAGTAAAAGCTCAGGTTATATCCTTGGCAACAGATACTGTCAGCTGTTTTCCTTGAAGAGACAAGCTTGCTTTGTTCATTTATAAGAAAATATCTGCCAGATATCCAAGACTGAGTGACTAGTCTGTCTGTTTTTCTTTCAAGTAAATATTTTTTTCATGAAAAAAATGGCTAATTCAATTTGCAACAAGTGCTTTTCTTGCAGATAAGTGCTGAATTTCAGTATACAGCAGAAGTAGTCTATTTCTACCTCTCATTTTGTCACACAGAATATTTAAAGTGTGCTCAGGGTCAAGACTTACTAAAATTAGTACTACTTACTCAACAATTAATGACATTCTAATGTGTTTTTTTTTCCTTTTAAAGCTGTGTAGCATTGAAAAATATGACTGCTAGTTGATGTCACAAACATGATTCATCAACTGTTTAACCCACCATTATTATTTTTGAATTCTTATTATACTCTTTCACCAAAAGCAAGGGACAAAGAACTGAACACGCACCCACCTTGATGAAGCTTCTACAGCAGTCACCACACCCACAACTGCTCAGTCGCCAGATTTAGTCAGAGTGGTCCCTTCTGTGAACAGAAACAACAGAGCCGCCCTGGAAGACTTCCTTTGGAGGTCTGCCTGCCTTCTTTAATGGCGTGACTTTGGGAGAGTTTTATTGTTTAAAGTTATGAAAATTTAAAATATGTAGTGAAGTAGCCATTACTTGGGAGGAGTGTTAAGAAAGTGGTAGAATGAAATTTAAAAACTTGGCTAAAATGAAAGAGAAGTGAGTGAATTTAGGGGGCAGGAAGATGTAATTTTCATTTTTCTTTCCAACGTAGTATAAAATGGCACTGTCAACAAATTGATGAGAAACATAACTACACCTGACCTCTGTCTCATCCTGCTTGGGTCAGTGGCATCAACTGACCCTGTCATCCAAGCCAAATGCTTATGTTATCTGTATTAGACTTGTCCCTCTTCCCCATTCTCCCCATTCAACTAGTTTAAAAGCTCTTACAAGTTCATTCTTCTTCACCTTTGGTCTACTTCTTGAGCCTTTTCCTTCCCTTTGGCTACCACTGTAATTCAGGAATTCATCTCCTTTCACTTTGAGAATTCCAAATCTTTTAAATGATTTCCTCTTTTTGTCATTGTAATCATCTTTCTTATACTCAAAACTGCTACTTACCTGTTAAGCCTGACTCCCACAGTCTAAGAGAAAAGGAGCAAACTCCTTGGCACAGAAAATGAACCAGGCCCTTAAATGGCCCTCTCTCATTGTACAGTGTGCTTACCGATTTTTTTTTTTTTCAACAGGTCATATCAGGCTATTTCCCCAGAGTTCTTTTGCTCTTATTTATGCCTCTGTCTGAGAGAGCCTCCCCTCTTTATGTCTACCTAGTAAATCTTACCTGTGATTCAAGACACAACATGTATTTTTTCTCAGTTAGAACAGACTGCTGCTGTCTCCCACTACATCCTGTGCACAGTTCCATCACAGAATTTACAGCAAATATCCAACTTATTGTTTACAGGCCTCTCATCATACTGGACCATAAGACCCTGGAGGTGGGAATCCTGTCTGAATTCTTTGCACAGCATCAGCACATGAGACATCGATTGGCTGCACACCTCCATCCCTCCCCTCCTAGTTTCCTCTGAGAAGAATTTTGCCCTAAGAGTAATATTTTAAAAATATTACCAATGGAGAGGTAATCAAATAGTAAAAATATTTTTCTGGATAAATGAATTTTATTTCAAATATCATTTTACAGTTCATTTCTTAATTCAGCTATATAAAAAGTAATACATGGTCATTTTAGAAAAATTATAAATTAAATATTAATTTTTACTATATGCTAAGTTATTCTTTGACTGTAAAACTTTATAATTATGAAACTCCACCTTTAACTTTGGCAAGCTATAAAAAGTTAAGTTTTATTTGACAAATAACACAGAATTCTGTTAGAATTAAAATTTTAAATAGGAATACAATTATTTTAATTATTTATATCTCTACAGTGCTTTATGTTAGTGTTTGTCTACCAACCTACCGACCTGCCTGTCTACCTACCTACCTACTGTCCTATCTATGTCATGGCTATTGATGTCATGGGTAGGATCGGATGATAAATCTAAAAGAAGGGAATTAACTTCAGCTGTTGAGCCTTTACTATGCACTGGACATTGAGCTAAATGTGTCCATTACATGAATTTCCCTAATCTTCACAACCCTCCAAGAAAATCTTCTTTTCCTCCCATCTTATGGATGAGAAAAACTAGGACTCAACAAGATTAAATAGTTCCCAAAATTTATGGCTAGTGAGGGAAAGAGACAGGGCTATAAAGGAATCTTTCTGGTTTCAAATCCCCAAGCTCTTTTCTCTATATAAAACTACTTTAAATTCTCTAAGAGAAAATGGCTGATAAAAGACAAATTACATATTGTAAGACATTCACTGGTAAATTGATTTTCAATAAATCAAAATGCTTTTCAATAATCAATGTTTTTCTGAATGCCTTGCTCAAGACTGTGCCAGGTACTGTGAAAGATAAAGATAATTAGGTATGCTCCTTTACCATGAAAGACACTATAACCCAGCTGAGACATAACTAACATGTATGCCACATTTAGTGAACAGTACAAAATTACTTTTTTTTTTTAAAGATTTATTCATTTATACATACAAGAGCTGTGGTGCAAGCCAGAGATGCATGGGGTGAGAGGATTCACCAGAGACAGAATGGGGAGCAGAACAGGCAGATCTACTGAAATATGCTGCTGAGGGGAGCAGTGGGAGAGGTAGGAGAGCTTTGCCAGGCTATGTGGGTCATGTCCCTTGCTGGGGATAGAACTTTTGATGCAGTGACTGCAGATAGCTTCGTAGATTACCTGTTAAAGTAAAATTTAGAGAACACTGATGTTGTGGGCCCTTTGAAATGAAGACTCTGTTGGAGGACTTTGAGAGTTGGATTCCATTATGAAGGTCCTTAAAAGAGTGAAATTCAATAAATTTGAATTTAAGAAGCCCCTAGAGGTTTTTGATTTGGCATTAAGAAAAGGATATTTACAAAGTTTTCTTTAGCAGAAATTTGAATATCTCTGAGAAGAATATGAGGAAGAAAGTCATGGAGAACCAGTTTCAAAATTCTAGTAGTAGAACAAGGACTTGAACTAAGGAGATACTGATAAGAAAGCTGAAAATCAAATGGCATATCTCAAGGATAAAATTCTACTCCCAACAGTATTTTTCTCGTTATACATAAGATACGATGATAGAAACAAGAATACAAAAAATACACATAGCTGTCAGTATACTTCCAGATGCAGCTAATAGAAATTATTTTTAGTAAATGATTTTGTTATGCAAAAGCAGCTCACCCATTTCAAAGTTAAAAACATTTTCAAAACACTCTTTCTCTAAAATAATCAATTCTGCAGGAAGAAGAAAAGACGGTGTCATGTTTTCTGTGGCATCTCTGTAATGTAACTACTAACAAAATATGACTTATACCTATGTTATGACATATGGATTCTTTTAATTATCCTCAGCATATCAAAATTATTTTTAAAAGGGTTATAAACATCATTTTACTAAATTACTAGCCTATGCTTACTAAAATCCCCTTTCCAAATCTCTTAGGTAAGTACAGGATTATTATGACATATGTCCAATAAAGTATTCAGTATGTATTTTTTGATTGCTTGAGTTGGAGTATTGCTCAATCATTACCATTTACATGGCAGTTAATTCAGATCAAAGCAGAGAAGGATTATGAAGCCAAAATATATGAAATAATTCAGAAGAATCCTCTTTTTAACAATTATCTGTGATTCCAATGGCTTGTTTAAATTCATAGTTTTGTGGTTCCAAGATGTCATAGAAAACTTGTTTTTTATCAAAATGGTCTCTAATATAAAGTAAATCTTCAACAGAGTAGTTATCATTTTTTCCAGTCCAAATAGTCAGGCTGTACCTGCATTAAAATAAAACAGAATTATATTGTCAGAAGTGAAAGATAAGAACTTTTTAAGTGCTAAGGAATTCTTGTGAGCTTAAAAATACTCTTATTTGTTTCTAACCCAAATTCATACAAATGAAAAAATAATTAGCACTAGCAGAACTATACTTCCCTGTTTCATTCCTTTATCAATATCAAAAGGACTAGAGAAAAAAAAATCACTTCGTTATTGCCTAAATTAGGTACCTGCTTTATCTAAATTATAGGAATGGTAAATAATTTTAGATATTCAGACAGGAAACACTGGGAAAGCCCAAATTTTGAACAAAAGAACTGAAAAGAGTGTGTTGTTGACCAAGGAATCTGTTTCCAACACAAAACCATAGTTTCTAGCATGAGTTTCTTCAGCAGCTGGTCACAGCATGAGGAAGGGACTGTGAAGAGACATAAATGTTACTGACATTCCCAACACTCATATTCACAAATGGCCCTGCAATCCCTTTTAGGAGTTTTTGTATGAGGTACAAGAATGTCACGAGATATCACGAAGAATGCCAAACAGAATGAATTTAGATTCACTTCTGTAATTGAAGCAAATTAAATAAATAATATGTGTATAGCTATTATGAATGTACAAATATGTTCAAAGTTTTAAATGTTATTTAAATTGTACATTTTCATTCTATCCCTTGACATTATTCCCAATATATTATTCCTATTATATCAGAGTCTAGAGAAATGCAAAGTTCCTAAGTAGCTTCCTATTTATTTTCCCCCATAAACACATCAAATCCAGGGGAAAAAACTCCAAAGCATTTCTTCAACTAATGATAAGAAATAACTGTGGGGCCTCCCTGGTAGCGCAGCAGGTTGAGCGCTGCGCTGTGAAGTATCCGCTGCACAGCCGCGCTGAGTTCAATCCCCAGCCAGGGAGGGGACGCAAATGGCCAGGCAGACCTCTCCTGCCTTGCCTGCTCCTCCCCTCAAGAGTGAATTTAGTCGATCTGCCTGCTCTGCTCCTCACTCTGTCTCTGGTGAAGCCTCTCATCTTCCTGCGACTCTGGCCTGTACCCCAGCTCTTGTATATATAAATAAATAAATCTTTAAAAAAAAAATAACTGTATGACCAAGATATATATTCTTGTTATACTGACACATGCCTTAAGGAACTGTAATAAGAAATTACTTTGGGGCCTCCCTGATGGCACAAGGGGTTAAGCTGCAGCTCTATGAAGCTATCCACAGCCACTATAGCACGAGTTTGATCCCTGGCCAGGGACATGACACACAGCGCAGCAGACCTTTCCTGTCTTTCCCACTGCTCCCCTCAACAGTGTATTTCAGTCAATCTGCCTATTCTGTTCTCCACTCTTGTCTCTTGTGAATCCTCTCACCCTCCTAGACCTCTGGCCTATACCCTAGTTCTTGTATGCATAAATAAATCTTTAATAAAAAAATTACTTTGGATTTTATCCACAGCAGCATTATATGACAAGCCAAAAAACTACAACTAGAAACTGGGAAAAGAAAAAGTGAGAATTTATTTTAAAATCTACATTTTTTTGCAAAATGGCATCTTTAATCACTTCATCAGTGCATCATGGTGACAGACTTATAAAAAGAAACAGATGTGAGCTTTTAGGTTAAAAGAAGTTTTCCATAAAAATGGATCTACCTTATGATCCAGTGATTTCACTACTAGGAACCTACTCAACGGACACAAAAACACTAATTCAAAAGGAAACCTGCACTTCTGTGTTTATTACAACACAATTTGCAATAACCAAGATATGGAAAGTGACTCAGAACAGAAGAGTAGATCAAGAAGTTGTGGTATATATACACAATGGAATACCACTAGTGATCAGAAAAGACAAACTTGTGATTTGCATGATTGGAGCTAAATATGGATGAGCCAAAAGGGATTATGCTAAGCAAAATAAGTCAGAAAGAAAAAGAAAAATATGGAATGGTTTCACTTACAGGTGTATGTTCGAACATAGGAAAACCCAACAAAGACTTAGGAAAAAGATAAAGCTTGAAAGCTGACCATAGATTTGAGGCAAACAGCAAGGGAGGGGAAGAAGAGGAAGAAGAGGGTCAAAAGAGGAGTAGGAAGGGACTATGGTGATGGCTCATGGGTGCTGTGGTGGTGGGAGAACTACAGGGACCACACCTGGTGAGAGAACAATGATGTAAGAAAATAAAATTTTAAAAATTATCCTAACACATACAAAAAAGGAGTTTTCCAGTGTTATTTTGCCTCTTTTAATTCCTCTAGTGCACTGAAACTAAAATAGGAAAATAAAATTGCCTAAGGATATCTTAAATTGTATTTATTCAAATTAATTCTCAAGTCTTTTTCATTGTGAAATATCATATTCAGGAAAAAGGCATAAAAGATAAATGGACATTATAACAAATCACTATAAAATGAAAACCAGTGTAACAAAAACACAAGTCAAGAGACAGAACATTGCCTGTCCCCAGACAACCCCTCCTTTCCCCTCAAGTCCTCATCACCCTGCCTTTTATAGTAGCCAGCTTCTTTTATTATTATTATTATTATCCATAATCTACCCTAAACAACAGTTTAATTTTTATCTACTAATGAACTGTATATAAATGGAATCATATGGTACATATTTGTTCTACCTCTTTTAATCAATATTTTTGGTGAAATTTATTCAGTTGAAACATGAAGTTGTAGTCTATTCATTGTCTTTAGAAAATAGTTTAGCGTTATCTGTTAAAGTTGAAAATGTAGGTACCCTATGTCCTAGAAATTCCCTTCCAAGAAATTCCCTTTCTATATAACCTTTATACATGTGTACAAGGATGATTGTATGAAGGCTCACAGCAGCAATTTTTGTAAAAGCCAAAACCATGACAATCCAAATGCAATTTATTAAAGTAGATAAATTGTGGCATTCAACTAACAGAATATAAAGTTATTTTTAAATTGTCTTAGAATCCTCTGAGTTATTCTTCCCTAACTCTGCCTAATCTGCCCATGCTCTTTATGGTTTCTTTTGATGGAAAGAATGTCTGAATTTTAATGCATTTAAGTTACTCAAACATATGCTTCATGAGAAGTGAGTTCTGTGTCCTGTTAAGGATCCCTTCCTATCCCCAATATTAACAATATAGTTGCTAGTTAAATATTCCATTAAAACTTTGCTTCTTTACCATTCATATATATTTTTTTAATAGTAACTAGCCTGGCCAGTCTTCTTTTTTTTAAAAAAAAAAAAAAAGATTTTATTTATTGGGCCTCCCTGATGTCGCAGTGGGTTAAGCAACACACTATGAAACAAACTGCAGCCACTGCAGCACGAGTTCGATCCCTGCCAACGGCCAGGGAGGGGACCCACATGATGCAGCAGACCTCTCCTGCCTTGCCCGCTGCTCCCCTCAGCAGTGTGTTTCAGTCGGTCTGCCTGTTCTGCTCCCCGCTCTGTCTCTGGTGAATCCTCTCACCACCCTGGACTCTGACCTGTACCCCAGCTTTTAAAGATTTATTTATTTATGCATACAAGAACTAGACACATCCAAATAAGAAATGCAAATGGCCAACAGGCATGTGAAAAAAAATGTTCATCATCATTTATTATCCAGGAAATGCAATTCAAAACCACAATGAGCTACCACCTCACAACTGTAATAATGGCCCATATTTTTTTTAAAAAAAGCAGAAACAACAAACACTGACAAGGATATGGTGGAAAAGGAACACTCTTACACTGCCAGTGGGAATCCAAACTGGCCAGCCACTAAAGAAAGCTGTATGGAGGCTCCTCAAAAGATGAAAAATGGATCTACCACATGACCCAGCTATTACACTCCTAGGAATCTACCAAAAGGATACAAAAAAACTAATTCAAAATAAATCTGCATACCTATGTTTATTGCAGCACTACTTATAATAGATATGGAAACAACCTTAATGCCCTAAAACAGAAAATTGGATCAAGAAGATGTGGTATATATACACAGTGGAATACTACTCAGTGATCAAAAAGATAAATTTATGTCATTTGCAGGAAATTGGGTAGAGCTAGAAAGGATTATGCTAATGAAATAAGTCAGAAGGAAAAAGACAAATATTGAATGGTTTCATTTATGTGGAATATAGTGAAACCAAACAAAGGGCCAGAAAAAAAAAAACCTTGCAAGTTGAGCATAGATCTGAGGCATCTAGGAGAAAAGGTGGGGTTGAATCTAAACAGGGGAGGGAAGAGTACACTGCACTATAGTGATGGACTATGGTAGAAGAACTATGGAGACTATATCTGAAGGAAGAAATCAAAACCTTTCCAAAATAATTAACCACGATGTAATTTAAAAAATAGTATTTGCTCTAAACATAAAGTTTAAGAAAAAAAATTAACAGATAAAGGAAACAGTTTACTTAGTGATATCACAACTGCCTACTTCCATTGACTAGTAGATGTTAAAGGCTAAACAAGTATATCTAAGATTCTTTAGGTCCAGAAACAGCATAGTCCCTTTTCAAAAGGAACTGTGGGTAAGTTGCTGGTCCAAGAACAACTCACTTTTTAAAAGTAGGGTATTCAAATAAATATAGCAAAGGTTTTATAGGAGAGTAAAAGAAAATATGAGGAAAAACAAATGGCAAATACAGAAAAACTACCAGCTGAAACAGACAGAAAACTTTAAAAAAAATGCCACAAAGCAGATGAAATATTTTTAAATGATGCAATTGCATAAAGGAGAAAAAATGGAAAAGACAAAATGAAACAGTAATTGGCAGATCTTAGTAAAGAAATGGAAAATTAATAGTATTACGGAATAAGATGAAAGCTGGAGGCATATAAAGGAATAGAGATATTGTGGGGGAAATTGTGAGACAGGGAAAATAAGATCTAAAATTAAGTAAAAGAAAATGCAAATAAATAAAAAGGAAAGAAAGACTCAAGATAAAATAACAGACACCAAAGATAGGCAAAGATCTACATATTCATAACTAGAGTCCCCAAAAGAGAAAGCAAAGTGTTACAAATGGAAGAGAACAAGCATTTAAAAATATAATTCACAGAAATATTACAGAACATTTGAATCTATATATTGAAAAGAACACTATATCCCTGACAAAACTGGTATAGAAAAGTTCATAGTGAGACACAATCTAGTAAAATTATTTAGCCTCAAAGGTTAAGAATCCTTTCTATACTGATTTCATCTCTTGGATGAAATATGCCCCCACCCCGCCAACACACACAGAGTAAAATCAAGTCATGTATAAGGGCTAAAATAATCAGGATGGCTTCCACTTTTCCATATCAGTGCTCACACTAAAAAGCACACTAAAAGGCAGAGGAGCAATGCCTTCAGAATCCTCAAGGAAATGAAATGCACTGTGAGCCAAGAATATTACAGCCATATATAAAGTTCAAAGGAAGATATTAAGAGAATGAAGCCAAGTAAAATCATGTGAGAAGAGATGAGTATGCTAATTTTATTATTCCTCATAGAAATTAATGGGTGCTTGTAAAGAAGTAAATTAAGTACATTACATGAAATTAGAGTAATACATAACCAACAGGGAATAAAACTACCCAAATATCAGAATTAAAAATACAAAAGATCTATTGAAGAAGATGTTAAGACAAAGTCAATACAACTTCCAAGTAAAAAACTCAATTTTATTATTCTGGTCCTGCCACACATAGCTCTGGTCTTCATAAACTACAATAGGTACAGTGAAATGGTTTTTAAAGTTATAACTTTAAAAAATATTTTTGAAAATATTTTTTTAAAAATGACAAGACCAAACGTCTGTGTTATAAACAAATGCAAATAAACTCTTCTTTGAAAAGAGGTGATTGTTAGATCAGATTAATGGGAGCCAGTTATTTAACGTAGAAATCTACATGGAAAGGGACCAGGCTAGAAGAACCTTGAAAACAATCAGCTGAGATTAGAAGTATCACTATGAACTCGTGGATTATTTAATGTGTGTGTGTGTGTGTGTGTGTGTACATACAGATACACTGATAGAGAAATGGTTACAGCTGTATACATAGGCAAATGTATTTATATATAGACATATTACACACATATATTTCCAGCTTTGTCTACTGAAAGGTCTTAGAAGCAATGACATCCTCAGAGCTATACTCCCAGATTTTGCTTTCTAAATACCACACACTGGGCCTCCCTGGTGGCGCAGTGGGTTAAGCAACGCACTATGAAGCAAACTGCAGCCACTGCAGCACGAGTTCGATCCCTGCTGCCAGCCAGGTGGGGGACTCACATGGTGCAGCAGACCTCTCCTGGAGCAGCATACTTCCTTTGATCTGCCTGTTCTGTTCCCCGCTCTCTGTGGTGAGAGGTCACCCCCCCACACCTCTGGCCTGTACCCCAGTGCTTGTGTGCATAAATAAATAAATCTTAAAAAAAAACACCACACACTGCTATAATCAAAGAGGGATCCTTGCATAAGTGGCTGATTTGAGATTTGGGACATAGAGGAAAGTACACGATGAGAATACCAAGAATGCAAGGACTGAGATTTGTCATGAGGAAATAGCAAACTAACCCAGATTGAGGACATCTTTCATAATAAAAAGTCTGCATTCTTTGGGACTATCAAATATATGAGAGATTAGAAAAGATTGAAGGGTTATACCAGACTGACAAAGACTGATGAAACTTAACAACTAATGAAATGTTCCTGACAAGGAAAAAAACAGCATTATTGGAATAGTTGGTCAACTGTGAATGGGGTCTGTAGGCTTCATGATGTTACTTTAATGTCTGAGGCTGCAGAGTAGTAATACAGAAGAGTGTCCCTGTTTTAGGGACCACACATTGAAATACTTAAGGATATTGTGACATTATGCCAGAAAAAAATATCTGTAGAGCGCCAGAAAAAAAATACCTATGTAGAGAGAGAGAATGGATTAGGGCAGGGAAAATGTTTAACAATTGGGCAATCTGGGCAAAGGAACTATAGTCATTTTTCCCAACTATTCTGCAGGTTTAAAAGATATAGAGAAATTAATGAATCATAAACTAGGAAAATAAATCACTGCAAGAGCTGGTACTTAAAAAAATAGAGAGCTAATCATAATCATCATAATCTAACTTAATGAAGAAATATGACAAAACCTCAGATAAACAAAAAAAAAAGTGTTAAAGACCCAGCTGAAATTGAAAGAATGAGAAACTATTTTAATCATCTATATATAAATAAATTTTAAGACCTGTATGAGATGAACAATTTTCTAGGAAAATAAAATGTATTAGAATTGGCACCTAAAGAGTGAGGACATCAAAACAGTCATTACCACATAAGAAACAGAAAGTTACATGAGTTAAACTTTCCCCAAAGCACCAGGTTTTGATGGTTTCACTGTTGAGTTTACCAAAATTCAGATACAGGTCATTTCAATGTTATTTTCAACATCTCAGAACACATAGGAAGAAGGAGAGGTTACTAGTTTCTTTTTTTTTGTTTTTAATAAAATGTGTATGCCATTGATACCTAAAACAGAAATAAAAAAAAATCTACAGACCAATATCACTTTCAAATGCAGAAATCCTAACCAAGGTATTAGCAATTAAATTCAGCAGCACATTAAAATCATGATCATCAAATGGGGGTTTGTTTCAGAAATGTGAGGGTGGTTCATGAAATATTAACATAAATAATGTTACTTATAGAGAGAACAGTATTATTATTTTCATGAAACTGGAAAGGCATTTAGTGAAAACTCAACATCCACAGGAATATGGACTCTCATTTAATATATGAGTGTCTGCTTCCTTTCCTCTCTTAAATATAGTGAATTATTAAACTGGGTATTTTTTTGGATGATTTGTGAAAATTCTTTTTGTTAGAATTGTTTACATCTGTCTGACATATGTACTGAAGATATTTTTATCAGAACCTTTCTATTTTAATGTTATACAAATGTATCAAGCTTTACTTTTATAGCTTTTAGATTTTGTGCTTACTAAAGGTTTTCTCCACTCTGACATTGTATTTTTAAAATCTATTGTTTTTTCTTTATGAATTTAACATTTGATATTCACATATTTTTTTAATTTTTTTTTTATTATTAGTTATATTTGACATCATTTGTAGTCTCCAGGGGGTACCCACCACCATTTCACCCGTGCACCATCACCTCAGTCCCTTGTGCAC
>JAGFMF010011381.1:7476682-7498348 GCA_019455555.1 Galemys pyrenaicus
CAGATGGTTCCTCCCCTAGGAGGAATATAAGGGAACCAAATAAGGATCAAGGAAAGGAATAAGAACAATAATAATAATAACAACAACAATAAAGACACAGAAACCAAAAATGAAAAGACAAGGACAAATTGGGGACACTTGGTGGGGAGGGAAAAGGGGAAGGGTGAAGGGCAGACGGGAGCATGGGGGACTGAGGTGATCGTGCACTGGTGTTACAGTGATGGGGAATACATGGGGATTACAATTGATGTCAAATATATGTAAATTTAAAAATATTTTTAAAAAGTAAAAAAAAAGGTTGAATTATCAAAAAAAAATAAAATAAAATTTTAAAAAGTTACTTGTACTTCAAACTTCTGAGTATCATACCATTTTTCTACTAATTTCACTTAGAAATTGAGAATTACAAAATAAAAATCATTCTTAAAATGACAATCAGCCATTTAAAATTATTCCAAGGGAAAACTTTAGATAAAATTTTTAAATCACCACATACTACCTAGTTACTATTTATATACTAAACTAAGTAACTTATAGAACTAGTAAGATTTGACTAATATAGCGTGGTGCAGAGTCCTATGCAAATATGCACGTTTCAAGACGGCTGGCAGCTCACCAAACAATTATGTAACCATAAACAGCCACTTACCCACTCTGCCTCTGTTCCCTCAGCTGGAAAATGAGGATAATAGCAATAACCTACCTCTTGGGATTGCTATAAGGAGTAAATGAAATTACACTTCCGGTGCTTTTAGAACAGCATCTGACACACAATAAGTGTTTATATAACTGTTAGTTAAATTTGTTCCCCTTCAAATATGCTATGACCAAAAAACGTGTAAAATGTTTTTTAGTGACTCAGCCCTTTTGTGGTGCTGCTAGCATTTAGCAACAAATAAGCTGATCTGACTGGTGAGGAGCCAAAGAATACATCATAGGGAATAATTCAGCTGGCAATATAGTAAACATACAAAAAACTGAGCACATGAAAAAGTAGAGGTATCTAAAAGTCTGAGTCACCATGCATTAAAGAGCAAATGCTTTCTTTCATGGTATAGAGAACACTGAACTGGCTCCAGGAAACCTGGAATTTGCTCCTAGTTCAGCTGTCAAGCTTTTCTGTTGTACTTGGGTACATCACTTAACAGCTCTGGACTAGGTTTCTTTGTTAATAAGATGGAGTTGGGCCATTCAGTACTTTAAAAGCATTAAAATATTAAAATAGCTTTTTTTTTTAAACTTCTAAAGATTTATTTATTTATGCATACAAGAACTGGGGTACAGGCCAGAGTCGTGGGAGGTGAGAGGATTCACTGAAGACAGAGTGGGGAGAAGAACAGGCAGACTGACTGAAATACACTGCTGAGGGGAGCAGCGGGCAAGGCAGGAGAGGTCTCCTGCACCATGTGGGTCCCCCACCTGGCCGGCAGCAGGGATCGAACTCATGCTGCAGTGGCTGCAGTTTGCTTCACAGTGTGGGCTCAACCCGCTGCGCCACCAGGGAGGCCCTTAAAATAGCTTTTTAATTCAAAAAGAGTATAACTAGATTTACAGACTTAGAATTACCTTAATCCTATAAGATTTCTAAACCCTTATTAATCTTGAGATAATTCAATTTAAAAATGTTCACTTTCCCACACACCTGTGATTATGCAGGTGTCTCTTTTTTCTTTCATTTTTTTCCTAATAAACCTGTCCTTTTAATATGTAAAAAAAAAAAATTAGAAAATAAATATGAAGTAAACTTACTACAAGTATCTCAGATTTTCCTTCATGGGATTTGTTCTGGCTTTAGCTATAATTTTTCTACTGCCAAAATAACACAAAAGTAAATTTTGCATGACAGCCTTAGGGAAGGACATGACAGTCTTACTCTTCATTATCAATGCTTCCAATGTACTAATTATTTTTATTTTTATTTTTTTAAAGATTTATTTATTTATGCATACAAGCCCTGGGGTACAGGCCAGAGTTGCAGGGGGTGAGAGAATCCACCAGACAGAGTGGGGAACAGATCAGGTAGACTGACTGAAACACACTGCTGAGGGGAGCAGCGGGTGAGGCAGGAGAGGTCTGCTGCGCCATGTGGGTCCCCTCCATGGCAGGCAGCAGGGATCGAACTTGTGCTGCAGTGGCTTCAGTTTGCTTCATAGTGCGTTGCTTAACCCACTGCGCCACCAGGGAGGGCCCTGTACTATTATTTTTATTTTAAAGGAGCACTTATGTTACTGAAGAATTCTGGATAGTTCCCTGTACACAAATTGTAATAACATAGATCAAGCAGACTATACTCACAAACTATCCAACCACTGCCAACTATCTCTCCACAGATTACTTTTTAACAAAAGTAGCGTTTTAAGTTTATCATTCTTATTATCACAACAGTCACTTATGATAAGTCCCTTTATAAAAATTAACTTAAGTTTAGCCTCAAGGGCTTCCCAAGAAACAATCTTAGCAAACTACTCGGTGGGTCTTAGATCCATTTTGAAACATATTAGCTTGGACTTTCATCTTTAGTTTAGAAGAAGTATAAAGTTAGTCAGACACGATATTATGTGAAGCTATTAACTGTTTTTCCCATTGTTATTCTACAACAACTAGAAGACTGAACATGAAATACCTCTTGAAATCCAGCTTTATGCCTTTACTGCTTTTCGTAACTTCAGTCAGCCAGTCCTCTAAAGTATTATCACTGGTTGTTTCAGGAGGATGGGCCATGATAGGTTGGCCATGTTCTGACTCATCACTAGGAAGAAGGACATCGGCCTCTATCATGTGAGCAGTACCTGTCCAAACAAATTAAGTTAAAGCTAAGGTAACAAGGAGATGCCATATCAAGTATCCTTTCAAGGAAGATAAAAGAAGGAAAGAAAACTAACATTTACTGCATAGCTTCCACACGTGAGGCACAGTGCTAGGCCTTTCTGTGTGGTCCTCATTTTTTTTTTTTACAGATGAGCAGATAAATCGTAGGAATTAAATGCCTTTTCCTAGCTGACACAGCTCTTAAACTGTTCTCATGTTAACTAATTTCTTCCCAGTACAGAGCAAAGGGAGTATACAAGGAATTTGCTGAAGTAAGAATTTAAGTATGTAAAGAATTTGTTATAGTGAGAATTTGTTGAAGTTTCTAAGAATAAAAATAGCACTTTTATCTTTTCACTCTTCAAATTAGAAACGATAGATATATATTACTTAAGCTTGCAATCCTATGTTACAGATTTGGTACTTCAAGTTACAGTTTAGCTACTGTTTAAAAGCACACATCCCGGGAATGGGTAATAAGCTTCAGCAGTCACTTAGTGTGAATGTGTTTAGCAAGCTGTGGCAGACTGACTCCAAAAATAGTTGACAGCATTCCTCCCATACACATACACTTCTTTTCTCATTTCTTTCTCTTCTCTTTGAGTCTGAGCTGGCCCTGTGACTTACTATGACCAACAGAAGGTAGTAGAAGTAAAACTGTCAGTTCTAGTCAGTAAAACTAGAAGCCCTAGCAGCTTCTGCTTTCATCCTCTTGAAAGCCAGTGACCCCATAAAGAAGTTCAGGCAAAACTACTGAAGACTCAGAGACTACATGGAGGGAGAGAAGTCATATGAAGGAGAACTAAGACTTCCTGACTGACTGACAGTATTAAGGTCTCTGACACATGAGGACATTTTAGAATTTCTAGGCCAGCTGAGCTCCCAGCTGAATGCAGCAACTTGAGTATGCCCAACTTATACACACAGAAGGAAGAACCACCAAGTGACCCACAACATGAAGAGAAATAATCAAATGTTGTTATTTTAAGTCACTATGTTTTGGGGGTAGTATATTACACAGGAACAGAAAACAAAAAGAAATAGTTCCCTGGAAGTGGGTCACTGACTTAACAATAATTTGAAACATGTGAAGCTGGGTTTAGGTATGGAGGATTCTACATAGATAGCGTATGCATATTAATGGAAGCTATAAAACAGTAAGGAATTTGTAATTGGAAGCTTGAGAACAGACAAGGCAGTGGTGAAACTTTTGGCAACATTGCCACTTGCAGCAACTGGTGGAAGAAAGAAGGGTACCTGATAAATCTGGGATTTTGCTAAGGAGGTTTCTAGGCAGAGTGTTGAAAAGTGCCAACTGGCTTCTTTTAGTTGCCTATGATAAACAATGGGAAGAGAGAACTGGGTAAAATAATTAATTATTCATAGTTTAAGTAGCACAGAAAAGAGATATTTCCACCTCAGAACCTGTCCTGAGTTTAAATATAAAAACCCAACCAACCTTCTTCACTTGGTGAAAGATTCTCAAAATAAGACCGCCTCAGGCCAAAAGTCAAATCCAGGATACTGCCAGTAAACTCAGGATCAAAATAAAATCAAAGGTGAAACTACAAAACTCTGTTAAAAAGAAAAAATGATCTTACCTGATGTGCCTATTCTATTAGAAGAGCTTCTAGAACCATGAGAGTCCCACAGTACCCTCTCTAGCAGATCAAAGTAAAGAAAAACCTCTCTCAAGGAGATTGGGGGTGAGGCTTTTGATTCAAGGAATGCTTTCTAATTTGATATATAGAAAGTTCACTACATTTTTTCATAGAAATATAGCCCAGAGAAACAGATAAATTCAAAATGAAAAGAGGTATAAGAAGTATGTGGACTCTGAAATTTTTACAAGCAGGAAACAGGCTAAAAAAGCTACTCAGCTGCAAAGATGGATCATTTTTCAAAAAACACATGAAGAGATGCTCAACAGCATTAATACTGAGAAATAAAAATTTAAGCCACAATGAGATACCAATCCATATCCCAGTGAAGGGCTATAATAAAAAAGACAGACAATAATAAGTGCTGACAAAGATATGGGGAGATTAAAGGCTTTGTTCACCCTGCTCCTGGGAATATAAAAATGTGCAGGTGCTCTAGAAAAGCTTGGCAATTCCTCAAGAAGTACTCATCTAGATAACAAAAGGTTATACTCATCAAGATATGAAGGGTTATTCAGTCTATAGTCATATAGATTGAATCTTATAGACTATATGATTATAGACTGAATTCACAAACCAAAAGGCACAGCTACACTTCCTGAGGCCATTAATTATAAGTCAGTACACAATGTCTTCAGAAATCAATTCAATAAATATTTATTGAGACTTGCCTTAGTAACCATGAAAGACACAAAAATATGTAGATGATCCTGATCTTTAAAATTTTACTCAAATACAATATATAAGCAAGTGAAATAACAATATGACAGTTTCAAATAAGATATAGAAAAGGAAAAAATGGAAATGTGTTCATTTTGTAAACAATGAGATCACTTATAAAAATGTTTATGTCAGCCTAGAATTTATAGTTGGATCATCTAACTCTTTGATACCTGCAGATATGCCCAGTAAAA
Source organism: Galemys pyrenaicus (assembly GCA_019455555.1). Lineage (NCBI taxonomy): Eukaryota > Metazoa > Chordata > Mammalia > Eulipotyphla > Talpidae > Galemys > Galemys pyrenaicus. The sequence goes on from JAGFMF010011381.1 coordinate 7,482,066, forward strand.
GAAGAGCTGAATTCATCTAATATTCAATGTAGACACAAGTAACTGTACTGACTTACTTTTCAGTGCTTCATTCATTTGTGCCTTGTGGTTAGCTGCATGATACCAGGTGATTTGGGCTCCATCTTCTGTTGTGATCTGTTTATTCCTCAGAAAATATTCCAAAATATTTTCACTCCAAGAACCTAAAATAACAACATTTGCATTGAGAGGAATAGTCTGTTTTTTATTTTTATTTTTTTAAAGATTTATTTTTTTATTCATACAAGAACTGGGGTACAGGCAAGAATGGGGGTGGTGAGAGGATCCACCAGAGAGAGAACGGGGAACAGAACAGGCAGATGTGACTGAAATACACTGCTGAGGGGAGCAGGAGAGGTCTACCACGCCACGTGGGTCCCCTCCCTGGCTGGCAGCAGGGATCGAACTCATGCTGCAGTGGCTGCGGTCTGCCTCATAGTGCATTGCTTAACCCACTGTGCCACCAGGGTGGGCCCAATAGTCTGTTTTTTAATGGGGTAAGTTTTATTGCTGGAGAATAATGAACTGGGAAAACACTGAAAATTTTAAAAATTGATAATAAAAATTATATGACAGATATATATAAACATGCTACTCTACTGTAAGTAGTAGCTTGCAAACATATGGGATAGTATGAACTTCCACAAATTGGGGAAATAAACAGGGAAGAAAAAACTGGCAAAAGCAGACATTTTATTTTATTTTATTTTAAAGATTTATTTATGCATACAAGAGCTGGGGTACATACCAGAGTCATGGGAGGTGAGAGCATTCACCAGACAGAGTGGAGAGCAGAACAGGCAGACTGACTGAAACACACTGCTGAGGGGAGCAGCGGGCACAGCAGGAGAGGTCTAAAAGCATTTTAAGGTGGGAATTTTCACATGAAGTGTTTGACAATAAGTAAAATGTATGAAGAGCCAAACTATAGCAAAAAGTTTAAATTTAGTATAATTTCACTGTTTTCTCCACTTGAAGCTCTATTCTCTATTTATATTAACAATTTAGAATCTTAAATTAGACATTTAGGCATACTTACCTTCTGATTATGAGTCTCACAAATTTTATAGGAGTGAATAAATAAACACCTGATTTGGGAGCCTCCCTGGTGGCACAAGGGGTTAATCACTGCACTATAAAGCACCACAGTCACTTAAGCACAAGTTTGATCCCTGGCCAGGGAGGTGACCCACATGGCGTCACAGACCTCTCCTGCGTCAACGGCTGTTCACCTCAACAGCTGTTCACCTCAACAGTGTACTTCAGTCAGTCTGCCTGTTGTGCTCCTCATTCTGTCTCTGGTGAATCCTGTCACCGCCCCCCTTCCCCCCTACACACACAAACCTCTGGCCTATACCCCAGTTCTTGTATGCATAAATAAATAAATCTTTAAAAAATAAAATAAGCATGTGATTTAGTATTCATAGATTTGTCTAGCATATGCAAGTTGTAATCCTGTACCTATCAACTACTTTCTGACAGATCTGATTTTTTCTCAACTAAACATTAAAATATGTGAGCTAGGGTCCTCCCTGGTGGCACAAGGGGTTAAGTATCAGCACTCTGAAGCTAATGACAGCCACTGCAGCATAAGTTTGATCCCCAGCCAGAGCTAACCCACGCGGTGCAGGAGACCTCTCCTGTCTGGCCAGCTGCTCCCCTCAGCAGTGTATTTCAGTAAATACACTTATTTTGCTCCCCTCTCTGTATCTAGTAAATTTTCACCCCACCCCACCTCTGGCCTACATGCCAGTTCTTGTATGTGTAAATAAATAAAAATAAAATCTTTTTAAAAAATGTGTGTTAGCTGAGAGTAAAACACTCAAATTCAGGCCTATTCCATTTTATGCCATATCCCAATGTAGCAATGAAAAAATTGTTACTATAATCTTACCTCCCTAATTTTTGTTCATTCATTTAAACATACAAGTGCCTACCCAATTGCTACTGATACCCTTTTGTAAGTGTGTTCTGTTTACTGTATGTTTATTAACTCCACCTAACAATAGTTAAGAAACTAAAATCTCGAGCCTCCCTGGTGGAGTAGCGGGTTGGGCACCGCACTGTGAAGCATCCACGGCACGGCAACGCAAGTTTGATCCCGGCCAGGGAGGTGACCCACATGGTGCCGCAAACCGCTCCTGCCTTGCCCTCTGCTCCCCTCAGCAGTGCATTTCAGACGATCTGCCTGTTCTGCTCCCCACTCTGTCTCTGGTGAATCCTCTCACCTCCCACGATTTTAGCCTGTACCCCAGCTCTTGTATGTATAAATAAATACAATCTTTAAAAAAAAAAAAACAACTAAAAATCTCAATTTTCATCAGAAACTGCCCCCCAAAAATTGAGAGAAAGTGAAATTTGATTACAGAACAGAGGGACATATACTAACATACTGTAAGTGAGCAACCACTCTATATATAATTGGGCCACAGAAAAAAGAAAGTAGCGTCCATGATCTTCCAAGCAGTCTCCCTATGTGAAATACATGATCCTATCTAGCATACTCAATAGTCACAGTCTTAGATGAAAATAATGGTCACCATATTTTTTATATTTAACTTGGGCATGTTTAAAGGCACAATAGTTATTGGCTGTAACAGATATAGCCAACAATGGGAAGTAATGAAATCGTAGTATATCCTCATGATAAAACAGGTGACTGATTAACTATTAAAAATGAAGCTTTTGCAAGATACCAAAAGACTCACAGAGATGGTAATCATACATGTTACCAGAGAAAAGAATAAAAGTTAATGGTATACACTGAATGTTCCCATAGCACCTCTCAATTAAATATAGTGAATTCAAATTTTTTATAAGGACAACTCATACATTAATAATAAAATACCAAGACTCCAAATTTAAAACATTTGAACTAAAAATTTCTTCTTGCCCTGTTAATGTGAAATCGCTAACTTATACTTAGCCACAAATGCATGTATATTTAGAATTTAAGAAGGATTCAAATCCCTGTGATTTAGGGTATTATTACTATTTTAAGTAGGCTGTAACTCTGAAATTAGGGCCAATAGAAAGACAAAATTATTTGGAACTTTTTAAAATTAAGACTTTAGGGAGCAGTTTTAGGCTTGTAGAAAAAAACAGTGAAGAGCATGAGTTCCATATGTTTATGTAAAAGATACTGTAATTTTCAATAGAATCATCTGGCTCACACACCTCTCACTCTAAAGTCAAACAACAAAGGCATCCTAATTACCAGCTTTTGAGTTATGCCACAAAAAGTTGAACTAAAGCCTGGCTGCAACTCTCTGGCCAAATTTCCCAGTCTCACCCAAATTCCCATGTGGAACGGGGCTGGACAAAACCACTCCCTGTCGTGCTCCTTTCATTTCACCCAAGACCACAAAAGGCAATATTTCTCCCCTTTCACCCCTCCTTTTCAACTTTCACATTGGAAGTCCTAGCTAATGCACTAGTAAAAGGAACCAAAAGTTATACAGAAGTTGGGAAAGAGGAACTAAAACTGATTTTGTTCACAGATGACACATGTATACAGAAAGTCTGCGTTATCTGACACAAAAATTCTTGGGAGTGCTAAGCGATTACAATAAGGTAGTGGGATACAAAAGTTAATCACTTTTCTATGTGTCAGCAATGAGCAAGTGGAATTTGAAATGAAAAACACTATACCATTTACACTAGCCTACTCCTAAAATGAAATGCTTAGGTGCAAATCTAACAAAGTAAGTCCAAGACCCATATGAGGAAAATACAAACTGATTGCTAGGGGAGGTGCCATGTTTCCCGCCTACTACCTCCAAGTGGTCACCTTGGACTACAGGTCCCAGTGAGCCACCAGAAGATGGGCAGCGCTGCGCAGCTGGGTGGAGCTACATCGCATGGAAGGCAGGTGAACTCAAACAGGAAAAGGGGTTCTTGCTTCTCTAGCTTGGACTTGCACGTAGGGTCATGGAGATGCATGGAGGAGACAAGTAGATAGACTTGGAAGAGACAAGTGACTAAGAGACACATGGGGAGGCTGTCTTTGGCAGAGACAGTGGCAGACAATATCTTGATTTGTATTTTGATTTTACTCCTTTTGTCCCAGACTTGCCTGGGCCCTTTCACCCCTTTTTTTTTTTGTGTTTCCAGCTAGAAGGCGCCTTCAACTGGTGGTACAGGCCTCAGCAGTCCTGCTTCAGGCTGATCCTGTTTAGTTGGGCATTTGCCTACAAGGGGTGGGTAATTTTGGGTGTTTTACTGGGAAACTATCATTAGTAATATCCGCTCTTCTTTTCCCTGTTTATACACACTAATTCTAATAAAGAGCTAGAACACTAAGAGTCTGCCTTTGTTTTTGGTGTGACAGATGGCTGGACCCCATTTTAGAGCATGCACCACCTGTTTGTTTAGGGTTCCTGGGTGCCCTGTAGACAGCGCTAACATGATAACTGAAATCAAAGAACCAAATAAATGTACAGAAATACCATGTTATGGGGTAGAAAAACTCAATATTGTCATTGATGTTAGTTCTATCCCAACTTGATCTACAGACTCAAGTAATTTTCAAATTTTTTTGTGGATAGCAACCAACTGATTTTAAAATCTAAATGGTGGCAAAAACCTAGGATAGCAGATACAGTAATGAAGAAGAACAAAGTGAAGACACAACCCAACACCAAGACTTACTATAAAGCTAGTGATCAACAGAGTGTAGTATTGCTGAAAGAATAGATGAATAGATCAACAGAAGAGAAAAAATAACTCAGAAGTAGATACCTATAAATAGAATAAACTGATCCTTGACAAAGAAACAAAAACAATCAATGGAGTAAAGATAGCATTAAGAAGAAATGGTGCTGGAACATCTGAACATTCACATGAAAAAAAAATTAATGAATCTAGACACAGACCTTACCACTTTGGCAAAAATTAACTCAAAATGAATCATAACCTTAAATGGAAAATGCAAAACTATAAAATGCCCAAAAACAGACAACTGGATCAAGAAGCTGTGGTATATATACACAATAGAATACTATTCAGCAATCAAAAAAGATAAACTTATGCCATTTGCAGCAATGTGGATGGAGCTAGTAGGGATTATGTTCAGTGAAATAAGCCGGAAGAAAAAAGAAAAATATCAGATGGTTTCACTTACAGGAGGAAATAGGGGAACCAAATAAGGGATCAGGGAAAAAAAATAATTAGCAGGCAACTATAAATCAGACATTCCACAAGGGAGGCAGAGGAAGAGAGACTGAAACAGGGGAGGGAAGAGCACGGGAACCATGGTGATGGTTCACAGGTGAATTGGTGGTGGGAATTTTATGGGGACTACACCTGAGAGAAGAAAGCAAACATTATACAAAAATGAACAATAATGTAAAGAAAACCTTATAATATATGGGGGGAACTAGATATCTTTGGGTATGGATATAACTCTTTAGACACGACATAAAACATGCCATGCATGAAAGAAATAATGAACAAGTTGAACTTCATTAAGTGGAAAATTCTCTGCTAAAGACAAGAAAATGAAAAGACAAGCCACAGACTGGAAGAGAAAACAGTTGCAAAATACACATCTGATAAAGGGCTGTGGTTCAAAGTATACAAAGAATTCTTAAAGCTCAACAATGAGAAAACAATCTAATTGAAAAATGGGCTAAACACCTGAACAGACACCTCACCAAAAGAAATATACAGGTGGCAAATAAGTATATGAAAAGCATATGGAAATGCAAATTAAAACAACAATGAGGTACCACTTCACATCTTTAAGAATGACCAAAATCTGGAATTCTAGACACCAAATGCTGGTGAGTATGTGGAACAACAGGTAGGATTGTTCCTGCAGGTGGGAAAGCTAAATGATAACCACTTTTGCATACATGTGACAATTTCCTACTAATTTATATATACTCTTACACATCCAGAAATCATGCTCCTGGTATTTAATCAAAGGAATTAAAAACATGTCCATACAAAAATCTTCACACAGATGCTTATAGCATAATTTATATAGAGAGAGAATACTTTGGCAATTATGCATAATTGCCAAATCTTGGAAGCAACCAAAATGGATAAACTGTGATACCACCAAAGGAATGTTATTCAACACTAAAAAAAATGAACCATCAAGTCATGAAAGACAGGGAAAAAACTTAAATGCATACTACCAAGTGAAATCTAATCTGAAAAAGACTACATTAGTGATCTCAATTACATGACATTGGTAAAAAGCGCAACTGTGTAGACAGTGATAACAGTGTTGGTCTGTGGTGGGAACAGGGAAAAGTGATGAGTAGGTAGACCACACAATTTTGAATTTTTATGCTAGCACAACCATTCTGATACCACAGTAATGGGTATGTCACTACACACTTGTCCAACCCCATAGAATGTACACCACCAAGAGTGAACACTAAGGTAAATTATGGTCTTTAGATGATGATTATGATTATGTCAATGTAAGCTCATCATTCTAACAAGTGCACCACTTCGGTGGGGCATTTTGACAAGAGGAAACTCAGTGGTGGTGTGGGGAATATGGAGATTCTCTATGTCTTTCCCTCAATTTCTCTATGAATCTAAAATAGCTCTTAAGGTCCCTTTTTTAAAAAGTACAATATTCCTGCCCTTTTTGGCCACACCAAACGCTTTTCCCTTAACACTCATGCCAGAAACCGAGGTTTTAGGCCAGTAGAGAATGGATGCACGGTGAGAATGCGGACCACCCCAAAAAGGGAGGGGTGCTGCCAGAGTTGCTTAAAGCGGCCCCCAACTATCCCGACCGCCATAGAAAGTGGCGGACTGCGACCCAGTCGTGGGGAGCTAGGCTCCAGACCTGAGCTAGGCTCAGGACCAGGACTTACCAGGGTCCCCAGCGGCTGCTGTCATGGTGACGGACGCCCGCAGTCCGCGCAGGCGCTAAGCTGTGGGCACCGCCTCCGACAGGTCACAGATGCCCTGAAAACCCAACGTCGCAAACCACAGACCCACCACTGGAAAAGCCCACAAGGGCCGTCTGGAAGCGCTTCCCAAGTGGAAGCGGAAGCGGAAGACGCCTAAGCGCAAGAGCGGATGTAACTTGACACTCTCGCGCGCCGTCTGCAGAGCTGTTTCCCTCCGGCCAGAGTTGCTAATCAGAACACAGTTGTGAAGGTCACGTTCGAGGCAGAGGATGAAGCCCCAGAATTGAAAACGGCTGTTGGTATGGGGGTGCGAATTTCCAAAGTTTGTTATATTTTATTACATCCAAAAATGATTATGGAATTATTATCATCATCCTTATTTTAACATTTTTATCAAAATGAATGTTTCTGCACGAGGATTCGGCCCTTTTCGGCCCTCTACAGGTGCTTGCTAACAAAGCACTCGTAGCACCTGGACTCGCCCCCGCGGTCTTTGCTCTCCTTGACTCTCACTTTCCACAGCTAAACTGGGGCAGGAAATATAGCGCTGGTGGAATGAAATTGATCTGATTTAACAACATAGCACTACCATTTTCTGCTTCTCAGATTAACACAGCTCGACCTGCCATTTGTAAAATGAGGATGACATTACATCACCTGAAGTAACAGAAATGGCAACTTTTCTCACCCAACACTTAAGAATTTAATATTAGTCTTTCCAGACTTGAGTTGTAATTATTTTAGTCAACCCTCTGCCAGGCTCCTGTGTTCTCTGGCACAATCAAAAATAATTCTTGATCTTGAATTAGAGAGAACAATGACCTCAATGGCTTTTTTAAGGCTTTATTGATGTACGACTGATTTATATTTGATTTGTAATTACCTGATAAGTTAAACATTTACAGTATTCATAGTATTGTGAAAACAGTACTACAATCAACTTTAGAACATTTTAATCAAAGAAGTCGTTCACCATGTTCTCAACACCTCTGTAACCACTACTGTTTCTGTGGATTTGCCTAGTCTGTACATTTCATACAAGTGACTCACACAATATATGGGCTTTTGTGACAGCCTTCTTTCACTTCGTATGTTTTCAAGGTTATCCATATTGTAGTCTCAGTGCCCAATGTAAGATTCTATTGTTTGCATACATTTTATCTGTTCATTAACGTGAGGGTATTTGGGTTGTTTCCACTTTTTTGGCTACTGGGAAAAATACACGACAGGTCTAAAATAAAAACAGCATATATTTGGGGAGCAATCTCAGAATGGCAAATCAGGAAGCACAAATTAAGGTAGCACCTAACTGTGTCCTCCTGCAGTCTTTGTACAAGATTTTAAAGGCAGAAACATGAGAGAAGGACTGCAAAAATAGTTTACAAAAGATTGTGACTGACTAGAGACTTCATCCTTGTTTGCTGGTCTTTAGTCAAATTTGCCTTAGTTGCTAGAGAGACAAAGAAAAAAATTCCTTTTCCATAGTTCATAGAGAAGTCTATGCTAAACAGAGAACCAGTCAGCAAATACTTTTCAAAAACTGAAAATTCAGCAAGTTGGAGTCCGTCTTGAACATTCATTTTCACATCAACATTCATGTATAAGTTTTATGTTGAGTATGTGCATGAATTTCTCTTGGACATATACACATAGGAATAGAATTGTTGTTTCATGACAACTGTTTTAACTTTTTTGAAGAACTACCAATTTTGCAAAGCACCTACATACACTATTTTACATTCTCACCAGCAATGAATGAGGGTTTCAGTTTCTCTCACCAACATCTACTATGTTGGGTTGTTGTTGTTTTTTTAATTATGCTATCCTAATGAATATGAAGTATCTCATTCTGATCTTTTCCTAGTGACTAATAAAGTTGATCATGTTTTCAAGTGCTTATTGGCTATTTGCATATTTTCTTTGGAAAAAATGTCTATTCAAATCATTTGCTCCTGTTTAAATTGGGTTATTTGTGGACTATTTGTTTTTAAATAAGAATTGGTTGTTTTTACTTTATTAAAATACTGGAGTTTATTTCACATGGATATTTTTGTCTCCCCATTTCCATCTGTCTGACCATCACTACTAGTATGTCCTATCCTAACATTCCATATATACTTAAAACCAAGTAAAGGGTGGAGCTCCATCTTTAAAAACTAAACAGGCATTTTGAACAACACATTCTCGGCAATGAAACCTAGACAATATTTATAAGACATGGGAAAGTTCTCACTCTACATTAGAAAAAGGACAGCCAAATAGCAACTGTTACAAAAATGAAGACAGAAAATTTTAACAAACTGAACTGTTTCCTTAAAGAGACTTCCTCCACTGCCAGAGATCATGAATAATCTCCTGATCAGTGATTTGGAAGCAATTCTTCACAAAACTGAACTCAGCTTCCACTTTGGGAAGAAAACCTTTTTTCTACGATTGCTTGCATTTTTTTGCTATAGTATCTTCTACAGGGGCCTCCCTGATGGTGCAGGAGGTTGAGTGCCATGCTGTGGAGCATCTGCAGCCACTGCAGTGCGTGGATCCCTAGCTGGGGAGGTGACCCACATGGATGGCAGACTTCTCTTGCATTGCCCACTGCTCCCCTCTCAGCAGTGTACTTCATTTAGTCTGCCTGTTCTGTTCCCCAGTCTCTGGTGACTCCTCTCACCTCCCACACCTCTGGCCTGTCCCTCAGTTCAAAAAATATCTTCTGCAGAACTAGGTCCTTTTGATGTTTTAGGGGTATTTCCTTGTGTGTTTTTTTTTTTTTTAAAGATTGTTAACCTTTTGATCTAAGTATTGATGGTTTTGTGCAATTTCTATTTTGGTTCGACGTTTGTGCATTTTTAGCTGGAGTTTCTCGAATAGATTTCTTTACTGATGCTTTTTCTTCAGCTTTCTCCTCATTCTCCTCCTCCTCAGCTTCATCATCAATAAGTTTTGTTTTTCTGTGGAACTTTGCTGCCACTTCCAGGTGCAGAATGCTTCCCAGGTGTATTTAAGAGTTTTGCATCCTCCCCTTCATCTGACTTTTCATCTTCCTCCGCAGCTACTAAATGCTGTCCACTAATATGCACAGGCCCTGGATCACACTTCAACCTTAAGACTATAGGTGGTATGATTTAAAGCCTCCAAGGGCTATTGGCTGTACAGCATTTTCTAAGTTGCCAGTGTTACTTTACTACGATTGCCTTCATAATTCATTGCTTCTGCTTGAAAATGTGCAGTTTATCCTTTCAATAAGACCCTAAACTGACCATTCTTGAAGACAACTGGTGGTCATCTGGGGAAATGTAAGCATATATACATAACTTACTCTTGAGTCAAGAATAGCTGACCTTAGAGTTATGGAAAGTTTTCTGCAAACCCAATAGTTACCACCTATCTAAAAAGTTATCTACTTGTACACTCTGATTGTCTCCGGCTTCTAAATATGTCTACTTTGATGGTTTCAACTTATTTTAATCCTTGTCTCAAGTTTGTTCTGTAATTCAGTGAACATTTTCAAAGCAAGGCAATATTCTCCTAGAAAAAATCCTTGGATACTTTGTATCACCTGGCAGTTCCTATTTTCTAATTAGTGTCTTATATGTTTTTTTTTTTTTTAGTGTTTAGGATTTGTCTTGCTTCTGAATATGTAGTCCTCTCTATCAATTAGTTTTGAAACTTCTACACTGTATCTACTTCTAATATCCTATCTCCTGGTTTTAAAATCATTCCAGCTTTTTGTTTTTCCATACTGTGGCTGTTTTCTCCTGATTTATATTCCAGTATATAATTCCCACTGCTGGCTATATTCTGTTCTGTCATTAAAACAGTTAACTAAGTTTTGAACTGCCTCTTATATATTCTTGCAATATTTGTACCCACTTCTTCCCAAATTAACATACATCACTTCTTATGATTTCCCATTCCCTAGAAGTATCTTCACACCTTTCTTTAAGCACAGAAAACACAAATTTGATACCTAAGTCATTAATTTTCATCTTTTCTACTGTTTTTTGCTTATGGATTTGCATTTCCTTAAGTACGTATTTTTTTATTACTAGATGTTAAATTTTAAAGTAATTTGAAGTCTAAAATTATTTTTCTATGGAAAGCATGTAATTTTATTTTTCTTGGCACCTAGAAGCATCAGTAGGGGAGCACTTTAAAGTAAGTTAAGTGGTTTCTTTGGACTATATAGGCAATTCTGAATGTAGTTATAATTCTACATAATTTTATATTATTAGTTCATCCTCATCCTAAAGGTCAAATACTTGGAGGGATGGAAGAGAGTTCTCATGCTATTGTGGGGAAGTTCTGTTAAACTGATGTTGCCTATTAGAATCAACACTTTTTGTGTGGACCTTGAACTTGATTTCTGTCCTCTACATCTCATAAGGCTGTCACAGTAGGGCCCCATATTCTCTTCACTTTTCTTCACATCTGAATTGGACAGTCCTTATTTGTCAGATTGCCCATATGTTTTGAAATGCTTTTTATATTTTCATCAGCTATGGTTGTTTTCAGCAGGAACAAGCATCTAAACACCCCAAAATGCAGTTTCTAGAAAGACAAAGTTTCCCACAATTCCATAATTGTTCCTGCATGGCCAAATCCTACTCTTTCTCTTGTATTCCTACACTTTGCACATAATATCTGGCATAAAATCCATAAATGTTAAGAAATATGCTTAATTCTGTCCAATTAGTTTTAGCAATTTTAACTTAAGCTTCTCAAAGGTAAGGGTTATCTTAGTTATCTAATACTCATTGTTGCATTTAAGAAATCACCAGAAAACTGAGCAGCTTAAAATAACAAGTATTTATTATCTTATACATTTTCTAAGATTTGGAATCTGAGAGTAGCTAAGTTGAGTGGTTCTTATGAAAATGCAATCAAACTCTTGGCTTTGAATGCAAATGGAAAGCTTGACTGGGGTTAAAGAATCCACTTCCACACATGTGGCTGTTGGCAGAAAATTTAAGTTTGTCACCAAATGGGCTTCTTTGTGGGATGGCCTAATTGTAGCTGCTGGCTTCTCTGAAAGAAGGAAAGAGGGAAAGGAGGAGGGGGAGAGAGAAAAGGGTGAAATGAGAGAACAGGAATAGAAGGGGATGGAAGGAGGACATGGGAGAGATGAAAAGCACCAAAGATGGACACTACAATCTTTTATGTCATCTTTGAAATGCCATTCCATCCCTTTTGTTATATTGCTCAAAAAGACCAACAATGGTACAATGTGGAAGAAGATATACAAGTGGTGTGAATACCAAGAGATAGGGATCATTGTGGACTGTGTTGGAGGCTGGCTAGCAACTTAACCTCCAAGAAAGAAAAATAAACATCTATTAGAAGTTCATAATAAAGCACTTCAATTAAACCTAGTTCTTCACTTGTAAACAGCATGAAAATATAGCTGTAATTTTATCAATGCAAATGCAGAAAAAAATTCCCCCCAAAATGTTAAACTTAAAAATTTGCATGTCATTTGATATTAAATACAAAGCACAGAAATAAAATATTTCAAACTCCTAAGAATCTGATGTGAAAAATAAACCACAATGTATCTATTGAGAAAAAGATAAATTTAGATAGCAAGATGTCGCGTCTGGTTGGAAAAAAATAAAGGCATTAAATAAAGCCCAAATTGAAAACGAATCCGTCAAATGTTTTAGTAATAATGTTGTTATGAGAAAAACAGACCTCCTACTAAAACATATGGTCATAATTCTAGTAATGGATTTTCTCCTTGCCTTTCTGGAATTAAGATGCTTTTATCACTGAATAAAGAACTTTTGACAGAAACAAGGAAACCTTTAAGATTCTATAATAAACATAAACAAAGTAACTGAGGAGGTAACATTGTGTTCTGTAGTATAAATAGCATGTTTCTTTGATATAAAAACATAAGGAGAGAAAATAAAATTTATTAGAAACTGCTGCTATTGTGCACCTAAATCTTGGGAAGATACACAAAAGAAATATAAATGATTACCTCTTGCAATCGGAGAGTGGGAAGACAGGTAGATGCATCCAGGATGGGAGGTAGGGCTTCCTGGTGGCACACAGGTCAGCAGTATCAAGCTATTGCCAGCCACGACTGCATGAGTTGGATCCCTGGCCCGGGAGCTGACCCACATGGCACAGCAGACCTCTCCTGTCTCACCTACTGCTCCCCTCAGCAGTGTATTTCAGTAGATCCACCTGTTCTGTTCCCATTCTGTCTCTGGTGAATCGTCTTACCCACCCCCATACCTCTGGCCTATACCCCAGTCCTTGTATGCATAAATAAAAATAAATCTTTAATTAAAAAAATGGGAAGTAAAATTTAATCGATAATTCCTGATTTTTTAATCATGCATATATCATACATATAAAACCATTAAAATCACAAAGAAAAAAAAACCCAAAGATGGTTAGGAAGTTTGTGGTTTATTTCAAGATATTTTCTTTTAAATTGTAAGTCAAGTTATCAAAGTTATTCTTGTTATTAAAAAGTTCAGTTTGATAGAAACAACTTTCTGGTCTTCACTTGAAAAACAGTATCTAAATCTAGGCTATTATAAACTTAAGCAGTTCACAGTCTACTAATTTTATGATTAAATTGTAAGATGAGCTATTCACACAACACAGAAGATTCTTTAAAATAAATTTCCTTAAAAAGGAAAGTTCAGTCTTCCACGTATTATCTACTTGTCGGATTTTCAACTTTTGCTTAGACAAGTTTAATGCCCACTACCCACAGCAGGATTTTAGGCTTCCCTCTCATTATTGATGTATCTAGCCTGTGTTGTTTTTCAACTACCTAATCATGATTCATAGCTCTATTACAGCAATTACTTTTACTTTGTTAACTATCCACTTTACCATTCAGTTGCAAAAGGGAAAGAGCTATTTCATTAATCCTTCAAGCAATGAAGCCTAATAAAGTGTTCTGCACAGACCAAGTATATAGACAAGCAAAGCTTGCTGGACGGCTGCATAAAGCAAATGGGCTAGATTTTACTACCTATTTCAAAATCCAGAGAAAAGAAAATAGTATTAGAAGACATAAGACCAAAAGTAGATCAATACAGACCGAGTACAAAGAATTGTTCTTTTTCTTCACCTTTAAAACAATTTAAATTTAAATAATTACCAAAAACAAGAAAATGACTGAACAGTAACAAATGTTTTCAGAAATATATCTATAAAGAATACTTTAAAATGTGCCTCTAAATTTCTGGCACATAATAATTCACATTTTTATTAAATGCAAACAAATCCAATGTTTGGTTATCTTCAGGTGAGTTCAGTATTCATAAGTTACACTGTTACATATAGTGCAAAATGAGTACACTACATAAAGAAAACAGTGAGTTTGATGTGCAACTCTTCATCTTATACCACTTAAATACATTTCACAAGTTATTACATGTTGTCACTTAAATTATTTAATATTTGTGACATTTTAAATTACTTATGAAGTACCTACTTCTAGAAAGTTGATAATCTCCCTCCATACTCTTTCTGGCTAATACTGCAGCTATAACTCAGTACAAACTCTATTCCCAAATAACTAAATTTCTCAGTCTCTCCTACCCTGAGACTTCAGACCCTTAGTCAAAACTCCAACGTGATCTTCAAATTGAGATGTTTTATAAATATTTTTCTTGAAATAGGATTATTTAGTGTGGTTTCTTCTTCTTGAGATATATGAGTGTTTTTGATACAAAAACAAGTAATTCATAGAATAAAAAAGTCATCAGAACAATGACTGAATTTTATATAACTTAAATGACAGAACTAAAACATACCCCTTTCTCCCCTTTCTTCCCCACATAATACCCCTTTTTGTATTTTGAGGTTTGAAAAGGAAAGCTCTGTAAGTTTTAAATACGTAGACTATAACTTACATTAATACCGTCATAAAAAATATCTACCATATAAAGAATTATAAATATGTAAATTAACCCTTAAACTTTATACTGAATACATTGATATCAATGAAAATATGCATAGTTGCAAGAAACTTCTAAGGGGAAAAAAAACTGTTTTAGGCTTTATTTATTGCTACATAGTGACTACTTTCAAGGTCATCTGGCCTGTCATCAATCACCCTTAAAAGTGATAAATACAGCGGTATACATTAGAAGGAAAGGAAGAAAAATAATGCACTGTGATACAAAAATATTACCTATTTATAAATTATTAAAGATTTATAAAACACATACTGAATCTCATGTTCTCACTATAAAAACAATATACTTAAATATAGAAGCACAAAATCTTGAAGCACCACAATTATTTTAAGAATACCCATTTAATCAAGAAAAATCATATATATATAATAATAATTTGAGGAGAAAAAGGCAAAATTCTGATTTTAATCCAAACAATCAGAGTTTATCTAATCATGGAGGTAGATCTCCACTCCAATTATACAAGTAAGTTATCTGCCTCATTCAAAAAATTATAAGTCCAAGATTTGGAAACAGGTCTGTGGCACTGAAAAACAATTTAACTGGCATATACACAAAACAAGTATTTCCTGCATAAGGTTACATTTGAAAAGAGCCTTCATTAAAATCATTTTTGGAATAAAGAGGTATACCTAAAATGCAGATACTTTGGCTTAGCATTTAAATAACACAGTAAATGCTACAAGTTTCTTATTGATGAATTTATCTTTTCAGTACATGTATTAAATATAAAGCTTCAAAAACTATGGATCCCTTAAATTTTTAGAGATTTAAATATTGTTAGTGATTAAAAAAAGCTGCTAACTAAAAAGCAAAGCTTAAAGTGTCTTGAACATGAAACATACTTACTTTTTAGTGTTTGTGGCATTTCAGCTTTAGTGCTGGAGTTAGTTTTAACAAATTAGTTTGTAATATATAACTCATGTCCTTTCACTAAAAAAGATTTTCTATAATGAAAAATACTAATTCTATTCCTAATGGTAAATTAGTAGAGTTGGAGGTCCCACCGTGGATCACAGGAATTAGAGCATTATCAAGATCATTTAGATAATGCTGAGGCAGAAGCTGGCCTTCAGATCCTGCCTGAAATTCAACCTGCAAGGAAAAAAATCTTGATTAAGTCAATCCTAAAAGTAAGCAATCTTGTTTAGCTCAGCAGATAAAAATATAAACTATCTGAAAGTATCATTCAGTTTAGGCATGTTAAAAAAATCTTGATATTTTATTTATAAAACGTTTTCCATCTATATCCATCTACTACATAAATGTCTTTCACAAATACTAAAATTGAAAATTGCCACCACTTCATACCTTAGTTTCCTCTCAATGAACATATAAACCACTGGAGGGCAGAAGTTTCTGAATAATTACCAATATGATTTAAATAAAAATCCTTTTGTCAGGGTATAATCTAATAAGGTTAAAAACTAAGTCCCGTCCCCCC
>JAGFMF010011381.1:7498362-7520397 GCA_019455555.1 Galemys pyrenaicus
CCACCCCCCCCCCCCCCCCCCCCCCCCCCCCCGTCCTGGCCCAAAAGGCAGTTTGGGAAGGTTTGACTAGATAAGGGGATTTAAGGTTACCTTGGGGATAAGGCTGTAAGACAGACCCTGCCATGACCAGAAAAACCAGCCCAGCTTCAGAAATGCAGAAGCAGAGGCCAGGACATATTTCTGTGTCAAAGGCTAGAGCCACAAGACTAGATATCCCGGCAGATAACTGGTAGAAGTAAGAAAGTCCATAAAAGGAAAGTATGAAAGAGAGCCTCAAGTCCTCCTTTGTGAGCAGGCTTTGCCTCACCCACTATTTCTCTTAGCAGTGTGTTTCAATAAACCCACCTTCTCTTTTCTACACTCTGTCTCTGGTGAATTCTTTTACCCCTGCACCTCTGGCCTCACCCTGATATTTCTCCCAACTACACCCATGGTACTAAGAATTACCTATTTAAAAAGTTTGAACTTGTTTTTGTAATATTTAAAGTTAATGTTGCTGGTGAAAGTTCTATTTTTAATACATTTGACTAAAAGACATTAACAGAGTTTTCTTAAATAACAAATGATGGATGCTTCCTTGGAAAAGGAATTTTTTAAAAATGAGGTTGAAAATTTAAGTTCTTCTATCCATTAAGAACTATGTTATCCAAGTAAAACACATGCTGGCTGGAGAAAAACAAACCTCTAGCACATGCACGCACTCACGTTTAACCATTCTAGTGAAGAATTGCTTTGAAATCTATTATACTGGATATATAAACAGCTACAAAATAAAACTATCAGATATGAATTTAAAGTTCAAAGAAAAACAAATGGCTCTTAGATATAAGATGATTATCACTCACTGTAAGTACACATTAAAATAATGTTGGAGTAACATTTTTCACCTGTCAAATTTGAAAATTTGATTAGAAATTTGATTACAGGGGCCTCCCTGGTGGCACAAGGGGTTAAGGTACAGCACTGTGGAGCTATCGGCAGCCTCTGTAGCATGAATTTGATCCCTGGCAAGGGAGGTGACCACACGGCATGGTAGACCTCTCCTGTCACACCCCCTCACCCCTCCTCAGCAGTGTATTTCAGTGGGACCACCTGTTCTGTTTCCCACTGTCTCTGGTGACCTTCCATTCCTTTGGCCTGTATCTCAGTTCCTTTTTTTAAAAAAGATTTATTTATGCACACAAGAGCTGGGGTACAGACCAGAGTTGCAGAAGTTGAGAGGATTCTCACCAGAGACAGAGAGGGGAGCAGAACAGGCAGAGAGACTGAAATATACTGCTGAGGGGAGCAGCAGGTGAGGCAGGAGAGGTCTGCAGTGTGAACTCACGCTGCTGTGATGCAGATGCTTCATGTTCAACCAGCTATGTCACCAGGGAGGCCCCTACCCCAGTTCTTATATGCATAAATAAAGAAATCTTTTTTTTAGAAAAAAATTTGATTACATATCACTCTGATGGAAAGGGGGGAACTCTTTCACAAAATGTGATAAAAACAAAATTGGTATAATCTCTGAAGACAATATAATATCTATTGAATACATATAGTGGACCTGGCAATTCTCTTCCAGGACATTTTTCTTATAAACTCCTATTTAGACAACCTAATCAGCTAGACGCTAATCAGTGCATAGCAAATATACATAAGACTAAGTCAAATAAGTTACGGTATATTTATGTAACCAATTATTCCTATGCAACTGTTAAAAAGAATATTAATATATAATTATTTCATGAGGTATCTTAAAAAAACATGATGTAAAGAAAGGGGAAAACAACATATACATTATTTGCTTACGTATGCATAAAACCACAAAGAATATATACTAACACTGATATCCTGAGCAGGAAAGGAGGATGAGGGGGAGTATGGAGATAGACTGAAAAGTTGGAAGTCAAGGGTAAAAAGGAAATCTTTTTAGGGCAGTTACTTTATACAATTTACATTGTACATTGGGGTAACCATTTACATTGTAGTCTGAGTTAGATCTCCAGGGCCACCAATTACACAATTACACTTATTAAAATGAATACTGGTCTCTGAAAACATACAGAGAAGTCCTGTTTTATATACATAGATACACTTTTAGATCTTTGGTCATATTATATGTAGGGTAAATGGAAAAGTCTCAGGCTTTTCCACCCTCCCACCACTGGTGTGATGATGGACACCTGCGGTTCTGCACACATGCCTAAGTGGGCATGCACAAGTGGGTACATCTGGGTTTAGACACGGGCATATAAGGGTGGCGTCACGAGGACACCAGCGAACAGAATGCCAGCAGAACAAGAGAAGCACAGCAGCAGAAGAGAAGAAGCCGAGATGAGAGGCTAAGGAGCCCAGAAAGTGAAGATGTGCCAAGGGCTAGGAGGCCCGTCAGTCTCCTAGCCCCCCAGCCTCCCTGCCTGCCATGTACCTGGTCACCTCTGATAATAAAAGTATAAAAAAGCCACCAAGGGCTCCAAGACTCTTTACTTGTCCCAACTGCTGAAATCATCGAGAACTTGCTCTGTGCTCCTTGCTGGCACCACACTGTATCATATGAATATAGAATCTAATCAAGAGTAAACAAATTTTTAAAACCTACTCATTGAGCAGGATTGTTGTGGAGCAGGGGTCAGAACACTATGGCCTGTGGGCCAATCTGGCCTACCAATTATTTCTGTAAACAAAGCTTCATTGGAACATAGATGAGTTTATTAATTTACGTAGTGTCTAATGGCTGTTTTTGGTTTGAACAGTTGTTAAAAAAAAATCATTCAGCCCACAAAGCTTAATACAGTTTCTGTCTAGCCTTTTACAAAAAAAGTTTGCTATTGTGAAATTAAATGAAATAATGTATGTGAAGTATGTAGTATGCATTAATAGGCAAATAATTTCTGTTCTCTTCATTCATCTGAAAATAAAAGGTTAGAGAAAACATTTTTATTTTTTTTTAAGATTGATTTATTTATGCATACAAGTACTGGGGTACAGGCCAGAGGTGTGGGGGGTGAGAGGATTCACCACAGACAGAGCGGGGAGCAGAACAGGCAGACCGACTGAAACACACTGCTGAGGGGAGCAGCGGGCACAGCAGGAGAGGTCTGCCACACCATGTGGGTCCCCGCCCTGGCCGACAGCAGGGATCGAACTCGTGCTGCAGTGGCTGCGGTTTGCTTCATAGTGCGTTGCTTAACCCACTGCGCCACCAGGGAGGGCCCCATTTTTATTATTTTAATATGATACTCATTTCAAAAACAAACCACAAAAATATGGCTCACCATATCAGTGTCAATGGAAACTCTGAGGCCAATTTTATTCATTCCATTATTCTTTAGAGTTTTCAGGTGAGGGCACAGCGCAGCACTACAAGCCATGGCTATTTCTTTTGCAAACTGATAACAAGTTGCTAAAACAGATAAATCTTGGTCCTTCAGAAAGTAGAACACCTGAAATGTATTTAATTAGGAAACAAGGCAAGATTAACAGTAGCTTTAAAAATATCGCAACTGCTACTTTCAACTTTATCAATAAAATTCAGTGTTTCTGCCACGAAATTCACCAGTTAAGAGCACATATAGCTTGCTTTACACTATAAGTGAAGAATTTTAAACCAAAGGAATATGGCAGACTTAGCCAATTTCTTGCCTGAAGTTAACCTATTGAAATGAAAGCCTAGTTAACTCAGTTGAGAGAAGGATTACTAATTTGCCCACCCCGTAAGATTACCATCCTTTAAAAAGCTCAAGCAAAGAAATAATGTTCTATAATTTCTATATTCTTTACAGCTTATCCTGTGTATGCATAAAATCATAAAAAATACATAAGAAACAAATAATATTTACTGCTGTCCAAGAGGAAGAATGAGAGGGAATCTGGAAATGAACACGGGATTGGGAATCTATTGTTCTGCAGGTACATATTAACTTAAATTGGAACTTAGAAAAGTAACTTTCTAATGTGAATGCTGATTATAAACTGATGTCAATTTTTTATTTTTTAAAAATAGGAGACAAAAATAATATGGTCAAACAGCGTATTAGTGTACAAAGATGGCAATACTGTCAAAACTTAACTATTGGCTATCAGGCAGGACCACAATACAATGGCCTGAAATCATCCTATGGAAATCCAAATCCAGTGTATTTAAGGCAGTCTGGTAAAGAAATACATGTTTGAAGGTACAATGGAAAAATTGTAAAAAACTTCATTTAAACATTCAGAGGCTGAATACTGTGAAATCTCCAAATTAAAACAAACAAAACAACCATATCCAGACATAGCATGTAAAGGGAAAAAAATCTTTCTCAGTTACCTCAGTACACTTCACAATCTTTTCATCGTTTTCAAAATCTGCTTCCAGTTTTATTTTTTCACTTGGAAATCCTTGCAATGATATTCCATCCACTGAACTAATAACACTATGGAATAAAGAACAACACAGTAGACTTATTAGTACCAAAATAGTTTCTAAGAAGTGAGTTATTAAATATGAATAATTGAGGAGAAAAATTATGAAGCTATAAGTTAAAAGAAGCAGCAAAAAGAACTCAATTACATTCAAAACAATTAAAACGGTATTCATTTACCAAGATTTCTTGATTGTGTAGCAAATTATATCTATTTTTTCATATGCCCAATTTAGACCTAAGGTTTAAAATACCTTAAATAGTCTCCTAACAGAAAAGCTGTCTCATGAATTTCAAAAAACTCTATTTTGGAATCCTTCAGCATTAGCCCTCTTCTTCCTTCTTTGCTCCAGACCCCTTAGCCAATCTCCAAAAAAGAAAAACAAAATGGGTAACTGAAAAGAGGAAGGAGTGGCAATAATATTCTGTAAGACCTCTAATTTATGTAATAGTAAATCAGTTGTTTGTATTTCTAGTGAATCAATACATTGCAGAATAAACATCCAAAGGGAATCCTTTACTTACTTGACAAAAATAGGTACCAAATGACAGAAAGTGTCTTGCCTTTCTCAGCCTTACATCAAGCCATACTTTTACACATAGGGTATTTTATCATTGGTCCCTCCCCAAATGACAAGCATTTAATAATTTACAGGATTCTGGCCAGGAAAATACATGTAAAGCTGGTTAGGAACATGTCTGAAAAAACAGACTGTACTCATTACCTGGAATATATGCATTTAAGTTAATGGTATAGTTCTATATTTATTATAAATATTTAATTTTACTGACAGGATGTTTTTACCCTCTCCCACCCCCACCCCAAATCAATTACACTTTAGTAACAAAAAATTCCTACCCTTTGTTTCCTTTTTCTTCGGAATCTACCCAGCAGATATCCACATATTCCCTGAGGTCTACAGCATCTACTTTCCCACATGTTATTTTAAAGTCTTTTTGTTCTCGCAGAGCAAGCCGCAAGCCATCCATGGTCTCAGGAGTTATTTGTACCATTAAGCCATCTAAAAATAAGAGTTAAATTTCTTATTTATTTTATTAAATATCAATTTTTTATATCTCTAAGCCATAAAATCTGTTATCAAAACGTACCTATATCTATATTATGAAAGGCACCTTATGTAACAAGATACATGTTTTAAATCATCTGTTAAATCATCCTAATGGTTGTTTCCTCCTGGGAAATACGAAAAATTTCACAAAGAATGTAGCTGTTAATTTCCTTAAAGGTTTTTAAACTGTTTAAGAAAATAAAGGTGGGAACTTCTACTTCTGACTATGATGAGATAAGTAATTCCAAACTAGCCCTGTTACATCAAACAACCATAAAACTATTCAAAATATAGTAGGCAGTTGCTTTGGACACTAGCAGGAACTACAATACCAGGATCCCTAAAAGAAAACTCAACAGCTGAGCCCATGAGAGTCTACTTTGTTGTTGAAGACAATTTCTACATAATGACCCAATGAGCCTATACAAGTTCTTCTGGACTAAGAAGTCAATGATAAGAGTTTGGGGAAACCTGGAATCTGGTATCAAGATTAGGGGGACACCAGAAAATTGTATGTGTAAGTATCCTTTTGAATTCTTGGACTAGAGCTGGGTACACATTAATAGCGTATGTATGAACAGAAAAGTCTGACCTCCATCCCCTAACCCTCCAAACCTCCCAACTTGGACACCTGGCAAGGGGAAAGGAATTAGAGGTTAAGGTCAACCAGCCACGGTCAATGACTAAATTAATCATGCCATGTAATGAAACGTCCAATTACTGAAGTTCAGAAAGCTTTCTCATTGGTGCTAGGAGAGTGGTAGACCTGGAGAGGGCATGTAATCTGCATGATTTCTCCCCCATGCCTTGACATTCCTTTATAACAAAACAGTAAAAAAAAAAAGGAAAATGTTTTCTGAGTTCTGTGAGCTATTCTAGCACATTTATATACTTGAAGAAGAGGTGGTAGAAACCCCTGATTTACAGCTAGTTGCTCAGAAGAACAAGGTGTCCAAGACTTGACTGTCACCTGAAGAGAAAAGCAATTTTATGGGACTGAGACCTTAACCTGTGGAATATGTGTAAAATATGGGAAATAAATGACTTGAATTTTTGGACACCCAGTTGGTGTCAGAGCACTGGAAAACTATTTGTTAAGTGTAAAAAAGTCCACACATCTGATGTCCAAGGTGATGAAAGTAAAAAAAATCTCTCCTATTGGCCTGGATTAATTGCTATTCAAATATGTAAAAATGTCACTGGATCCTTACTGTACACAATACATGAAAGACATGATAAGGGGCTTCTCTGGTGGCACAGCAGTTAAGGGCTCAGCACTATCAAGCTATTGCCAGTCACTGCAGTAATAATTTTGACCCCTAGCTAGGGAGTCAACCACATGGTACAGCAGACCTCTCCTGTCTCACCCACTATTCCCCTCAGGGGTATATTTCAGTCAATCCACTTGTTCTGCTCCCTACTCTGTCTCTGGTGAATCTTCTCATCACAACTCTGGCCTACACTCCAGTTCTTGTATGCATAAATAAACAGGAATAAATCTTAAAAAAAAAAAAGACATGATAAAATGTTGTGGAAAATCTACAGTATGTAAAGCTAACTATAACTCAGAAAAAGCTACAACACAATAGAAAATGGGCAAAAGATGTATAAATATGCATTTTACAGAAGAGGCAACGTGTATGTTTAGTATGTCACAAATGCTCTAATTATCACGGCATAATATTGATATATTCAGAGATACCTACAAACTGATACAATTTAAGCAATCTAATACTACATTTGGAGAATATGTAGAAAAATGGGAATTTTATATATTCTGGTGGTAATATGAATGGGGACAAACCAAACAATTTATCAATATTTTGTAAAGTTGGACATTTACTAATCTATTGACCAAGAAGTTCCACTCAATATAAATTCCATTCCATATATTGCACAAACCAAACAATTTATCAATATTGTGTAAAGTTGGACATGTACTAATCTACTGACCAAGAAATTCCACTCCATACATATACTCTAGAGAAAAGCTCAGACACATGCCCAGGGTCCACACATGTCAATAAGTAAACTATTAACACAATTGTTCCCAAGAGCAAAAATAAGTAACAATATAGCTGGTCATAACCAATTATACATTCACAAAATAAAATACTTTATAGCAATGAAAATGACTACTTTCTGGCAATAACAGGCATTTTAGAGAAAATATTATATGAAAATAAAAGTTCCATGACTATGAAGAATGATAACACTTTTATAAATCTCCCAAATAATCAAAACTAAATATTATATAGGAATATGTTTATACAGAGTGAAATTTAAAAAAAAGAGGATGATGAACACAAGCATTCAATCTAGCAATTAATTCTTGGAGAAAAGGAGAAAGAATGCATATGTAGACCCTAGACCCAAATATTAGTCATATTCTACCTCTTGGGCTGGGTAGCAATGTCACTTAAGTTTACAGTACTAGGCTTTATAACTTACATACATCTTTTATGAGTATCAAACACATTTTTGAAGGAAATGGAAAACATCTTTACATTAACATAATCTTACAGATGCAACTCTTACCTTCAACTATACTAGACTTAGCAAGAAATCCTGAAGATGTCTTTAGAGCGCCATTGAATACTACAAAACTTGCACCTGTCACTGATGTAAAAAAAAATACAATTATTTATGTGTTAACCTGATTTCTATTTGTTAGTAATATTTGTTAAATGTATAATGCAAATGATGGCACACCACTTATGGCAGAATGCGTCTAAAAAAAACAAGTCAAAGAATTGTATAAATGTATCTTAGTGCTTGTACTAATAATCAGTGGACTACTGTACTATTTTAAATGCTTACGTCTGTACCAGTAAGGGTGTGGGAAGTCAAACACCCACTACTGGTGAAAGCTTACATCAGAACAAACTCTAAGGAGAACTTGATAATTATACATTAAAATTACAAACACATGTATCTTTTGATGCAGCATACCACTTGTAGGAACTAATGGCATGTATACAAAGTTATTTTTCATAAATAGCCACAGTTTGTTAACAACAATGTCCACTAATAAGGAAAAATTAAACAATGCACATATGTAAAGGACAAATTTATATGGATTGTGAAACTTCTTTAATAAACTAACATAGAATAATCTCCAAGATACGTTAACAAAAGAAAAGGCAAGGTACAGAATGGAACAAATGTTATGACTGGTTTTAAAAAAATTAAAGAGGGCCTCCCTGGTGCTGCAAGGAGTTAAGCATCACACAATGAAGCATCCACAGTCATTGCAACACAAGTTTGATCCCCGGCCAGGGAGGTGACCCACATAGCACAGTGGACCGCTCCGGTCTCACCCACTGTCCCCTCAGCAGTGAATTTCAGTCAGTCTATCTGTTCTTTCCCCATTCTGTCTCTGGTGAATTCTCTCACCCCCACACCTCTGGTCTGTACTCCAGTTTTTGTATGCATAAGCAATCTTTAAAAAAAAATTTTTTTTTAAATAAAGGAAGATGTGTATGTTTATGTGTTTGCTTAAATATACAAAAATAATATAAAAAAATATAACAAAAATGTCTGAAAGGATATGCAGGAAACTGGTAACAACAGTTTGGTTGTCTGTGAAGAGGAAGAGAGAAGCTTGGGGGTGAAAGGAGGAAGAGATTTTGCACTACATCTTCAATTTTTCTTTAAAGATTCAATTACACATACAAGAACTGGGACACAGGCCAAGGGTGTGGGGAGCTGGAGGGGGTGATAGGATTCACCAGAGACAAAGCGGGGAATAGAACAGGCAGATAGACTGAAATACACTGAAGCGGGTGAGGCAGGAGAGGTGTTCTGTGCCATGTGGGTTACTTCCCTGGCCAGGGAGGTGGCTACAGTGGCTGTGGACAGCAACACAGTGCTGTGACCTAACCTCTTACGCCACTGGGGAGGTCCCACATCTCAAATTTTACACTACATAAATATATATTCAAAAATAAATACTAAATAGTTAAATTTTAATGACAAAAATGTCAATGATGTTAAAAAGTAAAAAGCATAACACAAATGCATATCTAGTATAAAACCACCTGGTTAAGATGTGTATTAACATAAGAAGGAAATATAGTAAGATGTCAACAGTGGTAACATCTTGTCGCTTTTCTCCTTTCACTAGTTTTGAAATCTTTTTTACAAGTTTATTAAAAATGAATGTACATTACTTTTATAATCAGAGGGAAAAAATTTAGTGTCCAGAATGTCAGACTATTTAAAATATAGATTATATTTTACAATGATGTGTTAATTTTATTAACCTTTCCAGTTAACTTTCTATTTGTTAGGCCCTCTAAGGATTTGGTAATCACAGTAGTCAGGCAGGTCATTTAGCAAAAACTGAGAGTACTATCACTAATACGTGCTATTCACACACCATTTTTATCATTTTTATATCCTTAGTCAGCTTTATAAATCATTCTTCACCTTACCCATCCTGTGTCCCCCCCATGAAGAACTGAAGCAAAGATGAAAGAATACCTCATCACAAAGGAAATTAGTGAAAATAAGACTTCCACCACATGGAATAAACTAGCCCTGAAAATATCAAATTGCATACAGTGTTCTAGGTCTAAAAGCCTAAGATAGTCCAACAGAAAAACAAATTAAGAAGCAATTTTTTAATGTTTATATAGCTATAAATTTAAAGTGTCATTTTTAATCACCCTCAATTTAGCAAATAAGATGTATGTGTGTGTGTATGCGTGCGTGTGTGCGCGCGTGCACACACTTCCCTTTTGAGAATTCTATTTATTGAGGCAGCTTTATGGATAGACACAAACAACTAACCTTTTCTAGGATGGCCAGTGGCACTGTTGGCCTGTGTTTGATAACCTCCATCATTCTGTACACAGACAAGATGAGAATCTGCTTCTGTGCTAAAACTAGCCCCAATACTAATGACATGTTCATTAGAAGAATTTATTACTTTCATTACCTGGGAAAAAAACAATAGTCGTTTAGAAACACTTCTAACATTTTATGCTTTTATCAGTTATATTAGTCATATTTCTGAATATTAGTCATATTTCTGAATAGCTTTATAATTATCATTGTGAATGTGATAGAAACCAGTACTTTAAGACAAAATCACCTCAGTTAATAGACATAAGGAAAAAAGATTAGGATTAAATGAATCACTTATTAGGAAACATTTAAAATTTCAAAAATAGTGTATTTTGCTATCTGGATAGTCGCATTCAAAACAAATAAAAGAGTTAATATGACACTGTCTGAGGAAATCTAATGTTTAATAAACATCGTAAAAATTTGAATAAAGCAATTAGACTTACATCACTGTATTTTTTCCGAGGTATCTTTATGCAGCTTTTCCCCATTTCCATATGAATCAACAGTTGGTCTATATTATGCAAAGTATACTGGTAATTTCGAAGGTCCTACATAAAAATAATGTCATTTCGAAAATCTTACATTACTATCCATGAACATTTATTCTATCTTTTAGAATATTCAACATTTTAAGACTTTTGATTTATAACTATCAAAATGTCACTGAGAAAGCAGAACGAACTTAATAAACCAACTAAATCCTTCCAGCTACTCCATGATGGTAATAAGGAAAATCATTCTCAGGAAGAATGCTGTAGTATTTGGGGGTGTTCTCTTTTTTTGCAACAGAGCACCCAAAACAGACAAGGTCTTCAAACAAACATCAGTAATTAAACTTGAGTGCACTGAAATAAGTTTCTTTGTTAACAAGTAAAGACAAAATTACAGAAATTGGGGGTGAAAGGGAACCTGAGAAATTATCTAATCCTTCCTATTAAAAATGAGGAAATTTAGGTTACAATTTATTAAAAAAATACCATCTGAATGACTGTGGAGTGCTACTAAAATTTCTAAAGCTCCAACAATTATGTAGCTCTCCTATTAACTAAAAGTATAAGAATTGCAGAAGAATTAAAACCAATTAAAATAAAGAACACATAAATTATGAGATGTGATGTTCTAAAAAGAATTCATCAAAACAGAGCTCACTAAAATGAATTAGGATTTATAATACATTTGATAATATGAACGTTCATATACCAAACATACCAAATTAAAACAGAAAAATATAAATGCATGAAATTTGCTAAATAAAATTTAAAAGTAACTGTGATTTAGAGAAAATATATAGTTTGATAATTTAGATGACCAAAATATCTATTTCTCATACATACTTGGTTTTCATCCACAGTTCCAGGCTCAAAGCTCTCAAAATGTTGGAATTTCTTAAGTGTGGTGGGCGATAAATGTATCTATTGTTATGTTAATGAAGGTAGCTTTCTGAAACAGCCAAAGTCTGGTCTCTGGTTACCAGAGAAAGTAACTTGCATAAAGGTTGGAACTTCCAATTCTCCCCAACCCCATACCACCTCTAAGGAGAGAGAGGCTGGAGGATGAGTTCAACTGCCAATGGCCAATGAGTTAATCCATCATGCCTATATAATGAAGTACTCATAAAGCCCAAAAGGAAGGACTATGGAAAACTACCCAGTCTGTGAACAAATGGAGATTTGGTGAGAACAGTATGCCTAGAGAAGACAGGGGAGCTGCCAGATTCTACCCCAAATTTTGCCCTATTCCACCTGGCTATTAATTTGTACTTCTCAGTATCCTTTGTAATAAATCAGTGTTCTGGTGAGTAAATGGGTTTCCTGAGTATTGTCTGTGATTCTAGTAAATTAATACTACTTGAGATGAGTATCCTGGGAATCTCTGGTTTATGGCCAGTTAAAAAAGCTCAAATAATAATCTGTGCTTGTAAATGGTACCTGAAGTCTGATGAGGGGATTACTGGAACATCAGGTCTCTTAGATAGCTGGACAGAAGCACAGGCAAACACCTGGGGCTTAAAGTGAAGGGCAGACTTGGGAGACTGAGCCCATATAACCTGCAGAATCTGGTCAGATGTCAGAATTGAGGTGAATTTTCAGAGACCCCCCCCCCCATCTCAATAAACCCTGGTTGAAACTGGTCCTTGCAACACTAAAAAACAGTAACAATATAAGAACACCTAATAAATCAATTACTTACAACAAGTAAGTTCATAATAGTGTGTCCTATTTCTCCAAAAAGAGGTTTTCGGCCTCTAACACTTGTTAGAGGAGCAGGATATGCTATATATAAGAAAGGAAAGTAAGTGTCAACAACAACAAAAAACAACAAAAATTGTCTTTTAATTAAGTATCTTTCATTTTCAGTTTTCAAACATTATGGATACATACACTCAGTCAGTACTTTGGAGAAGCTAAGAAATGGAATAACAGTACATCTACTAGATGCTACACTGAACTGAAAACTTTACATTTAAACCCTATTTTTAAGTATGTCCATACCTACTCTACAAATGGGACAGTAGAAACACAATAAACTTGCTTAAGTGATAGAGTTAATCCTAGTGAAACAGATTCGAAACTTGACTTCTCTGATTCCAAAGCATTTAATCTTTTCATTATATGTATTTCCACAAAATTCTGACAGCTGGAAAATAATAGTATTTCACTAAACCTCTATATAGTTATGTTAATTTAAAGAGAAACATGAAAACTTAAAGATTTTTAAGGCATTAGTTATTAATGTTTAAATGTGGTAGTTTATGATGGAAGAAAATTTATAGTGCTTGAGTTAATATGATTAAAAAACTCTATGGAGTCAAAGACATCAAAGGAGAGAAAGAACAGAGAATCAACCTGTTACCAACTACTCCTCTCTTTTTCTAGGGTACTGTAAATGTTATACACAAACAAGGAAAAGATACCCTCTGCTGACAATGCAGCAGGGTCTCTAAAAGAAAAAGGAAGGTGAAAAGAAAGGTAAGACCATTCCTATGATGATAAGAAGCAGATTACATTTTTAAACTTCAGTTATCATTTTAGGTTACATGCAAACAAACCTCTCTAATACTTGCTATACAACTACCTAAAAATCCTATGATAACACTTGAAATTATCTACTTTAAGAACTTTTTTTTTTAAAGATTTATTTATGCATACAAGAACTGGGGTATAGGCCAGAGTCTCGGGAGGTGAGAGGATTCACCAGAGACAGAGTGGGGAGCAGGGGAGCAGAACAGACAGGCTGACTGAAACACACTGCCGAGGGTAGCAGTGGGCGAGGCAGGAGAGGTCTGCTACGCCATGTGGGGCCCCTCCCAGGTCAGGGGCAGGGATCTAACTCGGCTGCAGTGTCTGCGGTTTGCTTCATAATGCTCATAATGCGTTGCTTAACCCACTGCGCCACCAGGGAGGCCCTACTTTAAGAACTTAAGTCAGAGTAACCCACATCTTTGTTACTAGACACATATCCTGTAGTCTTAAAATGGACAACTAAGGGCCTCCCTGGTGGCGCAGTGGGTTAAGCAACGCACTATGAAGCAAACAGTTCGAAGCAAACAGTTCGATCCCTGCTGCTGGCCAGGGAGGGGACCCACATGGTGCAGCAGACCCCTCCTGCTGTGCCCGCTGCTCCCCTCAGCAGTGTACTTCCGTTGATCTGCCTGTTCTGCTCCCCACTCTCTGTGGTGAATCCTCTCACCCCCCCACACCTCTGGCCTGTACCCCAGTGCTTGTATGCATAAATAAATCTTTAAAAAAAAAAAAAAAAGGACAACTAAGTTATTTGGAGGACAAAGGGTGCAGAATGAGATGTATTACTACTAGTGTCAAAAGAAATTAAAATGATAAAGGATATGATCAAGGTAAATGCTGATTTTTTTTACTTCATCAGTTTATGAATGAGGGGGCATCATTTGCAACCTGATAATTTTATTTAAAAACACTTTTTAGAGGTTATGGGTTAGAAAGACATTCTGTCAGAATTACAAAAGAACCTCACAAACCGACTTTCAGTGATATTCTAATATAATGATGTGTTGTTTTAATGAGACAAATGATCAAAATATAAAAGGGTAGATAATCCCCATTTGAAGTTACTAATTTCAGAGTTATTTCAGAATTTAATCTTGAGACTCCACTTTTGCCCACAGTAAATGACTTCTGTAACAAAGTTAATACACATACACACATAAAACATTTTCAAGTTCATGTGTAAAGAGGCATGAGCACACATAACATCAAACTGCTAGTCTAAAATCCATCAAACATAAAGAACTTAGAAAACAACTCAAACTAGTTAATTTCTAACTATAACTGGTGATTTGCCCTCATTACCACTAAACAACTAGGATAGCTTTGTAGTTCCAACCCCTGTGATCTTGTGAGAAAAACACCCTTGGTTTCTACAAGTATTACTGGCCAAATCAGATATCACATACTCCATGACTTAAGATTGGATAGTATACACACCTAAACTGCCATAAAAATAGCATTTGAATATTAAGCTGAAGGGATAAAATATTAACTCAATGAAATTTCTTAGGTTCACACAGGTTAAATTTTGTTACTTTTTGTACAATTTAATAGTTTTCCATATTTAGGTCCCAATGGTGAGGTATCTAACCCTCCACACCAGAGTTTAATAAAAGTTGCCAAACAGAGAAATTTAAATGATTATCTCTTCCATTTAATTTATTCACAATAACGGTCACTTCTATAACTTCCCTACATTTAATATTCCTCTGAGTAACTATTATATTAGAATCAAATGAGTAAAATTTTATTAGATGTGAAGTGTACCTCAATAAATGCAATAAATTACTTCCTGAAAAGAATCAGGAATAAAGGGTGAGAATACAAATGGCTTCAATGTAGAAAGAATAATAAATATACACCTAGACCATTTCACAACTTTTATATCTTTAATTGTGTCATGGGTAGATAAGCAAATATATAGAAACAAAAACACATGTATACAAGTATACAAATGACAGCCTACATCATTTTTGACTGATGAACTAAATGTCAAGAACAGAAAACTAGGAAAAAGAAACTTCAAGCTTATAAAAGATGCATTCAAATTATTTCTTTCCCTATAAACACTAAATTCTTGATGACTGTAGTCTGACTATAATAGGCAATATAATAAAAGGAACCCCTTCTAGTATAGTTATATGAAAACTTCAGTATTTTTTGCATTTTGTTCTAAAATTTTAAAATACTGATAAGTTAATATAATTATGAACATCTACAACTTTCTCAGGTTGTCTAGGCTAATTTGGTAGTAGACAAAGGTTGTTTTGGAATTTTAAAGCATAGCGAAATAAAAATAGTGTCATTAATCCATTAAAAATTGATTTTTTAATCCCTAAAATTCTTGCTTTATATTCAACAAATTTAACCTACATACCTTATTATTCTAGAACTTACCTTTATATTCTGCACCCAGTCTTAACATTAAACGCATAGGAAAAACCTTTGCCCAAGGAATCTCTAGCTTCTGTATGAGAATTCCACAAAGAAAAGGATTACTTGGTAATGGTAGATCATCAAGTTTCTGAAAAGTAGGTGTAATAAATAGGAATCCTCCATGATCCTTGCTATTGAGAAAACTCTCAGTAAAGGTAATATTGTTCAAATTTTCTATGTATTTTCCTGGAAATAAAACCATTAATAAGAAGGGCTTAAGTTGTTTTGAAGTGAAATTCTGAGTTTAAATGTCCCAATATAAACTTTCTTAAAAAAAGCAATGTAGCATGTTATGTTTCTTATTTCTTTCTTGATGAAGCACCAATTAAATACTTTCTGTGCACAAAGCTCAGTTATTCTTGAAAAATGAGAGTAAACAAAAATTTGAAAATGTTTCTAACCATAGGTGTTTTTAAATTTTTCTTCTATTGCAGTTAAGTGAAAAATTGTCATATCCCTCCAATCTTATATAGATAGTAAGAAAAAAATGTAGACATGTTAGAAAAAAAGTCAAGTAAACATATTCGTTTCTTAAATTAAAAAACCCTATGTAAAGACACAAATCACATGAAGTACTAGCTCTAAAGAGACTAAAAATGATGACAAAATCTTTTAAGAAATCAGTAATCTCATTACAAAATAAATCTTTGGTATGGTATTTATAGCTGGAAGTAGAAACACCTTAATTAATCTATCTATCCCCTACCTGAACAACTCAAAATAAAATGCCGTACCTTTTACAGCATCCTTATATATGGTGATAAATAGTCTGAAGATGTCCTTAGGAATAGTATCTTCATTTGGTAAACATAACAACAGAATAATAATTTCTGCCTGTCCCAAACCATGCAATCCATTCGTTGAGAAGTACCAATATCTGTCTGAGGAATCTTAAATGATAAAAGCATACAACCATAAATGTCAACTAACCAAAAAATTAAATTGTCTTTTGCATGAAGCAGAGCTTTTCAAATTCCTATTTTACCAAAAACTTTCAATTGAATTGCATACAATTAAAATTAAAAAGACAAACAATTGGAAGACTCTTATGGTGTCAATGAATAAATAACATTAAAGTAAAAGATGTATCAATATGCTGAAATGTAGTGGAATAAGAATCAGGTCAGTTTCAAAAAGAATGAAAAACTGGTATAGATGCATTGTTGAATACTTACGTTTATTTATGATTAAGCATTATTCTCTACTTCCAGTTATGTAGGTCTTACTATAATTTACTTTATAATTGTCTTATTGTGGGGTCTCCCTGTGGTGCAAGGGGTTAAGCTGCAGCACGATGAGGCATCCGCAGCCACTATAGCATGAGTTTGTTGCCCAGCCAGGGAGCTAACCCACATGGCACAACACACTGCTCCTGTCTCGCCTGCTGCTCCCCTCAGCAGTGTATTTCAGTCCATTTGCCTGTTCTGCTCCCCACTCTGTCTCTGGTGAATCCTCTCACTCCTTGCACCTCTGACCTGTACCCCAGTTCTTATATGCATACATAAATCTTTTTTAAAAATTTGTCTTATTGTAACTAAATCAGGATTCTTGCTTTTTCCAGTTACCAAATTTCAATTTATCTAAAAGTTATATGAAACACAATCCATTGTATCATTTGAGCATCAAAAATCAGACCAGCTATTATCTAATAATTTTAACCAAGTATTCACTAGGGACACTAGTTTAAATCTGTAAACTTACAAAAAAATCTGTTAAGCCTGAATCTCAAATCCCAGTAAATATAAATTTGAACAATTTATCTATAGTTAATTCTGACTTAAAAACAACCACTATCCAACACTTTATTTCTCACAGGTGTCAGTCAAAACCTAACCTGAAGATGTAAATAATTTAGAAATCCTGCTCACCAATTAGGTAAAGAAAGGTGAATCATACTTACAAAATACTAACTTGACATTCACAAGGAGATTAGCATTTAGGACAAATGTAACAGGACCAAAACCTTCATCTTCAAAAAGGGAAATGATCTGCTCATGAGATGGGTGTTCTTCAACTACAGGCATTAAACCATGAAAACAGCATATTAATTAGAATAAACATGATTTCCTGCTGTTAATATTCTAATATTAATTAGAATAAATGTAACTTCCTTTTTCTTGCAATAAAAAGATTTATAAATCCCCTACATTGATCAAATCTTCTTTAAAAGAGCACATTTCATAAACTCAACTCCCTAAACAATCATTACTCATTTGATTTTCCTATTTACATAAAGATATTAATATGTAGTACATATAAATCGTGATAGTGTATGTGCAATCATGTTGATTAAATAGCATTAGTTATATAATTTAGCAACTTTAAACTGTTAAAACAAGCATTTTTAAAGTGGATTGGAACATCTGAAGAGGTAGGAACCTATAACCCCTAAGTTATATAAAAGTACTGTAAATCATTGTAAGTTCAATGCAATACAATAAACAAAAAGGAAATGGATCTAGTTTGTCAGTTGCTCCTGTTAACTGAAATTAACAATTCTGACTCTGAAAGTAATCTAGAACCAAGTTGTACATGCTGTTTGCTGTCATACGTCTTTTGTCAGTGACATGCAGGGGGAAAAAAAATCATGATAATCAAAATATGCACAGTATGCAAAGAATTGGGCTTAGGCATTTTTGTCACTATGTTAGTTTCATCATCTAGCTCTCACTGACAAAACAGACCCTATGCTTTAAATAATGATTTCATGTTACAGGATGCAGTATAATGCCTGGGATGGCAGAATGCATCCTACGAAATCACTCTCAGGTAGGAGCTAGCCACATAATCTCTAGTTTGAAAAGGACCTTAGAGATTTTCTCTTCTTTTATAAACAGGTAAAAAAGAGCTTAAATAACATGCTTCAAGCCACCCATGTAATAAATAGAATGAAGAGGAACTAAAGTCCTAGTTTTCTCAACCAATCCAAGAGTATCTTCTTCAAGCACCATGTTCCTTTAAAATGAAATGACATGGAGTCAAACTCTAATATAACAGGGCCTTCCCTGGTAGCGCAGCAGGTTGAGCGGCCACGTCCGCAGCACAGTAGCACAAGTTTCAATCCCCGGCCAGGGAGGGAACTCACATAGCACAGCAGACTTACCTTGTCTCTCCTACCACTCCCCTCAGCGGTGTATTTCAGTCCATCTGCCTCTTCTGCTCCCCACTCTGTCTCTTCCACTCTATCTCTGGTGAATCCTCTCACCTCCCATGCCTCTGGCCTGTACCCTTGCCCTTGTATGTATAAATGAAGAATCTTTAAAAAAAAAAAAACAACTCTAATATAATGGAAACACTTCTCAGGAATGAAAGTTCATGAGTTCCACTAGTACCAAAGACTTTTTTTTTAAACATTTATTTATTTATGCATACAAGAGCTGGGGTACAGGCCAGAGTCACGGGAGGTGAGAGGATTCGAGGCAGGAAAGGTCTGCTATGCCATGTGAGTCCCCTCCCTGGTCAGGGATCGAACTCACGCACTGCTGTGCCACGGATGTTTCACAATACAGCGCTCAACCTGCTGAGCCACCAGGGAGGCCCAGTACTAAAGACTTTCTAAATTAGGGACCTATGTGTGATTAATGTGCCATATTCAATTCAATACACATGTTCAAATTGTTTTAGCTTTTGCTTTTTAAATACTAAGATTTTTTATAAAGTTACAAGCCATGAGGCATACTTCAACCAAACTGCCTAAATTTTTTAAAAAATGCATTTAATATATCACAAACAAAATTCAACAGAATATTCTTTTTTAAATTTAAGTAATTACAATCCTACCTGATCCTTTTTCTCCAGATGCAACCAGAAGAGGGGGCAAGCTTTCTTCATCATTAGGTATAAGACTAATCTTATTACAAACATGTTGGTCAATACCACACAGTAACCTATAATCTGATGCACTAACAGGTAACTTGTTAACTAAAACAGCAGCAGAACTAGATGATTCCTCGATTTCTGCAAATACTTTATCATCTAGTGTTGTTAAAGAACCAGAAGTAGATAAACCCTCAGTTCCTATGTTTATAGGCAGTTTTTCCACAGATGTAACCTGAGAAACAGGATTCTGAATTACATCATTTCCTGTAATATCTCCTATCTCATTGTCTGGTTTTTCCACTGTAGTAGAATGGGGATGATCCAGTGTGTTTACCTTCTGCAAAATATGGAATTAAAAAAAAATCAGTTCACATCCTTTGTTCAATTATGAAACGATGATCTCTACAGGCAAACATACCTTTTTAATATGACTAAATAAAGCCAAAATAGGCTCAGAAATTCTTCCAAAACCTAATTTGTCAAGCAATGGTACCATTTTGCTTCTTTAAATTCAGGAGCATAATTTTTCAGCTTTACCATAAGCTAAATGTTTGTTTTACAATTTTTTGTCAGAAAAATATGGCTTGTATTAGTATGATGAGTTAATATTTAATTAAAATATTTTCTAAAGTTTAATTTTAATAGAGTAAGCATAACCCAAAAATCAACAGTTCACTGTCATTGTAAGTAACTTTTAGTAGTACAAAGGGAGTACTGAGAACGAAATTTCTGAGACCAAGAACTTGCCTTAAACAGGCATTAAAAGCATTAAAATCTAAAATACACTCACTGCATTAATATATTTCTTATTCTAGGAAGCTCAGAACATTTAAAAAATATACTCTAATAATTACATAAGGAATTATCTACAAAATCAAATTTCACAAAATTAACAAGTCATTGTATATAATCCTTACCAAGGGCACCTCAGCTAAGAGAGGACTAGAGTCTTCTGAACATCTTTTAGTTCCAGATGATAATTTCATTGTATCTGCAACTTCCCCATTGGGCAATATACCATCTGCAAACCATACTCTCTTCTGTTCTTTGGAGCATAATCCTAGAATTGATTAAAAAAACAGAAGTATTTAATGTGGCAATATTGCAATGACTTAATACAAAGTAAATTATAAAACAGCTCAAAAGCTTTTTTTTTCCAGTGGCAAGCCTGCATTGCCAATGGGGTTCAAAGTCTTTTGTGATACACCTACAAAGAGTGGAAGTCTTTTTCTAACTCATGCAAAGGCAGGAGTAACTCTAGGAATCATCAAAAGGAACTGACAGAAATTCTCTGTTAAGGAAATGGGCAGAATGGAACAGAACAGAGTTTGGCAGACAAGGAAAAACATGCAAACAACAGAAAGAGCCATAAAAAGTCTAAAAAAAGGAAACAAAATTATATATACATTGGCAGTCATTTCTTTTACTTTGCTTAACAAGAGACGTGTTAACATTACTCTTATGTAGATACTGAACTTCATTGCTCACTAATATTACCTCTCAAATTCGGAGGAAATAACTAAATGTTTGTTCTCCTTTATTACAAAGCATTCAGAGGAAAGTTATGAAAATTGCTGCCAGATATCCATGAACATAATACAGGTAACAATGAAAAAACTGTAATCAAATATAATTTTTGCAATGTAAGCACCAAATAAAGTGCTTTTCTTGGATTTATAATACTTTTATAAAATATTTGGAGGTTAATGAGATTATGTAAATGATTTTTAAAACAAATCTATTCATCTTTAGAGCTTTAGTATACCATATATGTTGAATCTCCTTATTTAAGTTATGATGAATGGAAAATAGCTATTAAGTTAGAGATAAACTTTAGTCCTAAATAACTATAAAAAGAATCCAAATGTGCCTTCAACTGGCATTGGTATTTTCTCCTGCTATCCAAAAGTATAGCATTCCTTCTTGGTATGACCTGGTAGTCTCTTTTTGGGGTTTGGGATGCTCAAAAATTATATAGAAATTAATGGTATTTCTATGCCCCCAAAATAAT
The DNA here is from genome assembly GCA_019455555.1 of Galemys pyrenaicus. Taxonomy (NCBI): domain Eukaryota; kingdom Metazoa; phylum Chordata; class Mammalia; order Eulipotyphla; family Talpidae; genus Galemys; species Galemys pyrenaicus. The sequence goes on from JAGFMF010011381.1 coordinate 7,519,964, forward strand.
TTAGCAAATCATACCAAATAGTAATATTCAGATAGTAGGGGAAATCTTTTAAAAATGTACTTGGGCTTTACTTAAGATCCTAAACTACAAGATGTAAAAAAAGAGAGCCCTGAGATTTTTAAAAAGCACTTTTTATTACGGTAAAATATACATTTAAAAGCAGATTTTTTAAGGAGAGAGATATCCAATTGCCTATTGTCTCTCAAATCCAAGTCTATTCTTCTACATAGTACCCTCTGATACCAGGCTGGCTGTCTAAAAAGTACACCAAACCCCCAGTATTGATAATGTTCAGCCAGTGGTAGACCTGGTGGGAGACTGAAAAGTGGGAAGAGGGGCCTCCCTGGTGGCGCAGTGGGTTAAGCAACGCACTATGAAACAAACCGCAGCCACTGCAGCACGAGTTCGATCCCTGCTGCCGGCCAGAGGGGGTG
>JAGFMF010011381.1:7521179-7547753 GCA_019455555.1 Galemys pyrenaicus
ATCTGCCTGTTCTGCTCCCTGCTCTCTGTGGTGAATCCTCTCACCCCCCCACACCTCTGAACTGTACCCGTGCTTGTATGCATAAATAAATAAATCTTTTAAAAATAAATAAATAAATAAAAATCCTTGCTTTAGATGGCAGCACTCCACTTCAGTGTAAGTTACCAACTAGCTATTTCAGTATTTTACTTGGCATATGTTTAATATCTACTAAAGAACATAATTGTTAGTTAACATGACTGTCTCTGTTTTGCCCTTGTACCCTAAATCTGTTTATAACACAGTTCAGAGTGAATCTTTGAAGAAATATCGTATCACATGATTCCTCTGTTTAAAATCCATCAATGGCTTCCCAACTAGAATGAAAATTTAAGGTGTTATAATGCCTCATTACCTTATCTAGTCTACACTGCTACATCCTCTGCCTTCCCAGTTAGCTGTCTGACCGTATCTCTCATTACAAATCCACTCACTAATTATGAGCAGCCACATAGGCCTCCTTGTTCTTCAAGTCAAGCAAGTACTCTCCTAGTTTAGAATCTTTGCTCTTAATTCTTTTCTCTGCATAGAATGGTATTCCCAAAGGTACTCACATAATTTTATTCTCTCACATCAAATCTCTGCTCACATGCCATATAAAGCCTTACTCTCTGACCACCATTAATAATACCTCCTGCCAACAATTTGTTACTATCTATTCCTCTTACATTCTTTTTAGAACATTGTCGTCTGATAGCCTCTTTGTTTGCTGTTTTAATCTCCCCAGATTCATTAAATCGTAAGTTCCAAGAGAACAAGGATTCTATTTTGTTCTCAGCTAGAGTTCCAAACTGCAGAACCGGGCCTGAACACTGCTGAATGATTTTTAATTCAAATGACATGGAACAGCATTGGCAGCACTTCTTTCAACATTTCTCCTATAAATGCTGCCACTGCTAAAATAACTTCCTCAAGTGCCACTGAATAGTAGCAGCACTCTCACGAAATGGCTTCCACTAACCAAATGAAATCCAAACATCATACTCTGGGTTTCAAAGTGATTTACAACTTGCCCCAAATTTCCTAATAGTATTCACACACATGCTTCCTTCAAACTTACTACAGATCCTCAGCATAACTGCTTCAGTATCCAGATTCTCTAATCAGTTTATTTCTATTCCTTAAAGGACTTTGTCTTACAACCTTTAAGTTATCTTTCTCTTATTTAAAAAACATTGCTTAAATGATCACCCATCATTTCAACCTGAAAGTTAATGTTAAAATAGCATTATGCCTTCTTGTGGTATATAAATTAATGATACAGTCAAAAATAAACTTATAGAATAAAACAGGTCACCAAATTCATTCAAAATATACTTTAATAAACTAGAACTTGATCTCAGTATGCTAAGTCTCTTTAATATCACTCCCCTCCTGAATGCTTACATCAGAATGTTTTAATGCTTACCCGAAATTCTGACCTATCAACTCAAATACTGTTTGAAATCCTCATAACTGTTTAATTTACTTCTGAATTGGGGAGAGATATTTATGTGGAAGCTTGCTCTAGTATTTCTGAACTCTAGCAAGTTGCCGTGGTTAACAGAACCAACAGTCTTCTAGGCTACTGAGAGAGCATAAGAAAAAACAAAACTGCAAGCACTAAAACTGACCTTTTTATACAAAAAGAAAGGTACAATATGCAAAGATGTATACTATCTTCCAGAGCAGAGAGTAACAGCAGAGAGTAAAGCAGCTTACCTCAGGCTAACAGACTCACATCAGAACTTTCTGAAGAATTGCTGAAAAAATTTATCTTCACTCAAAAAAGAAAAACAAATTATTATCAGGTATTCTCCTGGCTAACAGGAAGCAGTGTTTGAGTTAGCACATAGGCCTGGTCTTAAAAAGTCCCAAGTAATAGTTGCTGGGAATTAAACTGTCAACAAAACTTCAAAAATGCCAAGAAGTAATCAAAAGAACAAACATGTATTTGAGGGAAAAAAGGTAACATACATACAACCATAAGAACTCAAGTAAGACTATTAAAATTATTGCTGATGATGATAGCTAGCTAGGGATCTAGAGAAACAATGGGAAACACATACAAACAGAATTTTAAAATCAGGGAAGGAAAGAAATGATACAAAAATGTGCAAACAGTATGGCAGTCCTATGAATTTGTGTATAAAACTACTACCTTTCATTCCCACTTCAGACTGTAAGTAAAGGGTGGGAACTATTATCTTGCCTTATGCTGGTAATATAAAAGACTGAACGCTACTTACTAGTAGGCATTCTACAAATGTTTACATTAAGATGATGAAGATGACAATGATGACAAAAACAAATAGGCAGATAAAATGCAGCATTTAGGGACTTTGGTACCTGTTCAAAGTTAATGAACTGCCACTCCAGAAACTGAATGCTTCCTTTCCACACTGGTAGTATTAATTGTGAGAGTGGAACAAAAAGAAGAGAAACCAAGCCTTGGGATGTCCCACCTAAGCCAGATAAGTCAACACTAGGTCCTCGCCTTAAGAAAATAAAGAAGTTTATCTTTGTCACAATCCAGTTGTTTTTAAGATATATTCAATTACTGGAAGAAAATATGTCAAATGAATACTCACCTTTACTAATAGTCTCATAGCAGACTATACATACTCTTGCTTCCTTTTCTAGATACTGTAATTTACACTTCCTATTACAACAGACACCACAAAATACCTGTAAGAAATAAAACAGCAAATTAGATTTTGTTTTAAGCATATTTTTACTCACTCTAAAGGTTTTAAGCATATTTTTACTTACTGTAAGTAGCGAGAGAACCTAAAATCTAATTAATTAAAAACACTTTTCTTATTATACAAATAATTTGTCTAATCACTATACTTATAGGTAGTTATTAAAATGATTTTCTTAATGTCAGCAATTTAAAACTTTATCTCTGACAAGGAGAATTTCTTTACATCAATTCTGTCCATAGAAAGGAATAAAAATTTTCTTTAGTGAATAAGTTTATAATTTTAAAAGTTTTCTATGGCTCTTTATTTAAAACTTTTAAAAAGCAGGAAGCTCTTGGGGCCTCCCTGGTGGCACGCAGCAGGTTGAGCGCAGCACTGTGAGGCATCGGTGGCACAGCACTGCGACTTGGATCCCAGCAAAGGCGGGGACCCACATGGCGCAGCAGACCTCTCCTGCCTCACCCACTGCTCCCCTCAGCAGTGTATTTCAGTTGATCTGCCTGTTCTGTTCCCCACTCTGGCTCTGGTGAATCCTCTCACCTCCTGCACCTCTAGCCTGTACCCCAGTTCTTGTATGCATAAATAAATCAATCTTTATTTAAAAAAAACCAGGCAGCTCTTTCCGCCTGCTTGCTTCTATGCAAGCATCTTCTTTTCTCTTCCTTTCTTCTAATAAACCTTTTTCGAATACTAAAAAAACTTCTAAAAATAGAATGTTATTATTTTTCAGAAAGAAAGGGTAACCTGAAACCAACCTATTAATGAAAAATGCTGAATAAAAAATGCAGTGCTATTTCTCCAAGCAAATATTAGAGTTCATAAACAACTAAGATAGTCAGAATGCATTTAAGGTTAGTTTAGTGTTCTGAACCTTATGCAAGTCAGTATTTTTCCTCAAGTTTTCCCCTCAGCTAAACATTAGCTGCAGAACATCTTGCTATTAAGTGTTTAAGATAAAAGGGGGAGGCCTCCCTGGTGGTGCAATGGGTTAAGCAATGCATTATGCATTATGAAGCAAACCGCAGCCACTGCAGCACAAGTTTGATCTCTGCCGCCCTCCAGGGGAGGTGACCCACATGGTGCAGCAGATCTCTCCTGCCTCACCTGCTGCTCCCCTCAGCAGTGTATTTCAGTCTATCTGCCTGTTCTGCTCCCCACTCTGTCTGTCTCTGGTGAATCCTCTCACCCTCCACACCTCTGGCCTGTACCCTAGTGCTTCTATGCATAAATAAATAAATCTTTAAAAAAATAATAAAGATAAAGGGGTATCCAGTTGAGTTTGGAACATCTGATACATGAGATAAGAGCAATTATTACTAGATTTCACAAAATTGTTTAGTGTGCCTCACTTTGCAGTGTATAACACCATGTCAACCCTCAATCAACCTATAAATGACAATGCTTTATATATATCCATGTAGGTGAAAAACAATGATTTTGAAATAGCTGAATCCTTGAATCATCTTGTCATCAGGGATTTTTGTGGCTACATTCAGTTTTATTTAAAACATTTCAAAACAAAAAGACTTAGAGACTATAACTTACCTTCCCACAGGCTCGACAATGGTGTCGCCGTTTTGTAAAAGTAAATTTGACTTGGCAGTTCATACAGTTTGGAGCTTCTGAATCAGGAACCCAAGGAGGTTGTTTCTGGCCCAAAACCAGGCCTTCTTTACATGTGCTTGCAGATAAGGATTCTTCATTTGCAGTTACAAAATTGGATCCACCTTCAAAATTACTTTCTATATCAATGTAATTAGAGTTGAAGCTAACCTGATGATCAGTTGTAGAATTTGTAGTACAAGTGGCTGAAGCAACAGTATTTGCTATGCTGGGCTCACTTTCAGGCATATGTGGAATATCTGGTTTACTTGCTTCCTTTGAACTCCTTGTTCTTGATGGAATACTAAACAACTGCTTAGGTCTGGCCCCTCCAACATGAACAGATTGGCTATTAATATCAGAGACTGATAATTCATTTATAATTTCAGACTTACTGCTAGATAACTGTTCAATTGGAACTGAGCTTTTTTCCTCTAAAACAAGGCTGCCATTTTCTGTTGTTTTTTGTTTATCAACTGTCTCACAAATCATATTAACACCAGGACTTTCCCCAGTAGCTCCTGCTTTGGCATTGAAATACATGTTACTGATGTTCCCATCATCTAAGCCTTTCATATCTATCTGATTCACCTGAGTTAAGTCATTCACATTTTGTTCAAAAGACTCCATGTCATTGGTTTGAAGATACTGTTCCGTCAAAAAAGCGTCAAGTTCAGCATCACTAATTAATGCACCACTCTTCATGCCTTCATCAATATTAAAGTAATCTAAGTCTTGCCCATCAATACTGTTTGAAAAAGTGAGACCTTCACAATGATCAAGAGATTCTGGGGCATTTGCACCAGAAAGTTCCATTTGAGACTCTGCAGCTGTAGAAAAACTGGTATGATCAGGGTAATCCAAAGATTCAACTCTGACTTTCTGGTCAGGATCTAACTTTCTATCCCCTGTCTTCTCACTCAGTGGCTCATAAATCTTTTCACATTTTTCCTGTCTCAAAAAATCAGCCTCCTTCAATTGCTCTCCACCTAGAATAACACTCTTCGGTATTTCTTCATCCTCGGTTATTGTATTTTGTGTATCATCTTTACAGTCATTTTGAGGTAAACAATCACCATGAGCTTTGCTTTCAATTAACGATCCACACAAAGACCCAGGCATTGGAAGACAGGATAATGATGAATATATATTTTCACTTAAAACATGTAAAGTTGAAGTGGAATCTTGGGTTACATCTTTATTATCTTTCAGATCTGTATTTTTTGAGTCTTCTTTTGCAGATTGTTTTATAAACAAAACAGTCCTATCTTCCTGAAAGGAAAAGTCAGGTAATTTGGAATATTCCTCTCCTGAATTTGAATCATTCAAGCATAAACCTTCATGTTGTGGACCACAAGGCAAATCACTTGTGCTGTCTTCTTTTAAATATTCTGTGGTAGCTGTGACTACCACATCTACTTCCTCTTTTACCAAAAAGCCATCGGCTTTTATTTCACAAGGCTGATTCTTGTGCTGTAGCCTGTCTTTGGCATCAAATGTTTTGGAACTTTGTTGAATCAAAACAGATGGCATGTTGAAATCAACAACTGGTTCTAAGTGATTAGAAAATTTATCTTTTAAATTTTCTTTTCCATCATAATTATATGAATCTGAAAGTGCTGTATCTACTTTTACATCCAATTCTTTAGTTCCACTGATTTCTCTACTTTGCAACTCAGAGTTGATATCATTCTGTTCCTCTCTGACAGTATTATCACGGTCTAATGAATTATCACAAAGAGTTTCTGACACTGAAGATAAATCTAATCCAATCAAAGAGTCTGCACTAGACTTAAAATCATCTGGCAATAACTTTTTAATATCTTCTTCACTATTAGTTAAATGAACTAAGTTACCCATGTCACTTATCAGATCACAGACAGGTTTACTACATCGTCCCATATATGAAGGCTGGATTTCATCCGAAGTACCACCATCCACAGAAGAAAGAAGATCAAGTCCTGTTACATTTTTTTCATTTTGTATAGAAGTTAGTCCCTCAAGAGTTTTTTCATGCAGGGAAATCTTATTTGTTTCATAGCACATATCAGGTGAGGCACAACAATTACTACACTGTTGATCCTTTGATAGCAAAGAAGTTAGTTGTGAGGAAGCCAATTCTGAAGAGACTGAACAATGATTAGAATCATATGCATACTGTGCATCTTGAAGATATTCTTGTTCATCTAATTAAAACAGAGAGATATATGTTAAGGAGACCCAAACCAAAATTATTACAAAGATGCTAAAACTTCTAAACTAATTTTTTTAAGAACAGTGATAAATTCATCTCTTACAAAATGGTAATAATCTACAAAATTGTCTTTATTTGGATTTAAAGTAGGTAGATTTTTGCTTCTAAATACAGGTGTCATATAGTAATAGAAATTCCATTCAAAATAATTCAGATTGCACTACAGAAACCTAAGGAAGAGCTGAGAAACAATTCATTTTATTCTGCCCTCCAGTTTCCTAGCCATCATTCTAAGATGAGAAAAATACAACTTTGTATTGTAAAAAAATACCCATTTACCTAAAACTTTCAAGTTCCTTTTAGTCAGCTCACATATTTACCTCAAAGGTTTTTATTTTAGCTAATATTGTAACTGGAGAGAAAACTCTAGTTTCCTCTAGTTTTTCTGGCTATTGGTTCCATTCAGTATAAGAATAAAGTAACATGCCATAATGAAATAAAAAGCTTTATGTAAGATAATATGTGACCAAAGTTGAAGCCAAATTTTTCTGAGTACGTTATACCAGAGATAACTGAATTATAGTTTTATTATTTCAATAACAAATCATTCATTAAAAATAAACAAAATTTTATTATTTCAATAACAAATCATTCATTAAAAATAAAATTTTATTAGTGATAAAAATGAAAACCAACAAACCTGGATTTTGTTCAAAATCATCAAGAAGTTTGTCCAAATCACTGACCGCTGCTTTAAAATAACTATCCATCCTACTTGTAGGTTTATTCAGAATTTAATTCCTGTATGCCTAGAAAATAGAATGTATGATTAATTCATTTAATTGTCTAATATATATTATGCTATCTACTGCATGCCAAGAAATTTAGGAAGCAGGCACAGAGTTAAAAGAGTACTGGGTAAATTGACTACATACACAAAAATAACATGAAAATCAACTCTAACAAATTACATAGATAAGCTATGACAAATTTTAAATCATTTATTTAAATAACTCATGGGTAAACAAAGGTAGAGGATTGGATCAAGAAGATGTGGTACATATATGCAATGGAATACTATTCAGCAATCAAAAATGATAAACTAGGGACATTTACAGAAACATGGATGGAGCTAGAAAGAATTATACTCAGTAAAACAAGCCAGAAGGCAAGAGAAAAAATATCGGATGACTTCACTTTTAGGAGGAATGTGAAAGAACAACAACTACAACAAAAAATAGAAAAGAAGAAAACAAAAAAAAAAAAAAAGAGAAAGCTCAAGGAAATGGGCAATTACAACCAAAAACAAACAAACAAAAAACTCAACAAGATCAAACAGTCAAAGATAAACCAAAGGAATCATGTGGGGGTGGGGGGGGGGGAACGGAGGGAGGAGAGGGCAAAGATGGGCATGAGGGCATAAAGAACACAAGGGACTGAGGTGGTGGGTGCACGGGTGAAATGGTGGTGGGAACTCCCTGGGGACTATAAATTATGTCAAATACAATTAAATAAATCTAATTAAAAATAAATAAATAACTCATGGGTAAAGAAGACTTTATAAAGTTAAAAATAGTTATAAGTACTATCAATTAAAATATTGCACATAAAAGCTAGTGGGATACAGTCCTCTCCCTGGTGGTGTAGGGGTTAAAGAGCACTATCAAGCTTTCTCTAGCCACTGTGACATGAGTTCAATCCCAGGCTGGGGAGCCATTCCACAAGGCACCGCAGACCTCTCCTGTCATGCCTGCTGCTCCCCTCAGCAGTGGATTTCAATATGCTTGTTCTGTTCCCCACTCTGTCTCTGGTGAATCCTCTCACCCCCACACCTTTGGTTTACACCTCAGTTCATGCATGCATAAATTTTTAAAAAATTAAAAACTAGTGGAACACAGCAAAATGTTAATTCAACAGATACTTGCCTTAAGACACTCAGACTAGAAAAAAGACTGAAAACTCATAACTTAAGAACAGAAATTACAAGAAAACAGATTCTAATATACACATAGAATATTCTAAAGGGTTCCTAGAACAGCAACCAAGTAAGAGAAAAAGAACAAAGTTGGAGGACTCATCCTCTAATTTGAAGACTTACAAGGTTACACAGTAATCAAGGCAAAGCAGTACTGGCACAAGAAGAAACAAGTAGATGAGTAACAAGTAACAGAAGAGAGAGCCCAGAAACAGATCCACTCAGAGTCAACTTATATCTGACAAAGGAGCAAAGGTAATTTGAAGAGAAAGGACAGTCTTTTTAGCAAGGGCTACCAAAAATACTGAACACTATGCAAAAATATGAACCTACATACGGATCTTATTGCCTACATAAAAATGCATTTAAAACTGTTAGTGGATCTAAAATGTAAGTATAATATCATAAAATATCTTGAAGAAAATGTAAGATTCTACAAACTTTAAATATGATTTTACTGATTCCTAAACAAAAAAATTGGTAAGTTCACCTTTATTAAAATTAAAATCATGTGCTCTGAAAAAGTTTTTTTTAAGAGAATGAGAAAACAAAAAATAAGAGCTAATATTTGCAAAACAATTTATGAGTTATGTACAAAATAATATCTACAAGAAACTCTTTAACATTCATTAATTAAAAAACAAGCAATGCAACTTTAAAAAGGCAAATGTTCTGAACAGAAAACCTTACCAAAGAATATACAAAAATGGAAAATAAGCACATGAAAATAAAATCAACATCATCTGTGTTCAGGGAATTGCAGATAAAAGCAGCGAAATATCATATCACATCTATTACAATGACTAAAATCCAAAAAATTGACAATAACAAACACTATGAAGATGCTGAACAGTAAGAACCCCTATTTATTGCTGGTGGAAATGCAAAATGAAGTCACTTTGTAAGGAACTTGACAATTTCTTAAAAAACTAAACAACCTTGCCGTAGGATCCAATCAATGATCATACTAATACTGCTAGCCATTATCCAATTGATTTAAATCCACTAAGAACTTAGATTGAAAATTTTTAACAACCACATTCAAACCTAGCAAAATTTGGAAGCACTCAAATTTTGTCCTTCAGTCAGTGAATGGATAAGTGAAACTGTGGTACATCCAAATAATGAAGTATATTACTCAGTGATATAAAGAAGTTATCAAGTTACAAAAACAACATAAGCGAAACATAAAAGCATAGTGCTAAGTGAAAAAAAACCAGTCTTAAAAATATCTTCCAACTGAATCAAACAATCTACCAACTGTATCATCTAATTCTGTAACATCCTGCAAATGGTAAAACTACAGAGATAGTAAAATATACCAGTGATTGCCCATGGTTTGAGAGGCAAAGGGTTGAAAAGATAAAGCCCAATAGGTATTTTAATGTGGTGAAACTATTCTGTATGATACCATAATGGTGATACATTAAACATTTGTCAATACTCACAGAACTTCAGAGCACAAAGAATAAACTTCAACATATGGAAATTAAAATAAATATTTAGAAGGTCCAGAGAATGATGCAGAATGTGGCAAGAGCCTAAATAAATTACAAACGTACAAAACAACCTTAATGAAATATGTGAAAGAACAAAGTACTACCTTTGGAAAAGAGTGGAGCCTGTAAGAATAGAGGCAAAAGGACCACATACACTGTATTCTAGTTGATACAGCTGTTTCCTGTGGGGATACCAGTTAACAATTCTGAAACCATGATCTATATATACTGACACTAATATTAAGTAAATGGATGACTGGTGGCGGTGGAAGCCAGGTTTCTCATTGTTGCAGGGAAACTTATAGAAAAGGAAGGGGAGAAAACTAAAATGATTCATGTGTCATGTGGTAATGTATTTACTAAAAGGAGATATCAGAATAAATATGTGTTTAGCTTAATATAGTCATATTGTTACACAGGTGCTAATTTTTTTGACGTATTTATAGATATTAAGCATATATATACTGTTTCTCTTGTACTATCAGCATAAGACATCCCAATGGCGATAAGCACACTTAGATAGTTTTCCCCATCAAAAGGAACCAAGGCTCCTTGGATAAACAGCTGATTCTAAGTCTGGCATAGAAAATATATAGGATGAGCATGAAGCATTTTATAATGCCAGAAAGATAGCTACTTCTCCCCTACCCTACAGAAGAATATCAAAGGGATACAGGAACCAACTGGAAAATCTCTCAAAAGCCAAAGCTGGAACAATCTGAATAACAAAGCAGTAGTCATTATAACCCAAAGAAAAAAAATAAGTGATTAAACAATAAAATGGGAGCAAGACAAATCCCCCAGAAAAATTACAAATAATTTATGCAAATACTTGGCTTTCAAAGAAGAAAAACTGAACTCCTCACTAAGAGTATGCCATATATCATGGTTTTCCTCTAAAGAGTACTGTATGGAAAGTGAGAGGAAAAATAAAATCACCCCATAGTGGAGAAACCTGACAAACACTACCTCAAGCTAGTGGATCAGAGTTATACCATCAATAGTGATTAAGTAATATGGTTAGTATATACACTCAGTGTTTCAAGAGGAGAATAATACCTTGCCTCTGTTGTCAGAGACTACCCCAATCTAATCGTGAGAAGACCATCAAACATTCCAAATGACATTCTACAAAATCTCTTAGTAGTGATCTTCAAAACTGTCAACAGGATCAAAAACAAGGAATGAGAAATTGCTGCAGCCAAGAGGAGTCTAAGAAACAAAACTACTCAGTGTACTGTGTTACTTGGATGGGATTATGAAACAGAAAGAGGGTATTGGGTGAAAGTGAGGAAATGTGAATAAAGTACAGACTAATAGTTATAGAATAAAAAGACTGTCAAAAAAATGAAATCGAGTTAAGAAAGCACCCTAGAGAAAAAAAAAAGGTTAATAGGAGAAAAGATTAGAAAATTAGAGAGTCACTCTAATGAATAATGAGGTATGATATTCAAAATAGCAACCCAGAATTAAAGTGTAAGGAGATTAAACTTTCAGAAAAAAACACCACTGAACTGAAGAATATGGTCACCAAGTAGAAAGGGCACATTTAGGACCCAATAAAATGAATGAGAAACTCCTACCAAGTTACATCATTGTGAAATTCCAGAACTGCTAGGTGGTTTAAGGGACGATCACCCCATTTCATACTACAATCTGGAACCCTATCTTTTCTTTACCCAACACTGCTGTCCTCCCCAATCCATCCTGCTCTTTTCTAAAGCATTTATCTATGACCTCCCAACATTCTGTATAATGTATTCATTCACTGTTTACCACCTTGAACTCCATAAATATAAGCACCAAGAGGGCAGGAGTCTTGTATATTTGTTCATCCACATATTCCAAGTATCTTGACCAGTACCTGTCACATAAAATGTGCTTAATACATACTCAGTAAATAAACATAAATGCTTCCAGAGAGAAATAATAGATCAGCTGGTTATCATATCTGGTATTAATCTTCTCAATACTGGTAGCTAGAAAATAATAGAGCCATACCTCTGAAATTCCAGAAGTAAATTATTTGTGGGCATCCCTGGTGGCATAGGAGTTAACTCTCAGCGCTATCATGCTATTTCCACTGTGACCTGAGTTCTATCCCTGGCCAGTGAGCTAACCCACACATGGCACAGGAGACCTCTCCTGCCTCACCTGCTGCTCCTCTCAGCAATCTATTTCAGTAAATTTGCCTGTTCTGCTTCCCACTCTGTATCTGGTGAATCCTCTCACCTCCTCCCACTCACACACCTCTGACCTACACCCTAGTACTTGTATGTGTAAATAAAAATAAACCTTTTTTAAAAAAGTAAATTAGGGCCTCCCTGGTGGCACAAGGGACTGAGGTACAGCCCTATGAATCTGTGCGCAGCCACCTCGGCATTCCCAGCCAAGGAGGTGACCTACATGACACAGCACACCTCTCCTGCCTCGCCCACTGCTCCCCTCAGCAGTGTATTTCAGTGGAGCTGCCTGATCTGCTCCCCAATCTGTCTCTGGTGACTCCTCTCAACGCCTGTGCCTCTGACCTGTACCCCAGTACTTGTGTGCATAAAGAAATCTTAAAAAAAAAAAGTAAATTATTTGCAACCTAGAGTTCTACCTAACCAGCTCTCAATCAAATGTGAAGGCAGGATTTTAAAAAAATGTATAGTTTATACTTAGAAACAGGGGATGCCTTTACCTTGAGATGACTGGTGCAGTATTTTTATATCTCTGGAACCTACTTTTTTCAAGTTCAGTAGCTTGAATTATATTTAAACTACAATCCGTAAGGTCTTTATAGTATATTCACCTGTGAAAACTGGTTAAACAAATATTTCTTAACACACATAAGAACAAACAATAAAACATGTTACGTTATGTAAGAACCTCTAAAATCTGTCTCCCATTCAGTCTTCCTCAGAAAGCTACAAAGTTCACTGTATTGACAGGAGGAAAACACCAAGAAAGAGGGAGACCTGAAATCCTGGAACCAGGTTACCCAATAGGGGAGAGAAAATGGAATTCACAGATAATTACAAAAGGACACTTCAGGGAGACAGCTGTGCAACAGGCCTAGAGAGCACCCTCAAAGTCCACAGCAGAGTGATATACAATTACAGGAATGTTACAAAACAAAGGATTAGGGCCTCCCTGGTGGCGCAGTGGGTTAAGCAACGCACTATGAAGCAAACTGCAGCCACTGCAGCATGAGTTCGATCCCTGCTGCCGGCCAGGTGGGGGACCCACATGGTGCAGCAGACCTCTCCTGCTGTGCCCGCTGCTCCCCTCAGCAGTGTACTTCCGTTGATCTGCCTGTTCTGCTCCCCACTCTGTCTCTGGTGAATCCTCTCACCCCCCCACACCTCTGGCCTGTACCCCAGTGCTTGTATGCATAAATAAATAAATCTTTTAAAAAAAAAAAAACAAAACAAACGATTATCTGATATGTCTGGATCTATTAAAAGGAGATTTATATATCTTCTCTAAAGGGTGGTTAATAAATTAAATAAAAATACAAGATACATTAAAAGATATAAAATAACATTTATAAAGACACATGAAAGAAAGGCTTCCCCAGTGGGGCCAAGGGGCTAAGTCCCAGCACTATGAATCTTCTGCGGCCACTATAGCACAAATTAGATCCCCGGCCAGGGAGGAGAATCGCATGGTGCAGCAGACCTCTCCTGTCTCACCTGATGCTCCCCTCAGCAGTGTACTTCAGTCAATCTGCCTGTTCTTTTCCCCACTCTGTCTCTAGTGAATCCTCTCTCACACGCACACACACACACTCCCACATACACCATTGGCCTACAATCCAGTTCTTGTATGCATAAATAAATAAATCTTAAAAAAGAAAAAGGACACTAAATCTTAAAAAAAAAAAGACACATGCAAGACAGAAATAACTAAGTTAATTATAAACTGAGAAAAACAATTATATAAGGAATTATCATCGCAATATACTACCAGACTCAGCTGTGCAAAATACTAACATAGCTAAATGATCTAAATACTAAATAATGATTTAACCTAAAATTAACACATAACAAACTTGCAAATAATATAGGGAGGGAAGGAGAATGCAATACAGTTTTTCAAGTAGGTTGATGCAACAATACTAAATTCTCATCTTCTATAATAGGAACTTGGGAAATGGTAGAAAAGGGAGATACCTATACAAGCATGTTAATTTAAAAAACTAGAAGTGGGGCCTCCCTGGTGGAACAATAGGTTAAGCAATGCACTATGAAGCAAAATGCAGCCACTGCAGCAAAACACAGTCACTGCAGCACGAGTTCAATCCCTGCTGCCAGCCGGGGAGGTGACCCACTTGGTGTGGCAGACCTCTCCTGCCTCACCTGCTGCTCCCCTCAGCAGTGTGTTTCAGTCAGTCTGCCTATTCTGTTTCCCACTCTGTCTCTGGTGAATCCTCTCACCCCTCACCCCTCTGGTCTGTACCCCAGTTCTTATATTCATAAATAAATAAATCTTTAAAAAAAAACTAGAAGTGAAAATAGATATTCATTAACTCAGAGAAAAATAACAGCCTAATTAATTAAGCTCTAAAAACCCAAAGTGTCCACTTCTATGACAAATTAACTTCTTTTCTATACATCTACACTGTAGATGTACTTTAGGGAGTTGAGAAAATAGTTACTCAAATTATTTTCTGTATTTTGTGATTTTGATGAGGAATGCTGATTGACAACGGCTGCTTTTGGAGGTTGGTAGTCAGGAGACAGGATTACTGTTTTCACTGTAAGTCTTAGAGAGTTATTTGACTCTAAACTATGTACAGGTATTCCTCATAAATACTACATTAAGAAAAAATAAAATAGAAGCAGTAATGGAATTGAATATACAAAGTACAAAAAATAATAAAGCACAGGGTCTGAAAAGGTCTACAAATAGTTTTTCTAGGTTTTTTTGAAATTACAAGTCATTAAATAATACCTATTTACAGAGATTCTATGCATATAGCAATGCACTAAGAAGCATTCTGTGAGATGTCTAAGAGATATAAAAAATAGTAAGATTATTTAAAAATAATATAATCCAACGATTTATAAAAGGTATGACAATGCAACTTCTGTACACTGTATTCTTCTACCATTAAATCTTATTATGTGCACATACTTTCCATTTCAATCAACTAAGATATACTTACTATGCCAATGAAACTATAATGTGTGGCACAAGGGTTGAGTGCCACATTGTGGTGCTTCAGCAGCCACTGCAGCGCCAATTCAACACCCCTCTCCTCCCTCACCCCCGCCAGGGAGGGCACCCACAGGGCCCAGCAGACCTCTCCTGGAAGTATATATACTTCCAATCTAAAGTTTATTTATGTGTACATAAAAATCTGGTTAGGTAACATTTTTATTCATTTGGCCATTTGTGTACTACGAGATTTACAGACAAATATATTTTCTTGCTAACAATAATTTCTAAAAAAAACTAGCTGCAACATGATTAATGAGAAAACCAACAACACCACAGTAAGGGGGGGGATCCTAAATTGGTTATAGTGAGAGATAATAAGAGCCTGAGTGAGACCGTGTAGTACAGATGGAAAAGCAGTAACTACAGAAGTGGCTAAAAAATGGGAACTTCTGTAGAGTGAAAGCGAAGAAGAAAACTAGGATTCCTGCCAGGCTTCCATTATGGGTGACTGAGCAGCATGGTTACCATTAATGATGACAGGCAATATAAAAGAGGAACAGGACAGAGGGAAAACATGAGTTTGGGTTTGGACTACTGTTTGAAGTACCTTGGGAACGTCCTGGGGGGGGGGGGGGGGTCTAATAGGTAGNGACTACTGTTTGAAGTACCTTGGGAACGTCCTGGGGGGGGGGGGGGTGTCTAATAGGTAGCTGAATGTAAGAATCTGGAATGAGGAAAGAAGTCTGAGACAGATAAAGATTTGGGAACTGGCAGCACATAGCTGTTAGTGGGTGAGATCACTTAGGAAGAAAATACAGAAGAGGACAGGAACTTAACATCATATGACTAAAGATCACAATTAGTGTTACCAAAGTCACTCTGGATACAACGTTGCCCAAAGTTATGTGTACTGCTATAGAAAAATATCTAATATGTAATTTTAAATGACAGAAAAATCAAACCACAGAACTTCACAATACAAACCATTTTTACAAATAAGCTGCCAAAAGAAATACTAGCACAGACATAGGAAAATATAAAGAGAGGAGCAAACACATAATAATGGTGCTTGAAGATGAGCAAAAGGAAAAAAAGGGTTCAAATATATGGGTGAATAACAGATGGAATCTAGGCTTTTGGTGGTGACTGTATTACTTACAATAGAGAATTATAATGCTATATCTGAAACATAATGGTGTAAAGCAGTCAGCTCAATGACTATTTTAAAAAATTATATCTGAAATTATGTAAGTTATTAATATATAATGATATTTCTCAATAGTATTTTACTCTTTTGTACAGAAATGTACCGCTTTTTTAATGGGAAAAAAGAAAATTTTGTAATTTTCCTTAAAACATTATAGCATAAATTCTTGTAATATAAAGATAATAAAAATCTGCTAGAAAAATACCTAGACACTGTTATAAATGGGTACATAATATGAATAAGATTATTAAAAAATGTTCAGTGCAGTATCAAAGAGAATTAGAACACATACCATTTGTTGCCTTTAAATAAGAACATATTTTTAAAATAACACAAGTACCCAATATTGGTAAGGTTAAAGGATTAAAAAAAGCACCTCAATTTTGCTGGTATAAATTATCAGAAGTAAGCTGATACACCCCACCAGGGAAACAATGTGACAATATGTACCAGTATTCTCAAAAAGACTCCTAACCCTTGATCTAACAATTCTCTTGAATATTTTTTTAGAAATTCTCTTGAAAATTTCTTAGAAATATTCAAATATTTTTCAGCGATCATGAACTGAATTCATCTAAACAACATCAGGACACAGTATCAAAAGTATGTTTTATGTCTATGAAAACTACAAAAAAGCACATACACTATGACTGAACAATTCCACTTTTACAGAAACAATGGTAGAAGCACACAGCACTAAGAACTTTTAATGTTGCAATAGTGTAAAACTGTAAATAACCACTTACCAATACATGGAATGGTTAAATCATCTTTCCCAAACTGTGGTCTGAAAACCCCTGGGAGTCACTGAGTTTTTTAGCAGGTCTGTGAGGACTTCCTTTTCTAAATAACCCCCTTAATATGCTTAATATTTTCTTAATATGCTTTACCAGATTGAGCACAGAAACAACATAGGAATACAGCTTTCTCCTATAAAGCTATATATTAAAATAATTGCAAAAATAGAAAACGATACCACCCATCTTACTATCTTAAGAAAATAATCATTTTTCAGTCAAAGAATTTTTAAATTTAATATATAATGGATTTGTTACTTTTAAATGTTCAAAAATTTTGAGTTTTAATACTAAAATAGTCAATATACTGAATTAGAAAACAAATACTTCATTAGTCCTGGGTTTCAATGGGTTAAATAAACTGTGATACCATTATTTATGTGACATTTTGAATGGGAATGACAAATGTGAATTTAGCTTTATCTCTAATACAACCATTTCAAAAGATATTTTGCTCATATATTATTTGTGCTATCAAAAAAAATCATAAAGTCAGGGCATCCGTGGTGGCACAAGGAGTTAACTCTCAGCACACCTTTCAGCAGCTACTGCAGCAAAAGTACAATCACCCACCAGAGAGATGACCCACATGGCACAACAGACCTCTCCTGTCTCCTCTAATGCTCCCCTCAGCAGTGTATTTCAGAGGATCTGCCTATTCTGCTCCCAGTTCTGTCTCTGGTGAATCTTCTGACCCTGCCCCTAAACCCCACCCACCCCTCTGGCCTGCATCTCAGCTCTTGTATGCATAAATAAAAATAAATCTTTTTTAAAAAATCATAAAGTTATGTTCATGGAGTTTTTTTTAACATAGGGAACAGTATAAAATAGTGTTTAGCAAAAAAACAGGCAACCCAACTATATATAAAATCCCATCTTAAGTAAACATCATGAGAGCAGGTCCTGGGGAAAGGAGCCACAGACCCAAAGACAGCAAGAAGCATCTGAAGCAGCCCAAGAAAAAGGCCAAGGAGATGGACCAGGAAGATAAGGCATTCTAGCAGAAACAGAACGAGTAGAAGAAAATGGAGGAGCTAAAACCAATGGCTTCAGGGAAAGCCACAGGTGGAATTAGGAAATCTGGCAAAAAGTAAAATGCGCCTTGTGCCAAAGGTAATGATGATCCTTAATTCCATTCCTTTCTAAACGTCTGGATTCCCTGCCATACAATCTTTTGCTGACAATTGCCAGAATGAAGTGTCATGGAGCCTACTGTACATTAAAAATAAACTTTTGTTTTTTTAAAAAAAAAAAAATCACACAATGATTCACCTTCTCTTTAGTTCTCACTCAGCCTCAGCAACCTTAGCTATGAGATGAGAATAAGCCCAGTACAGAATCCTGCCAGATTGTGCTTGTTTTCCATCTTTGTTCTATCCTGAATTCTGTATTACCTGGAATTAAACCAATGCATTTGAAAAGGCATAAAAAGAATGTCATGAAAAATATTGAAAGTAAAAATTTTAAATAGTAATTGTAGTTGATTATGTTAAGCTAGTGGAATTAGGGTTGACTACTTCTCATTCTTTATTATATTTTTAAAATTTTAATACGATCACTTCAGTATTAAAAGGAGAAAAAAGGGAAGAAAGTAGGTGAAAATCACATACCGTTGTATTAAGTCAATCCATTAAAGTTCTAAGAATGCAAAAGACAACAGGCTCAAACTAGTAAATGAAAGAACCTGGTTCGACCAACAAATTGTCCACTTTCTTAAATAAACACGAGTAACATCAAATATATGAGCCAATTTCCAAATGAGTAAAGCAAACAAGAACGCCCTTAGTCTGGAATATAATATTTTGCGATCAGGGTAGTACAAATAAGTTAAGAGTATAAAGTTAAGTCATCTTTCAGAATTTTTCGAAGGTACCAAAGAAAAGGTAGTGGAAAGCAACACACCGCATCCTTCTGGTCTAAAATGATGAGAAGCATCGGCTCCGAAGCGGGTTTTGCGAGAGCATGAGCCTCGAAGGCAGATTTGTCTGGGGGGGACCAAGACCTTCCTGCGCAGAGGCCACCACTCCTCGGAAACGACAGTCCCCTCCCTCCCCAGAGGTCCGGCGACCCCGGGGGCGCGTCTCCCTCCGCCACCCGCCGCCAACCAGGGACGCTCGCCCGGCGGAGTCGAGCACTCACGGTAAACCGGGTGGGTGGCACCCGGCAAACAGCCGCCGAGATTGCCCGCACGGCCCGGCCCGGCCCTCCAGGCTCCGCCCAGGGGACGCAAGGTTTGAGGGTCGCGGTTCCCAGGCCAGCTTGGGGGGCTCGACAAAGGGACGGGTGGGGGGCTCTGGCTCAACCCCGGGAGGAAGTGGAGGGCCAAATCCCCAGCCCAGGTCGACAGCTCCAGGGGCCGTCCCGCCCCCTCCGTGAGGGCGGCAGGGGTGAGGAGAGGCCAAGACGCCTGCCATAGGGTGTTCTTACCTCCCCACACCCCCGCAGAGCTTGGGGGCACTCGACTCGAAGCCGCCCTGGAAGAGTGAAGAACCACCCGGCCGGGAGTCCCCGGGTGCGCGACGTCGGCTCGGGGTTTGTTTTCCCCCCCGAGTCCGGGGAAAGCGGACGACGCAGGCGCAGAGGAAGCTTGCTCTGACTCTCACACCCCCTTCCTCCGCGGCCGCGGCTGCCGCCTGTCCCGAGGCGCCTGCGCGCTGCTTTGCGGGGGCTAAGCCGGGGGCTCTGGGTTCTTACCGGAAGTATCTGAGAAGGTTCTGGGTGGACGGCTACTTCAGAAGATCCGGCCTTAGATCTGGATACGGTTTCCCATTAGACGCCCTGGAGCGGGGATCGGGAGGCGATCCGCGTCGGTGTCCGGCTTCCTTTGCCCTTCGCTGACCTAGATGCAGGTCCCCCCGACCCCCCCGCCGCAGTCGTAGCGCCGCCCCGGCCTGTACCGGACACATCCGCCCGCCTGGCGGCTAACTGAGCCTGCTCCCGGCACTGGTGCCCTCCTCCAAAACCTAGCTTTTTGCCTCAAACTGGTCTTGCAACCTCCTTCTCCCCGAACCCAATGTGAGCCCTGCCACCTTCAGAGCTGCTGATCATTTCCAAGGTTCTGTCCTTCCCAGGGAAGCATCAAGACATTAGAAACTAGGGAGAAAGAAACTATCATTTGCGAAAGAATTCATCAGAGTAATAGTGATCTTTTAAAAAAAACTGCAACGTTCTTGCAGCTCAGAGATATTTAAGCCAGTTGTGATTTGTGGTGAAAAATTTGAGACTCAGTGTTCAACCCCTAATCTGCATTTACAACTATATTGGGGATTTCCCAGCGATATTTCCTCTCTAATCATTTTCCTAAACTCTGAAATGAAATTATGTGGTTTTGGCTCAACACTGGAATTCAATGAGTGCTTAAAATAATTTATTGACCAGCTGCTGTGTGACACGCTGCATTGAGATGGTTTACTTACAGTATCTCATTTAATCCTAAGAATTACTCTACAAAGTACATTATGCATTTTCTCTAATACGGCTGGACATTGTTCACAGGTAACTAAAAAGGGGTAACTGCCCTTATGGGAACCACATGGAACCTCCTGGAGACCCATGTACACAAGTACATATATGGGATAGAATGACAATGTGAGGGCAAAGAATAGGAATAGAAATAGAAAACACTAAGGCCGGAAATAAATTGGAAATATATATAGTAACTTCACAAATTGGAAATTTAAATGCCTACTACATATTATACTAATGTTCGAACTCATTAACAATGAAATAAAGACAAGCTATATTTCCCATGAGTCTAATGAGTCAGTTTGTTTAAATTGTGAATTAACTCCACTGGTAAGAGTAGAGTGAAGTGGGCACTGGTATATTCTGGCGGGTGTGTAAGTTAGGGCAAAGAGTTTGGAAATTTATTTGTCATCGTATTTTGAAATGTTCGCGTTTAACATGTTCATGCGCCCCCCTGGAGAGGACAAGGAGATAGTCCAGAATATAATGATTTATATGGAAAGATACCATGATGATAGTTGTTTTAAAAATTGACAGCAGTCTTAAAATCCAACATTAAGAGATGGTTTAAAAAGAATATTGTATACATGATTAAAACCATTATGTTTATGAAGTTTTTTGTCTGTTTACTTAAAAATAGCATGCAAGTCAAAGTGTATCTATGGAATACATATTCATGAATGAAAATTATTTCGTGTATAGAAAGACAAAGTATAGACGGTACAATAGCATCAACCAGTATCAGTGGTTCTGCATTGTTGTTATGGATGCTGGCTACCACTCACTCTCTTACCAATCTTAAATCCTGCTTACAAACTATAGTATGGTGAACTATGATTTCTCGAGTCACCTCTAACCTAAACTATATCCCTACAGTCTTCTTAGGTTGTCAGAAACACAAATGTGCCCTGGGCTAGTCCTCAGTAATCACCTCCTGCTACTTCACCTTGAACAAGTCCACTGCCCATGAGCACAGTCTGAATACTGTTCATGTGCAGTGTCCTGTAAATAGCATTGACAACCTCATTTTTATCTGTCAGGAGGAAGGGTCTCTTCACAAATAATTTAAATGACTCAAGGAAATTACCATTTCCTCTTGAAAAACATTTTATATAATTTGAAATAACATTTTAAGTATTTTAAAATATTTAACATTACTTATGTAGTATGAGGTCAATGACACTATACATTAAAATTGTGTAGAAAGAAACCAAAATATTAACAGTGGTCAAGTTCAGCTGATTAGAATATAGCTATTAGGGCCTCCCTGGTGGTGCAGCGTGTTGAGCACCCCACTGTGAAGCATCTGCTGCACAACAGCATGAGTTCGATCCCTGGCCAGGGAGGGGACCCACATGGTGCAGCAGACCTCTCCTACCTCACCCACTGCTCCCCTTAGCAGTGTATTTCAGTCAATCTGCCTGTTCTGCTCCCCACTCTGTCTCTGGTGACTCCTCTCACCTCCCATGACTCTGGTCTGTACCCCAGATCTTGTATGCATAAATAAATAAATCTTAAAAATATATATAGATATTATTTTTAAATTCTTCCTTTTGTTCATTGCACATTCTAACTTTTCTATAATTCATATATATTACCTCTTAGTACCAAAAAAAAAATTTTCCTAAACTAACATATGTGATAAATTGATCAGTGAATCTAAGAATAAGTCCCTCTTTTCTTAAAATTACAATTTGTCCCAGTAGAATACCTAATTTGATTTATAGTTGCATCACTTATTAGCAATGTGAGCCAAATTTGCTAAACTTAGATGCTCCTAGAGTTAGATGATAATAAACTAACAATAATATATTGCACAAGGCCTCCCTGGTGGTACAAGTGGTTAAATCTCAGCACTATGAAGCTATCTGCAGCCACTGCAGCACGAGTTCCATCCCTGGCCAGGTAGGTGACTCACCTGGTGCAGCAGACCTCTCCAGCCTTGCCCGCTGCTCCCCTCAGCAGTGTATTTCAGTCAGTCTGCCTGATCTATTCCCTGCTCTGTCTCTGGTGAACCTCTCACCCCCTGCATCTCTGGCCTGTACCCGAGTTCTTGTATGCATAGATAAATAAATCTTAAAATAAAAAAAAATACATTGCATGAGCTGCTTCATGTAAAGTGTTTAGAGATAATATAAATTATTGTAATTATTGATTAAATTTCTTATTGGAAATTAATAAATTATATTCATGTTGATATATCAGTACCTTATGAATCTGACTAAGGCACATCAATTCTCTGGAGCACAATTATCTTTGGGTATATATCAAACTTGAATTTCTTATTAAACAGAATAAGGCATGGAGACTTGGTGACAGTATTCATGACTGCTACCTTACAAAACACCTTTGTATTTTTTCCCATATGAAATTTATAGTCTGATTACCCTTTTATACCAAGTATTTGACCAGAAGAATTTAACTCTGAAGTCAGCAAAATCAAAATGCAATGATTTTAGTATTTATTTGAAGTATAATAGCCTCTATACCTCTGAGCCATAGGTATAAAAACAAAAAAAGCTGGGAGCAGGTAGGCTGATGAAATCAACCTACTAACCAAATCTTGAAATCAATTTCTATTAATATAACCCATTTGTTCTCAAATAAAGGTATCAAATTTTGTCCACCTGGGGGACATGTCTGATAATGTTTTGGTTTTGACAACAGTGGGGCGGTTTTTTTCACTTAGGAAGTAGAGGCTACTGAGTACTGCTAAAACATCCCACAGTGAACAGGAGAACCCCATAACAAAGAATTTTCCAAACTAAAATAGCTCTAGTGCCAAAGCTGAGAAACCCTGACTTAGCTAATGAGTGATTTAATGTTAATATATTTCTTCCAGTTCCTGGTAACCAGTTACACCCCGCCTCTTTTTTTTTTTTTTTTTTAATGCCCACAGGCATAAATGTGAGTTCAGAAACTCAGGCTACATTTTGAACTCCTGCATAAAGCTCATACACCATGCAAATTAGCCTGTGAATCAAGGCAGCACAGACAGAAAAAGCAGCTAACCACAGAGACAAGTTCTAGACTGACCAGTTTTATGGAATAGACATCTGATCAAAGAATTTTGACAGAGACTTGCTTCATATCTATTGTTTATTTTTTTAAAGATTTATTTATTTATGCATACAAGAGCTGGGGTACAGGCCAGAGGTGTGGGTGGTGAGAGGATCCACCAGAGACAGAGTGGGGAGCAGAACAGGTGGACTGACTGAAACACACTGCTGGGGGGAGCAGTGGGCGAGGCAGGAGAAGTCTGCTGCGCCATGTGGGTCCCCTCCCTGGCCGGCAGCAGGGACCGAACTCATGCTGCAGTGGCTGTGGTTTGTTTCACAGGGCGTTGCTCAACCCACTGCGCCACCAGGGAGGCCCTCTATTGTTTAGTTTCACTAGATACAACACAAAATCACTTACCACCATGAACCACTTTACAAATTGCTGTCATTTATTCATCACCTTCTGCTTTTCAGCCCTTATCTAGTAACTAAAACTGATGTGAAATGCAAAATTGAACATTTTTGCTCATCAATAATAAAATCCAAAGTTCAAAAATGTTTGCTGTTATAACTACTTTGTAAGTGCAGCAATATTTACAGTTAGAGGCTTTATCATAACAGCAAACTAAAGAACAGCCTGTCAACAGCCTACTCTCTTTGAGCCAGTGTTGGTAATTGGTATTGGTTCTCATGAGAACTACTTTTCAATGCTCTAAGGAAAATTATAGTTGTAGTTCCCTTAAGCACTGTAGATGCAGGACAAAGAAACAAAGTAAATTAAAGACACAATAGTAATTTGTTGATAAATGTTAACAAAACTTCTGAACTTTCTACAGCTAACATTAAAAAGGTGCCTGTTCAAGTACTTACTTGTTTAGGGACTATAATTACATTGTTTTTCCTATAGATGCCCCAATGAACCCCTTGCAAGATCCTTCAGTCTTTTGAATTGACAAAGAAAGTAGAAATAAGGTTGCATGAATTTCCTTAATTATTTTCATAAATGAAATTTATTCAATTAACCCAGTCTAACCTTTCTCTCTATATATATAGATACTCAATAAACAAAAAGACATACTAAGGCATGCGTCCCAAACTGTTTCTTAAAAAATAGTTGTAGTTTGACCCAAAAGTATCTCTCATCTCATGCTATTTTTAACAAGAAGATTGAACAACTGTAGCTATATTGGCTTGTGTCTTCAGATGTGAATAATAAGGAAAGTAAACAAGCTACTAAAATTTCAAATGCCTTTCCATAAAAATGCAGTTATATTTTATATCACATTTACTTGCTTATGGATATTTTCTCTGTGCAATATATCAAGCTAAAAGTTGTAAGGATTATAATGAGGGCTAATTCATGATTTTTGCTCTAAAGAAGTTCACAATCTGCTATGTCATTCTTTTCTTTACTAACAAAAATAGTTGAGAGATTGCTGCAGTATAATAGTTTGGCAAATTTTTTAGAAATTGCTGGAAAATTCCAAGTATAGGTCCTCCCTGTGGAGCAGGGGTTAAAGACACAGCACTGTCATGCTATCACCAGCCACTGAAGCATGAGTTTGATCCCCACCCAACAATGGAGCTAACCCACATGATGCAGTATATTCCTCCTGTCTCGCCTACTGCTTCCCTTAGCAGTGTATAGAACTGCCTGTTCTGCTCCCCACTCTGTTTTTGGTGAAACCTCTCAACCCCAATCTTGTACCTCTGGCCTAGCCCCCAGTTCTTTAATTTTTAAAGATCCCAATTTATAATTAAATGGTTTTTGAAATTGAAGAAATCATACCATTGGAACATATTTGGCAAATTATTCCTTATACTAACGTCATTGCTAGGATCATCAGCAGTTTTTATTTTTTTGAAGGTAATCAGAACGCTGATGGTTTAAAGAGTAACATGAACTCCCAAAGCTGTTCCCTTTCCATAAGTAATCTGGGTGGAGAAAATGCTAGAAATGAATGAAAATAAACTATTACAATTCCCCATTTGTTTCTTGCTGGTCTTATACTAACAACTTTTTTTTTAAGATTTATTTATTTATACATACAAGAGCTGGGGTACAGGCCAGAGGTGTGGGCAGTGAGAGGATTCACCAGAGATAGAGTGGAGAGCAGAACAGGCAGACTGACTGAAACACACTGCTGAGGGCAGCAGCGGGTGAGGCAGGAGAGGTCTGCCACACCATGTGGGTCCCTCCCTGGCTGGCAGCAAGGATTGAACTCATACTGCAGTGGCTGGTGGCTGTGGTTTGCTTCATAGTGTGTTGCTTAACCCTCTGCGCCACCAGGGAGGCCTTTATACTGACAACTTCAGAAGTAAGGATTTGTTGATACCAAACACAGAATGTGACCTGGAGCTGCTAGTTAACCACTAGTGTTTAAGTACTATGTAACTATTACATTAAAACAATCATTTTGCAAAAGAAAGGGCTAAAACATCTTTTTGAAAAATGATCTTCTGGGCCAGGGCTAGTTAGATTATCTATATGGAGTAATGTCACTAGTGAAGAGATGATTACAGTTTTGACCATAAGAACTCATTTTATAGGTATAAAAAAGTTTGGAAGGTAATCCACTAATATGATAACTGCCATTATTTTTGAAAGGTGGGAATGAGTGATTTCTACCCTTTTTTCCTAGTTTTCCAGTATCTAAGTATTTTTAATGAGAACATATCACTAATGCTCCAGGAGTAAAAGGAACACAACTGAATCTGTAACTGAGTCAACTAAATACCTTATATTTATTATGCAATCTCTGCATACAATATATTGTATGACTATGCATCAGAAAAGTGAAATAACCCAAAGGTGGATTGCCGAAGACCAGCTACGACAGAAGGCCATGTCCCCAAAGGATGGAACTGTTACAGGGCAACCCTAATATAAAATGGGTTCCCCACACTAGGTCCTCCACCCGCGCGCTCAGAAGACTTTTAAAGTCCCAACTCCAGGTACACGTGG
>JAGFMF010011381.1:7548268-7563364 GCA_019455555.1 Galemys pyrenaicus
GTACCCAAATCAACATCTGAATAATATCTGTACCTTTGCATTTGGTTCCCTCCAGAAATCACCAGTTCCCTTTAAAAAATGCAAAGGCCATAAACTTAAGTAACAAAATAAAAAGGAAAAGGGAGGGGTCCCACAGCCCTCATCACCTGAGGGATGTAGGATCCATCTTAACAAAGGCAGATATACAAAACCTTTCACAATGGCCCAGTCTTGAAGGACTTGCAGAAGTTCCCGAGGCTTGTGGCCCATACTAAAATGTCAATCTATTCTTTGAATTTGTAAAATAACCACTTCCCAATTATAGCTATTTTTACCTGATTATACTATATTAATTTTCTAGAATTTGTAATATTAGCCAATTAGTAGTACGTCATCAAAATGCATGGCAACCAATTACTTTGTTTAGTAAAAATAGCCAATTCTATAACCACCCCCATGGATGATATTCCAGTGAGCATGTATTTTTTGTAACTTTTAAAACTTTAATTATTAAATCGGCCAAAACAAAAGGGAGTCCAAAGGGGGTCAACTTTGGAACCTCTGATTTTTCAGGGCAGTTCCCCTATGACGGGCTTTTGCCTCACGGCATAGTTAGGTGGCCCCCATCAGTGGATGAACACTTGTCTTGGTTGCTATCTTAGAGATGGTAATAAACAACTGTCATTCCCAAAAGTCAAGTATGATATACAGACTCTGTTAGAGTAAATCATTAAAGGTTTTTTTATATATATATTTCTAGTTCGCTCTTCTAGGCATAAGTTTGACAATATACTTCTCTAGTTCCCTACTGGCCATAGAGGGTCATTTGACTGATGCAGATTAATGGCTTGTGAGAAGTGATATGTGTTCTTTACTCACTGATGTGAGACCCTCCAGAGCTTGTTTCCCTCCAGCACAGCAAGAGGAAAAAGTAGATATTGTGGTGCTCTACAAGTCTGGGTCACTAAGAGATTGTAATGAATAGAGCATTTCTAGAGCAAGAAAGAGAACCTGTTGTTATATGTCACTGAGATTTCTGGGGTAATGGATTATTACCATGAAACAGCCTTAAACTTAGTTTTATGCCTCTGAGATTAGGGGTGGCTATTCTGCATGATACACTAAGACCATGTCTCAACAAGGTTATCTATGGTAGCACTGTTTCCTAACATGCTTTTCCTTTAGAAAATGAATTACTCTCTACTTGTAAATATTATGATTTTCCAGGTAAATACATTTCACTGTGGATATATACATATCTACTTCTCTACAACTTCCTATAGTGATGGTGAATTTTTTTTACATTTACAATTTTTTTTTACAATTTTTTTGTAAATTTTTTTTTTACAATTTTTTTTACATTGTAAAAAAAATTACATTTCTTTTACATTTGGTGAGGCTTTTTTTAAGATTTATTTATTCATACAAGAACTGGGGTTCAGGCCAGAGTTGCAGGAGGTAAGTGGATTCACCAGAAATAGAGCGGGGAGCAGAACAGGCAGGCTGACTGAAATACAGTGCTGAGGGGAGCAGCAGGCTAGGCAGGAGAGGTCTGCAGTGCCATGTGGGTCCCCTCCCTGGCTGGGAATCTAACTAGCGCGACTATGCCACAGATGTGTCACAGTGAGGCACTCAACCCACTGCGCCACAAGGGAGGCCCCTACCTTTAATTTTTTATTAAGAAAATGTCAATAGCATATAAAAGTAAAGATTCTAGTGCAATAAACCACAGGACTACCTCTCAGCTTCAACATCAACATTTTATAAACTCATTCTGTTAGGGGGAAAGGTAGTCCTAAATGGATTATGGGTGTGTGGACTCCAACCCTCACTCCAGACCATCAGTGTTCCAGAACCACAAATCTGATAAGATGATTATCGAAGAGTGGATTACTGGGAGCTGAGGGTGGAGTTAAGCAGCCAGGCTGGCTATAAAACCAGAGGTGAGCTTGGGGTCTCTCTCTCTTACTGAGGAGCCAGACCCCTTCCTTCGGAGCCATCTCATTCGACTCAGAGCCAGCCCTCAACGTGCCATTGCTTAGATCTGGTAGGGTATTTGTGGATTTGTATCCCTCTCTTTTTCCTTTGGTGTTATTACTATTTTATTCCCCTTTCTTTCATAAAATAAAACGTGCTAATAACTTTTGCCACGTGTACCTGGAGTTGGGACTTTAAAAGTCTTCTGAGCGCGCGGGTGGAGGACCTAGTGTGGGGAACCCATTTTATATTAGGGTTGCCCTGTAACAATTCTACCTCTCCCCTCACAATTGGATAATTTTGAGGCAAATCTTATTTATTATATCTGTTCATCTCTGGACTTTTCTACATAAATATTTAAAAGATTACCACTTTACCAACTATAAATATCAATATAATTATTAATATTGTGTTGATATTAACATTAATATAAAATAATTAATATTAATATTAATGAACTCCCTTGTTCTCAAAACTATTATCCAGCTTCAATATGGACAACCATGCTTCTTCTATATGCTCACCACCCATATTTTGAAGCAAATCTTGTGTCTCATATTATTTTATCCATAAATATTTCAAAAAAAAAAAACCAGCCTTATAAAGCTTACCATTATCATACCTGAAGAATTTAGCAATAATTCTTCAATACTGCCAAATACTTAGTCACTGGCAATAATATTTCCAATTGTTTCATGAATGTCATAATTTACAAATAGTTTATATGGTTCAATATCCAAATACGGGTCACATATTGAGATTTGTTGATGTCTATATATTCCCTCTTTCCTTTTTGTTTTGCTATTTATTTTTAAAAAGCCACACCTTTCAGCCTTTAATATATGTATTTTTCTGTATCTTCTTCTCCATAGTATTTTTTAAAATTTATTTAATTTATTTTACTTATTTATGCATACAAGAACTGGGGTCTAGTGCAGGCAGTGAAAGGATTCATCAGGCAGATCTACTGAAATACACTGCTGAGGGGAGCAGCAGGCAAGACAGGAGAGGTCTGCTGCGTCATGTGTTTCAGCTCCCTGGCCAAGGATCAAACTCTTGTTTAAGTAGCTGGAGATAGTTTGATAGCACTGAGACTTTAACCCCTGCACTACCAGGAAGGCCCTCTATGGTATCTTTAAAGTATTTCTCTTTATGTTTCCTGTAAACTTGTAACTAAATCTAGAGACTTCGTTTCATACAGCTCCAGGCTGCGGCATAAGTGGTATTGTATACTTTCCTCAAGAAGGCACAGACTATTTTTTGTTGGTCCTTGAACTTCAGGGATAGAACAATCATGGAGAGACTTCTGCTTGGGTCCATCCTTTGATTTGGAGTCTGCAAAATGGTGACATCTAATCTATTATTTATTCATGATTGGAGTCCTTCAGTAGAAAAAATATTCCCTCAACTACTATTTAGTTTTCCTAAATGTAGTTCATACAGGTAAGTTAAGTATTTGACTTTTCACTTTACTGACAGTTTTCAGTAGAATGTGCCGGTTCCCTTGTATTCTCTAAAGACATCAATGGTGGTGGTAGGGGAGGAGGTCACTGCATAAATATTAAATATATGTATATGTACACATGGCAGTAAACTAGTTCTCTTGATTTTTTTGTGAATAAACTTAAGTATATTCACTTTTATTTATTCCAGTGTTTAATACCATAATAAGCACAAGTCATCTCCATCGCCATCATCCTAGTACTCAAAATACTATCCACTTAGTTAGGATCAGAGGTAGGGTACTCGTAATAGCAAAATTTTGATAGTGAAATAGGATTAATCACAATAATAAAATCATTTACAATGTAAATGATCATAACACATTTATACACTATGTAAATGGCTAAAGTAATCACAATTTAATTTAAATCAGGTTAGGGCTTACTTATAATCCTAATATTAAATGTCTAGTTTTCTTATTAAGTCATAAAACAAGTCAATAAGGCTTTCAAGTGCCTCCCTAGTGGTGCAAGAGGTTAAGTCTCAGCACTATCAACCTATTGCCAGTCACCGCAACGTGAATTTGATCCCTGGCCAGGGAGGGGACCCACATGACGCACCAAACCTCTTCTGCCTCTCCTGCTGCTCCCCTCAGCAGTGTATTTCAGCAAATCTGCCTGTTCTGCTCCCCACTCTGTCTCTGGTGACTCCTTTCAACCACTTGCACTTCTGGCCTGTACCCCAGTTCTTGTATGCATAAATAAAGAAATCTTAAAAAAAAAAAAAAAAAAAAGGAAAGACCCTGAGAGTTGCATCACTAAGCCTGCATGGTCTTCAGAGCATAAGAGGCAGGTGTCTCTATAACAATATCGTGCAGTCACCAGGGCAATGACAAAAACCGCAACCACAGAGAACAAAGTACATCCCTATCTACTGTAACGGCAAGTCACCTTCAAATTGGAAAAAGACTAAAAGTCAGTGAAGAAAATTCTATTTAGGAAAATATTAGCGTTAATTTAAAAACAAGGATCCTGGCCTGCAGTGCTTGATGTTAGGAAGAAAATGGGCATAATTTATGACCATAATAGGGAGAAAGTGCCATATGAGGAAATTTAGTCCAATATCATCCAGTCTCCTTGTTTATCGTTGGGAACTATGGCAGACACATTTGCTATGTCTTAATTCATGAGGAAAAAGAGGGCAGGGGGTGATTCCTTTTTCCTATTTACTGCATATTTTCATGCTTCTTTTTAAACGGTTTAAGAGTATATGTGTATTAACCTGCTTAACGGTACATATATATGTATATTAAATTTGCGATGTATGTCTGAGAGTTCATTTGGTTCTATTGGATTTTTTAAAATATAAAGATAAATTATAAATTGTGTAGAAGAGTCTTCTGGCAGTCACTATTTGTCTTGATCTGAAGGAATAAGGCAAAGAAGTTTTATATAGCAAGCTGCACTTTTGAATTGAATACAAATCTGTTACCCAAGAAGCTGATAAAAAATAATCTTTATCTCTCACAATAAAGGACAAGATTTTCATTCCATTTGTATGCATTTTTATTGAGAGAGAAAAATTATGAAACTACATAGAATGGACATGAATTTTACTGTACAATACTGATGTCATTTTTGCAGTCTGTGTGTTTGGAGAGCAGGGTTCTTGGGTTCACTCTGGGAAAGGTTTTACCAGAGCTCCCTGTTTAGCAGCACGCAGTGAGTTCCCAGGCAAGTTTCTCCACGAGGCAAAGACATTGGTTATATTTAAAGAGCGGGTTTAGTAAAGAAAGGGACAGAAAAGTAAAGTACACTTGCATAGGCATAAGCGGGCAGTAAGAGCTGCCTTGAAAAGGACAGGCTTGCTGAGAAAGGCCTGCATGGTCTCAGGCGGGCAGCCTTAAGGAGAGCTGCCTCTGCTGAGGGAGACCAGTGAAGAAAAGCCCCAGCATGGTACAGGTCACGGGCAGTTAGGTTGGCTGCTGGCCTGCAGAGGAAAGAGCTGGTAAAGAGAAGCACCTGCATAGTCACAGGTGGGCAGAAGGACAGCTGCCCCATTGTGGGGACAACATTAGATTTTTATCATCTTTTAGTGGGGAGTGGCTCATATCTGTGGGTGGATAGTTTAGCAAGTAAATCAGACCCATGGAGTAGGGCTTTGGGACTCTCTAATATTCTGCAGCTTAATCTCTATATCTTCACCTTCTGTGCTTCACCTTCTGTCTATGCTTTTGACACTCCCTATAGCAGTCCGATACCTGTCTGGGTACTGCACTTCTTGATCTGGACATTGACCCTTAAGGGTCTTAGTTTCTATAACCGAGTTTAATCCCTTCTACCCCAGCTCCTTGTGTGGTATAGGTTCTTTTTTTTTTTTTAAAAGATTTATTTATTTATTTATACATACAAGAGCTGGGGTACAGGCCAGAGTCCAGGGCAGTGAGAGGATTCACCAGAGACAGAGCGGGGAGCAGAACAGGCAGACTGACTGAAACACACTGCTGAGGGCAGCAGCGGGTGAGGCAGGAGAGGTCTGCTACACCATGTGGGTCCCCTCCCTGGCCGGAGGCAGGGATCGAACTTGTGCTGCAACGGCTGCGGTTTGCTTCATCTTGCGTTGCTTAACCCACTGCACCACCAGGGAGGCCCTGGTACAGGTTCTTGACCTTGTGGTGTCTCCTTCTCTATTCTTTATCCTCCATCAATGTCAGGATATAAGAAATATATTCCTGTATTTCTTAACATTAAACTTAATTTTTTCTGAGGTTGAAGGGAAAATTCAACGAATCATTTTTAAGACAGCCTACTCTTTCTCTGTGATGTCCTGCAACAAACCTTGACTTCTGTAATATTAAAATCAGGTGGTTGAATTAATTGCCAGTGACTAATAATTTAAGCAATCATGCCTACATAATAAATCTTCCATAAAAATCCAGAAGGACAGGTTTCAGAGAGATTCCGGATTAGCAAACACATGCAGATGTTGCAAACCCTCTGATGCCTTCCACCTGACTGACCCTGAGCTGCAACCTTTTATAACAAAATGTTCAAGTTCTGTGAGTCACTTTAGCAAGTAAATCAGACCCATGGAGTAGGGCTTTGGGGACTCTCTAATATTCTGTAGCTGGTAATTTAGCAGCACAGGCAACAGCCTGGACATGCAGTTAGAGTCTAAAAGGGCAGAGGAATGGTAGACAGAATTTCTTGTAGAATTGAGTCCTTAACCCATGAGATGTGACACTATCTCAGGCAGAGAGTGTTAGAATTGAATTTAGCTGCTATTACTGAATTAGGTGGTGACGGGAAAAAAATCCACATATCTGGTGTCAGAAGTGTTTTGAGTGTGGTAGTCCTCTGCGAGCATAGCAGAAACATGGGAGAAAGTGCAGGTTTTCAATATAAGACCCAAAGAAGCAGTTAGACTCAGGCTCATAGAGCATCTTAACAAACAGCAGTAAGTTTGTGGAGAAGTGACAAAATGAAGGAAAAGGGATTTAGCTTTTTATTTTGTTTAGCTTTTTAAATTGTGAGAAAATAAATATAGAGAGGAACCTAATAGAAATAAGGGTTATTTTAGTAATGTTTCTGCAGGTTCACCTGGGTACCTCCACTAGTGATGAAGGTCATTTTTCAATTCCTGGTATAGGAGTGGAGAGCTAGTATGCCTGGTAAAAGGAAATTTATGCACTGCTTTTAAAGGATGTAGGGGAAGAGTAGAGGCTTTTCTTGTATTTGTTGTTTCTCAATTGCCTTCAGCTTAAAAATAATCCTCGTGCCAAATAGACATGTTTTGGCTGGCATGTTCTAATTACCTCCAGGAAATGATTGAGAGAAATAAGTGAGCATCTGGGACCAGAGAAGGTCTATGAGATGGTCACCAAGTTTGGCAAAGAGAAGATTCATGATCCTTTCCAAAGGATCAATTTTAGTGGAAGAGGAAAAGAAGTGAAACAAGGTTGTAAGAACAAAACAATTGCTGATGTGTTGATGGGAGATACTTAACTGAAGCAAGTGGGTTAAAATATGTTAATGAAACATTTAGCAAAGTGAGTAATCTCCCTAAACCAAATGTCTAACACAACAATAAAATGAAATGGAGGCAGGGAAAGTTTTGCTTCTCTGACAATCATATCACAATTTGAAAGTGAGGATGGCAAAACCCTTAGCATCTCTACACTAATGAGGAAAAAAGTAATTGCTAGGATATACTATAATAAATAGATGGCAAAAAACACATGCTATGTAGTCAGTCTGCTTTGTTTTTATTTCAGCTGTGGTGTCTGACCTTGACACTTGACCTCTCAGAGATTTAGTTCTGATTAGGTCACTGGTAGCCAACAAATGATCTCTTTCTAAAGCATAAACCCAGGAACTAAGTGTTTTCAGCCTAAGAAGGTAAAGTAGGGCCCTCCCTGGTGGTGCAGTGGGTTAAGCAACGCAAGATGAAGCAAATCGCAGCCACTGCAGCACGAGTTCGATCCCTGCCCCCGGCTGGGGAGGTGACCCACATGGCGTAGCAGACCTCTCCTGCCTCGCCCACTTCTCCCTTCAAGCAGTGTGTTTCAGTCCATCTGCCTGTTCTGCCCCCTGCTCTGTCTGGTGGATCCTCTCACCTCCCTGCACCTCTGGCCTGTACCCCAGTGCTTGTATGCATAAATAAATATATCTTTAAAAAAAAAAAAAGAAGGTAAAGTAGTCTGAGTAGACTAAATGAGGCTTTTGCTACGAGGTTTCAATGACTTACAGGGATATGCAGTCCAAAACATGCTTTTTAAACACCTGGAAGTTATATAAGTGAAAGTTAAAATTCAAGATTAGAATAATTATGGTAATGATATTCCTACTTACATCTCTTAAAAGCTTCTCAAATTTAACATGTCCAAGAATAAATGTTTTAGATCCTTATGTTCCCCTTTGTTCAATCATCTCAAGTTGTTGGAAGAAGACTGACGCTCATGAGTTCAGTCAGTGAGTGATGCTGTGGACTCCACCCTCACTTCATGCCATCAACATCTGATGAGGACTCCCAGCATGCCATATACCTGACTTCCTGAACTAGGGCTCCAGAGAGTCTCTGGGAAAGAGCAGTGCAGTCATTGTTGAAGTGGGTGAGAGAACAGAAGATGCATGGGTAGGCTATTCCTGTGCTGTGCTTTTTGCCATCTTAGCACTTTGGATCTGACTCGCTTCAGAGACCATGGCAACTGCCATCTTGAGCCCCTGGTGGATTCAGCATAGGTGATACATTTTGATTCTCCATTCCCAGTCTTCTGAACCCTGCTTGATTCTTTCCTTATATTTCCTGATGGGAGAGGACTTGGGTTTGTTTTAGCAGCTTTGCTTTGGGGCCATGGCCATTCCTGTCTGTATTCTGCTTTTGTCGCTGGGTGTTACCCAAGATGGGATAAGTGACTTCAGAGTTTGATAGGGAGTTTGTAGTTTGAAAGCCTTTCTCTCCTAGTCCTCTTCCTTTGAAGATCTTCTTTTGTGTGTTTTTTTAAAGATTTATTTATATTTATTTATGCATAAAATAACTGGGATCCAGGCCAGAGTTGTGGGGAAAAGGGCTGAGAAGATCAACCAGAGACAATGTGGGGAGCAAAACAGGTGGATCTACTAAAATACACTATTGAGAGGAGCAGAGGGAGAAACAGGAGAGGTCTGCTGCAACATGTGGGTTAGCTCCCTGGCCAGAGATCGAACTCATGTTGCAGTGGTGCTGTGGCTAGAGATAGCTTGATAGTGCTGAAACTTAACCCCTGTGCCACCAGGTTCACCACCTTTTGAACCTTTCATCCACTAAAGATCTTTGAACACGCTAAATACGCTAGAGTCCGATTACTTTGCCTTAATGTGTGTGGGAGGTGTGAATGGGCAACAGTGGTTTTTCCCACTAACAACTTGGGGTCTCTGTGCGCTCCTTGGTTTTGCATAATATCAATGTTTCTTCTTTTTAAGATTTATTTATTCATGCATACAAGAACTGGGATACAGGCCAGAGATGTGGGAGGTGAGAGGAATCACCAGTGACAGAGTGGGGAGCAGAACAGGCAGATTTACTGAAATACATTGCTGAGGGGAGCAGCGGGCAAGGCAGGAGAGGTCTGCTGTGCCGTGTGGGTCACCTCCTTGGCCGGGGATCAAACTCATGCTTCAGTGGCTGTGGGATGCTTCATAGTGTGGTGCTTAACCCCTTGAGCCACTAGGGAGGCCCAGTATCAGTGTCCAAACCAGAAACTTGGAAATCATCCCGATTATCCTCTTTGCTTCACTCCTCGCATCCAATCCATAGCTAAGTCCTATACACTTATTTCCACCTCTGCTCCTGTTCGCCAAATCCAGACCATCTCCCTGCCCTTCAGTTAACAGTCTCTCAATGAACACACTCCTTCCATTCTTGCCTCCCTGTCATCCACTCTCCCTGTAGAACCCAAAGTAGTTGTTTAAAATTATGAACTGTGAAAGTTTTTTAAAAGTTTGTAGGCCTTTCCAAAGTCAGAGACTCACAGCAGCAGAGGCTTCGTCTCTCTTCATTCCTGACTTTGAAGAAGCAAGTCCCAATGAATTCTACAGCTGCCAGGAAATGAATTCTAAATTATTACCTAGTTAAGCCTTCAGATTAGGCTGAAACCCCGCCAACAACTTGGTTCAGCTTTTGAGATTCTGAACAGAGACCTTGCTAAACCATCCTGGATTCCTTACACACAGAAACTAAAATAACAAATAAGAGTTTCTTTAAACCAATACATTTGTGATAACTTGTTTCACAACAGTAGGAAAGTAATTCATCAATTATTTAATGTTGCCATGTCATGTACCTGACATTTCTTGCTTTATTTCTCCCTTAGCACTTATTACCACTTGAGTATTTCGTACTCATTTATTTATTTATTTTTATCATTCTTCTGTTCTCATTAAAATGTTAAGTTCTATGCAAACACACACACACACACACACACACACACGGGATTATCTTTCTTCCCTTCTTGAAACTTGACAACTTGTAAATGTCAAACTGTCATTTTCCAAAGACATAACCAATTGCCCTCCCCTGTTTATTAATAGTCCTCTCTTTTGCCATTGATTATGATGATGATCTCACATTCATTATATACTTTAGTGTATGCTTGTAGGGTATCATTTTTATCCATTGATTTTCCTATATCATGATTCTAAAAATTAAGATTTTAAAAAATATTTATTTATGCATACAAGAGCTAGGGTACAGGTCAAAGGTGTGGGGTGAGAAGATTCACCAGAGACAGAGCAGGAAACAGAACAGGCAGATGTACTAAAATACACTGCTGCGGGGAGCAGCGGGCAAGGCAGGAGAGGTCCACCGCCACACCATGTGGGTCACTTCCCCCACTGGCCAGTAGCAGGGATCGAACTTTTGCTGCAGTGGCTGCGGTCTGCTTCATAGTGAGTTGTTTAACCCACTGCACCACCAGGGAGGCCCCTAAAAATTAATAAAGATTAACAGTACATTTTTAATATCCACTGTTCTTGTTTTCCATAATTCAATATGGAATTTTTATAAAGTAGTTTTATATGTTGAGCTTTCAGTTTTTTAAATGCAAATTAAATACCCATTAAGCACAATCACAAAATAAGTGGTTTATACAAACTATTGTAATACCCATATGCAATCTCACTATGAAATTTGTAGTATAATTGCAAGATATTTAATACAAGACTATGGATATGTTTCTATAGTATGTTAAAATGCTATTATCTCATTTTCTATAAATATAGCACAGAATTAAAATTATATGTCCAATATTGGGCCTCCCTGGTGGTGCAGTGGATTAAGCAATGCACTAAGAAGCAGACCGCAGCCACTGCAGCATGAGTTCGATCCCTGCTGCCGGCCAGGGAGGGGACCCACATGGTGCAGCAGACCTCTCCTGCTGTGCCCGCTGCTCCCCTCAGCAGTGTGTTTCAGTCAGTCTGCCTGTTCTGCTCCCCGCTCTGTCTCTGGTGAATCCTCTCACCTCCCGCAACTCTGGCCTGTACCCCAGCTCTTGTATGCATAAATAAATAATCTTTAAAAAATAATAATAAAATAAAATAAAATTATATGTCCAATATTTAGCATCAAAATCCTGAAGATGACCCAGCAGTGTCTGATTACTAGTATTCTGTATAAATTTTAGGCTCTATGATATTATCACTTTGACAGGAAAAATTTAGTAAGTAATATACTTGTTACATAATTCTGCCAAGATACAAACCCTTGGCAAAATTTCACTATTATGTTTCCAAAAGGTTTGATTATATAAGTGAATTCCTAAAAAATAGAAATACCAAAAAGGCAACTAAAACTATGGTTTTTTTTAAGGGTTCTTGGTATAAACATTTCTTAATTATGATATGAACTGAATTTTTTTGTCAAAATATTCAACTTATGATGGCAAGAAATGGCATTTTAAAAAAGCATCCTAGTATAATTTAGCATGATTAATTATCTGGACTGAACCAATGTAGCCCATGAAGTTAAAATTTTAAAAATGTGAAGAAGCAGGATCATGTAAAACATAGCATTTTAAAACATAATGTGCCATCCGTGAAAGTGTATATTAAGTAGGAAAAAGGAATCACCACCTGCTTCATTTTTCCCTCTTGAATTAAGACATAGCAAGAGTGTCTACCATAACTTCCCAGCAATAAATAAGAAGACTAGATAATATGGGACTAAATTTCCCATATGGCATTTTATCCCTATTATGGTCATTTCCCTGCCCATTGCACCACAGAACAGGACCCTTGGTCTTAAATTAACACCATCTTTTCCTAAATAGAATTTTCTTCATTGACTTTTGGTCTATTTCCATTTCAATGGTGACTTGTCATTTCTGTTACAAGAGGTTAGCCTGAACCTTGTTTCCTCCAGAATCACATACATTCAATATCAACTAAATAAACTAGATAGATTTTGTTTCAACTCTGTGTTTCATCACCATTTCAATATATTTTTTGCTGAAGAGTTCTTTTTAAGTTATCTATATCTTTTGTTACATTTTTCCATTCATGTATATTGTTTACGTGAAACAGCAGCAATATAAAGCAGAGATTCTGCAGTTAATTTGAAAAGATGACTTCATTATTACAATAGGACTTTAGTCACTGTAACTTCCAATAAGTTTCTATGTTACTCATTCACAGATGCTACATAGTCAAATGATTCACAACTATAAGTGAAACATATGATAGCACGGCTTGAAATAACCACAAATGAAATCAATACACTATTGTTTAATGGTAAAAATGTAAAATTATATTTGTGTATATTTTAGTATAAAATATATTATTTGTAATATTGAGAATAATATATTTTTCAATTTTGGGTTTTTTTCTTATGTCATTAATTTTTAGACAGTATTAATTTCCTCCCTCAGGTCTAGTCCTCATAGTTCTCCCACCACATAGCTCCTTGTGCTGAGAATATTTTAACACTCCCTTTAAGGTTCCTATAATTTTTATAGTTAGACTATTTCCCAAGAGGAATATACTAATCTGAGGCAAGGGGCAAGGATTGGCTAAATCTTTACTGCCTCAAAGGAGGAAAGAATGGGTTTCATTCACTATTAGATGTGCCATCTTCCATGTAATAATTTCCCTGGCTTCATACTGAGCCTCCTGCATTATTTACAAAATAAATTAAAATGGCAATTTGAAAAAGGATATTTTGAAAACAGAAAGTTGTAAAATTCAGCATATTAGAAACCAAACTTTTGCTATCCTCCCAAACCTCTTTTCACAGTTTGTTTATCTTCATAAATGGCCTCTTGACCCTTCTGGTTGCTCAGAATAAATTTGAGCATCATCCTTCATTTCTATTTCTTACCGCAGCCCTCAGATTCACATTTATCAATCAGCAAACCTCATAATTCAACCTCAAACCACCATGTTTTCTAGTCTCTTGCAGATTTTTTTTAAATTTATGCATACTAGGATGTAGACCATAAGTGTTGGGGGGGGGTGAGAGGACTCATCAAAGACAGAGTGGGGGGCAGAACAGAGAGATTGACTGAAATACACTGCTGAGGGGAGCAATGGGTGAGAAAAAAGAGGTCTGCTGCGCCATGTGGGCTAGCTCCCTGGCTGGGGTTCTAACACATGCTGCAATGGTTGTCAATAGCTTGATAGTGCGGAGATTTTAACCAATTGTGCCACTAGGGAGGCCCTTTTTGCAGATTGTTATACTAAAATTGGTTTTTTATCTGTTGCCAATAAAGAATTTATTCTATCTGCTTGGACTAATAAGCCATTACTTACCTTTGTTCTTTCCTGCCAATGCCTTAGAGAAGAACAGCTTTCTGCTTTGGACCTCAACATTTTATTCTGATTTTTGAAACCTGTGAGCCTCCATCCAGTCTAGTCACAGTTTTGGGTCACAGTACCTAAGACCTGCCTTACAACAAATCCCAGGAGAGAGCATTGATAAGGAAAAAAGCAAAAGCAAAAACTATCTGCTATGCAAGTCTGTCCCAGGTCATCTCAACAATTCCTCAGATAAGAACTGAGAATGTCACTGTACTGACTATAGTCTTTTTGCCCTCAAATCCAATCCCTGCCCATCCCTTGTTCTCTGAACTGCAGGACGCTAATTCCTGCAAACTGCATCTCCCAGGCTCTTCAACAACTGTTTTCTAGCTAGGATCAACCACTGAAGAGCCAATGCCTGCAGACTGGAACATAAGACGTGTAAAAACAAGGACATACCTCACCCTCTCTTTCTCTGCCTTTGTTTGATGGCTTCATCAGGGCTGTCAACCACAAGCCCATCTCCCTCCAGTCTCCTAGGTTGTGCTTCCAACATCTCTTCTCTCATCCCTCTGGCTCTGGGAACATATGTTTCTGGAAAATTTACATTGCCTCTCATTTCTGATTACCTGCTTCACTCTTCTATCATTTTTGTGACTCGGTCCCCACATTACATTATCTGAACTCTGTTTTCCTCAGTTCTGGACCGTAACAAACCTACTATCTTTCAAATTGTTGCCACCAGCTGCTAAGAGTGCTCTAGTTTTATGCTTATAACCAGAATTTTTTCCCTAATGCATTGCTAATATTGGTTTGTTTTCATCTTTCATGTCTACGCTGCAGGTTTAAAATAAAACCATCCACTTTTCATAAAAGTGATATATTTTAGAATCACTATTTAAGTATTTATTTCTCCAAACCAGAAATAGCAGTATCAGTTTTGATGAATTCCTATGAAATACTGGATGTGGAGCCAGATGCTTCACAATTTTTTTCTCACATCTTCATAATAACACACGAGGTAGTTACTACTCCCTGTTTATCAGAGAAGAAAACTGGGGCTCAGAAAAGTGCCTTAATGAAGATTATGTAGCTAGAAGGGCTTGTGGTTTGGCTACACATTTAAATTTGTGTGATATGAATATTTTCCACAACCTGACTCAACATTTCTAACATGCTCCATGTCTACCTTCACATTAATCAGTTTTTACTCACCCTTGTGCTTTTAACAAGCACAAATTGCTTTTGCTATATACATATATAGTCACATGAAAGAAATATTAGGTACAGATAGGAACATGATTGGGTCTTTTTGTTTTTTTAAGATTTATTTACTTATGCACACAAGCACTGGGGTACAGGCCAGAGGTGTGGGGGGTGAGAGGATTCACCACAGAGAGCGGGGAGCAGAACAGGCAGATCAACAGAA
>JAGFMF010011381.1:7564911-7609220 GCA_019455555.1 Galemys pyrenaicus
ACAGGCCAGAGGTGTAGGGGGGTGAGAGGATTCACCACAGAGAGCAGGAAGCAGAGCAGGCAGATCAACAGAAGTACACTGCTGAGGGGAGCAGCGGGCACAGCAGGAGAGGTCTGCTGCACCATGTGGGTTTCCCCCCTGGCCGGCGGCAGGGATCGAACTCGTGCTGCAGTGGCTGCGATTTGCTTCGTAGTGCGTTGCTTAACCCACTGCGCCACCAGGCCCTTCATACTCATTTTAACAACCGATAATTTTTTTCCAAGAAAAATCTGACTTCTACCATTTAAAAAGGATATTTCATGCACCATATGAGACCATGCTTTTTAAAATATCTAATGCTTTCATATAGAACTTATTATAAATTTTTTCTAGACTTTCATTCACTGTAAAATATATTCATTACAAAACACATTGACTAATCTTTTATAGTATTTGTAGAGACATCTAAGGAAAACATTCCAAAACACTTCATGATTAACTGCTGCCTTTAAGAGAATGGTTAATCCTGTTTTATTTATCCCAGGATGCTTTTTACTGAGATTTACTTCCTCTTCAAAAACACCATTGTACTAAAACATTCAGTATTTCAGACAGCAGTTAATAATGCTTAATCTAGGGCCTCCCTGGTGGCCTAGGGGTAAGTCTCAGTGCTGTTAACACAATGGCCTGAGTTTGATTTCAGGCCAGGAGTGGACCCACATGGCCCAGTAGACCTCTACTGTCTTGCCCGCTGCTGCCCTCAGTAGTGTATTTCAGTCAATCTGCCTGTTTTGCTCCCCACTTTATCTCTGGTGAATACTCTCACCTCCTCCCCAGCCCCACACCTTTGACCTACACCCCAGCTCTTGTATGCATAAATAAATAAAATAAATCTCTTATTTTAATAAAATAAAAATAAATCTCTTATACACTAAGAGTGCCCTTTGTCTAGGCAGTGAATGGCAGAATCCCTTTAGAGAATGCAAGTTTGGGAGTCCTGGGGTAACTTTCGATCTGCCCAACAACCCCTTTCCTGTAGTATTGTACAGTTCCCTGTTGGCGTACATTGTGCCTCACTGCAATGAGTAATAAATAGAACTTCAAACGTATACCCAATGATTTTGGCTCAAAAGCACTGTTACAGTTATATTTGAAACATAATTACCGATTTCTAATAAGCAGTTCGCTTTGGAGTTGACCAACAGGCTGACAAAGATACATTTAGGAATTCAGATTTTAAGTTGTAGTCCCTGCAAAGAAATGACATAATTCTATGACAATGTAAGTAATCTTTCCTTCCAAGGTAGTTCATATATGCTTTAACTGCA
The DNA here is from genome assembly GCA_019455555.1 of Galemys pyrenaicus. NCBI lineage: Eukaryota > Metazoa > Chordata > Mammalia > Eulipotyphla > Talpidae > Galemys > Galemys pyrenaicus. The sequence goes on from JAGFMF010011381.1 coordinate 7,566,219, forward strand.
AACTATAAATCTCTGATGGCAAATCTATGGGCACAGCAATGTCCCAAAGGAGAGATAAAGCAGTATTTGCTCATTCATCATTCTTATTACACTCATGTTTATACACAACATTGCTCATACTAAGAGCCAACTCACTCTGGTTTTTTACAAAGTCCTGGTTATGAATAATTTTTGTCTTTAACTGTGACTCAAACATACATATCAGTAATTCTTTTTGGTGTTAATATAATTGTTGATTAAGTGGGAAATAGTCACTGAAAATACATAGCTGATAGCTCACTGGTTTGTTTTTTATGTTTGTGTTTCTGCTACCAAACACACTATTGAGTGTTGGTTCTTGAAAGATTTTTCAATGCTCCAAGGACCATCACATTTGTAATGTACACAATGTGGATACTAAAGATCTTTGGAAAGGGTGTCAGAGTAAGCTATCATACATGCAACTTTCCAAAGATCAAAAAGCACCAATATCCAGATTTAGGGGAATTGCATGGGTTGAGGTCAATAAATAAGATCACTGTTTTACTAGCCTCCTAGTATAGTAGTCAAAAATTCCCTTAGCATCTCTATCATGATTAATACAACCCACCCTGGACGAGAGGATAACTAGTAACAAGGATGCTTGTCTCTGAGAAAATGATTTCAGCTGTTTGTCTTAAACTACAGTTGTTTTAAAAAAAAATGCTGATGATAAAAATATTAGGTCAAACACAAAGCTCAATGACAAATCTCAGAATTGCATATCATATTCTATTTTTCAGGACATTGAACTCCTTATTTAAAAATGTTAGAGTAGGACCATTAAGAATCAATGCACAACGAGGAAGATAATACAAATAGTTTAATGTTATATACTTCTCATATTTTCTTCATCTAAGTTTCACATAAATGGCAAATAGGTTATTTACAAATAAGGCAAAATATTTGAAAATTTGGTAGAATGTGCTACTATGTAATTTGAGCTTCAAAAACCATCAACAAGATTTGATTGCCATTCAGAAGAAGGAAGCTGTAGATGATTAAAGCGATGACTAGTTTTGGTAGGGAAAAAATTGGTCAAATACTCTAATATTGCCATGAATTCCTCAAGTGCTTCAAATGTTCAGTCAGACATAAATGAGATCCTCTGGAATGATTATTGGCAGTTATTTCTCAAAGTATGATAAGAAATTCTCTTTAATATTTTAGCATTACATCTTGCTGATGTACAAATTTCTTTGTATCAATCAGCAAGTGAAATAATAGAAAATTTATTTATTTAAAGATTTATTTATTTATGCAGACAAGAACTGGGGTATGGGCTAAAGGTGTGGGGGGTGAGAGGATTCACCAGAGACAGTGTGGAGCAGGACAGGCAGATAGACTGAAATACACTGCTGAGGGGAGCAGCTGTGAGATAGGAGAGGTCTGCTGTGCCATGTGGGTCAGCTCCCTGGCTAGGGATAGCTTCATAGTCCTGAGACTTAACCTCTTGAGCCTCTAGGGAAGCTCAAACAATTCTATTATACATATAAAATGTTAGGGTCAATGCTAAATGTAGAGGGTCTGATTTAGCAGAGATTGCTGGCTGCATTTGAAACTTAATTAAAAAACAATAATGCTCTGTCCTGTCGGCCCCTTTATTGCTGGAAGCTTTCAGCCTTCGCTCCAGCTTGCCTGTGTGTCCCTAGCCTACCTGAGGCAGGAGACCCCACCCAACAGCCAACACCAGGATCTTCTCTTCCTTTTACAATTCCCTTGTAGACAGGATGTGGTTGTGGAACTCAAGAATGATCTGAGCATCTGTGGAACTCACCATTCTGTGGATCAGTGTGGCCACATCCAAGTGACACCAACGTCACAAACTCTGAGGACTAAACTCACATGTTATTGGCAAAGAGCTCCTTTATCTGGAAGCTCAGTGTCCTCGGTCTTCAGTTGCCAGTAGATGGAGTTGGTATGCAGTTGTGCAAGATGCAGGAGAAAGTGAAAGCTCCCTCCAGCACCCCCTCGCCCACTGCACCATTCTTCTATTGGTAACCTTAAACCTCTAGTCCCAGTCCAGCCACCCCACTCTCTGCATATTTGAGTTTTTGTTTTTTCAATAGTGAAGGTTTTTGTTCTGTTTTGCTTTTAAGGAAAGAGCTGATGAGAGTAAGGAGGAGGAAGCAGCTACCCTCTTTTGAGATATGGAGGTCAAGTAGGGACAGCAAAGCTCCCCTGGCCACTCCTCTGCACATGGGAGACTCCTAGATCTCTCCAGATCAGCAGGTCCATTTTGAGGATGGAAGGAAATCTGTCTCACGTTAGGAATAAAATTTATGATTAAAAAAAGCAATAATATATTTTAGGAAACTTCACAGTGTTTTAATAATCAAAATTATTGGAAAATAGGTGGCAGTTTCTGATGTCGCTTTTGGAGTAAGTGGGTTTGAGAGCAGGGTCTTTGGGATCACTCTGGAGGAGGTTTCACCAGAGCTTCCTGTTCAGCAGCATGCAGTGAGTTCCCAGGCGAGTTTCTCCACAAGACAGAGACCTTAGTTATATTTAAAGAGTAAGTTTGTTGCAGAAAGGGACAGAAGAATAAAGGATAGACACTTGTATAGACACAAGCGGGCAGAAGCGTTGCCCTGAAAGGGACAGGTTTGCTGAGACAGGCCTGCATGGTCGCAGGGGGTGGCCTTGAGGAGAGCTGCCTCTGCTGAGGGAGGTCAGGAAGGAGAAGCCCCTGCATGTTGCAGGTCATGGGCAGGCAGGAGGCTGCTGCCCTACAGAGGAGAGAGTTGGTGACAACTGCATAGTCACAGTGTTACAAGGCAGGGAGAGGGGCACCCCAGAACCTCCAAACCTGTTCTTTCTAAGTGGGTTCTGCCATCTGCCTCATCAAGACAAAGCATATAAGGCCTTTAATGGAAAGGAACTTTAATGAAATTAGTGAAAAGTACAGAAAAGACCAAGAATATAATTACTAAATCAAGCATCCAAAGTTACCCATCCCCTCATGGGTAAAAGCCCAGACACACAAGATTGGCCCAAAGCAAGGCCCAAAAGCATGCCACAGTCTAAAGCACCTTTCAGTGGAGACCCATAGAAAAGGGTCAGAGTCGGACAAATCTGGGAGAAAAAGAGCAAAATCAAAATCAAGATAAAAGCTTCCCCCCCGGATCTCTCACCTGCATCTGTTTTAATCAGCCCAGGACCAAGAAGCAAGTGCAGCTTCTTTGCATGTCTCTCTGCTCCATGTGCCTCCTCTAGGTCTCCTTATGGCTCTCCATCCTGCTTCCTTCCTTCCTCAGTCTCCTCTCCAGCTTCTCCTCCCTGCTCAGCTTCACCCTCCTTTGGGTGGGGCCAGGAACCTGGAACTTCCCCTTTTTCTGGGGATCACCTTGTTACATTTGGACTAAGAGATTATTCATAAAGTGATACATATTCCAAACAGAAGAAAGAAATTTTGCTTTTAGAGTACTGTATTTTCAGTACTTTAAACATATGAAAATCTCTTATGTGCTATGCTTCATTCATAATAGAACATGTGGTGAGATTATTATTGTTTGGTTTCTTTTTTTCCCCCCTCATCTTTATTTTGTTCTAAATACATTAATGAGATTTTGGACCAGAGACAGATTATAGTTACCTACATAATAATAATCATGCTGGTTCCCCTGGCTCAGGTTCTTAACCCTGGAGAGATACAATAAGAACCAGATGTCAGCCTGCAAGCATGTGAGGAATCCTGAGAAAATGAATCCAGGTACTCATGCAGAAAGGAAAGGCAGCAGTCTTCCTCCCCTTCTAAAAGAAGAAGAGAAAATCTATGTAACGGATCCTAGGTTCTCTCTTCAGCTCTTTTTGAAGGTTCATAAATCTCTTCAGGAGATAACTGTACTCCAAATTAGGTGAGTCTTTCGAGTTGGAAATTACCTTCTAGAGCTTGTTTTTAGTCCAGGAACTTGTTTCCATAAAATTTGCTTGGAAAACCCTTATTGTACAGAAATACAAAATATTTTCTCTATGCCTTACTGTGTCTCCAAAATTAATTCTTCTATATGGTTACCCGGTAAAGAAAACAACAACAAATAAACACTTCATTTCCCAATTGCATTCAGGTAGATGTAACCTTGTGACTGTTAGAAAAGAGAGGAGGCCAAGAGGTATCAGACAAAGCAGGCTTTCTTGAAAGTCTGTGAGGTGACTGTTCTCTCTGCAGGCCAAGAGTTGCACCCCAAAATGGGAGCATGGGCCTTCACAGGGTTAGGCTACTGCTGGAGTTTTTTGTGTACATGAGGGAGTCTCTTCTGCCAGATTGGTCTGCTGGAGTTGTTTTCGCCGGGGTCAGGTCTGCTGAAGTTGGTTACTGTTGCCAGCTTTATCTCTGATTCAGCTTATCTCAGGTTCCATGGCACCTGGTTGTGCAGGTTTTCCAAGGGGCCTGTTTGTGCTCTCATCAGTGACGATGATGTCGTTTTGGAGTCAGTGGGTTTGGAGAGTGGTGTTCTTGGATTCACTCTGGGAAAGGTTTCACCAGAGCTCCCTGTTCAGCAGCACGCAGTGAGTTTCCCAGGTGAGTTTCTCTGTGAAGCAGAGATGTTAGTGATATTTAAAAGAGCAGGTTTATTAATGAAAGGGGAAGAAGAACAAAGGACACTTGCATAGACATGAGCAGGCGAAAGAGCTGCCCTGAAAGGGACAGGTTTGCTGAGAAAGGCCTGCATGGTTGCAGGCAGGCAGCCTTGAGGAGAGCTGCCTCTGCTGAGGGAGGTCAGTGAGGAGAAGCCTCTGCATGGTTCAGGTCACGGGCAGGCAGGAGGCTGCTGGCCTGCAGAGGAGAGAGTCGGTGAAGAGAAGCAACTGCACAGTCACAGGTGGGCAGAAGGAAGGCTGCCTGCGTCTTCCTCTTCTCCTTTGGAGGGGCTCACTCTTTCGTGTAGTGGCTTGCTCATTGACTTTGATTCAACTATATAGAATTTGAAAGGGATGAGAGATTCTACAATGGGTTCCGGAGATAGAGCTCAATCTCCTGTCTTTACTTTTGGTCTGGCACTCCCTTTAGGAGTCTTTGGCACCTAAGGATCTTTGTTTAAGCAGTTGGGTCAATGGCTGTCAATCCCTTCTATGTCCACCTTCCTGCGTGAGCCTAGTCTCTGGTCTTAAGGCGAATCCTTTCCAGTTTTTCTATTCTTTTATACTCCATTAACTACATTCTCAACGATGGCAATTTCACATCTGGGTACGGTGATGTATTTGATCTAATTTGAAACCAAAACTACCTTGAATTTGTTCAGTGTGCAACAAGTGTCACAAATTTCCAAAATATTAAAATCTAGCAGTTCTCTTGTGAGTTTGTTATGATACCAGGAATGCCTCAATGCACATTTTAGCAACTGGAGCATTAGCCATTAAACATTTGACAGATAAGTGACACTGATGTAATTTGTAATGCAAAAGAACAAGCTAAAATACAAGAAGTGATTGACTCATGTGTTGTCACTTCAACCATTCATTTAACACCTGTGTGGCATTCTTATATGAAATGGAATAGCATAAATTCTAAGATTAAAGGGATCACTCATTTTCTTAAATGTGAGAAAATGAGTTATGTACCTAGTATAATAAATTTTCTGTTTTCCTCCATCTGACACTGTGTTAAATTCATCTTCATTCCTAAAGAATATTCCATTAGTTCCAGAATCTGGGTTGATATTTCTTTCAGATCTACAAAAATGTTCACTTCCTTCTGGTCTCCACTGTTTCTAAGTGACAAATTTTCTGCTGTTTGGATCAATTTGTCCTTTCAAGATTTTTACTGTGTTTCCAGCTTTCAGAAATATGATTGTGTGTCTTGCATTTTATGTTTATACTATCTGGGGTTTACTTACTTTCTTGAATTTGTAAGTTTTTGCTTTTCACTAATTTGGAGAATTTTTCAGTGATTTTTATCTTAGATTACTTTCTCAGCCCACACTTTATCGCTTTTTAAACCAGTGTCAAATCTTTTGCTACTATACCACAGATTCTTGACTTTTTTGTCCATTTTCTCTCTTGCTCAGAATGAGTAAATTTTTTTTAGGATTCATTTTATTCATGCGTACAAGAGCTGAGGTGTAGGCCACAGATGCAGAGGTGAAAGGATTCACCAGAGACAGGGCGGGGAGTAGAACAGGCAGATCTACTGAAATACACTGCTGAGGGGAGCAGCAGGTGAGGCAGGAGAGGTCTGCTGTGCCATGTGGGTTACCTCCCTGGCTAGGGATCAAACTCATGTTGCAGTAGCTATCAATAGCTTCATAGTACTGAGACTTAACTCCTATGCCACCATGGAGGCCCCAGAATGAGTAATTTCTATTGTATCATCTTTAGGTTCATGGGATCATTCTTCTGACATCAACATTCTACTATTAAGCACACCCAGTGAATTTATTCTACTTATACCTCTCAATATACCTATAGTTTCCATTTTTTCTTTATGTCTTCTATTTCTTTGCTGAGGCTCTTTTATTCATTTGAAGATTTATTTACTTATGTACAGAAAAACTAAGGTACAGGCCAGAGGTATGGGGGGTGAGAGGATTCACCAGAGACAGAATGGGGAACAAAACAGGCAAATCTACTGAAATACACCGCTGATGGGAGCAGTGGGTGAGGCAGGAGAGATCTGCTGTACCATGTGGGCCACCTCCCTGGCCAGGGATGGAACTCAGAGCTGCAGTGGCTGTGGTTTGCTTCATAGTGCTGTGTTTAACCCACTGTGCTATGTTATTTAAATCTTCTGTTCTAGAGTCTCCCTGGTGGTGGCAAAGTGGGTTAAGCAATGCACTGAGAGAGAGGCAAACCACAGCCACTGCAGCAGACCTACCAGGAAGGGGGCCCAATGGCGTAGCAGACCTCTCCTGCTTCACCCACTGCTCCCCTCAGCAGTGTGTTTCAGTCAGTCTGCCTGTTCTGCTCCCCATTCTGTCTCGGGTGGATCCTCTCACCACCCACACCTCTAGCCTGTACCCCAGCTCTTGTGTGCATAAATAAATAAATATTTTTAAAAAAATCTTCTGTTCTAGCAGGTTCTTACAATACTGTGCCTATAGGGAAGGGTATAAATCTAAGCTACCCTTGTGCCCCACACTGATATTCCACTCCAATGGGGGGAGAAGAGAATCAGAGGGATCACTTATTTTGTTTTGTTTTTTTAGATTTATTTAATTGTATTTGACATCATTTGTAGTCCCTCGGGGGTTCCCCCGTGCACCCCGTGCATTTCACCCGTGCACCATCACCAGAGGGGATCACTTTGTTACCATCAGTCAGGGGTTAGACTTCAGAGTCCCTACTGTCCCACCATGCCCCACTCCAACCCCCACCCCCACCTCTTTTGCACCATTCCAGCAGAGATAAGGAGAAGCAACTCATAAAAGGGTGAAAATATAGGCTTTCTTCACTTTGTATTTGTTGATTGGGGGTGAAAATGGAGGCATGGCAAGGAGTTTGGCTGAAGTAAGGCAATTTTTGTGAAAAAGTTTCTATACTTCCAGACTTGTCTTTCCTCATCTTTGTCCAAAAAAATGCAGACTTTATGAAAACCATTTGTCCAAACACGTTGGCATTTCGGAGTTCTGGCTTCCACCAGCACTCCATTCGGGACATAGACAAAAAAAAAAAAACCAGGGACTCAACACCATGCTGTTCCTTAAGTTCCAGGGACCCTGGTCTGGTCATTCTCTTCTCTTTCAGTCTTCTTATGGTTACATAATACCCAGGGTTTTTAAGCTCACTTAATGGGAGCAGGAGGGAGAAATGCATCTGCTCCATCTTTTCTGGAAAGAGACGTCTATATCCCTTAACAGATGATATTATTTTTACTGGGGGTAACTCTACTGCCTTCCATCTGGAGAAATGGGAGGAATTGTCCCAGCACAGAACAAAAATCTAGATACATACTTATTCTTCAAAATGCATTAATGAGATTTTGGACCAGAGACAGATTATAGTTACCTACATAATAATAATCATGCTGGTTCCCCTGGCTCAGGTTCTTAACCCTGGAGAGATACAATAAGAACCAGATGTCAGCCTGCAAGCATGTGAGGAATCCTGAGAAAATGAATCCAGGTACTCATGCAGAAAGGAAAGGCAGCAGTCTTCCTCCCCTTCTAAAAGAAGAAGAGAAAATCTATGTAACGGATCCTAGGTTCTCTCTTCAGCTCTTTTTGAAGGTTCATAAATCTCTTCAGGAGATAACTGTACTCCAAATTAGAAAAGCAGAGTGTCCTTTCCCAAGATCCTCTACTGCCCTGTATGTCCACCATTCACTAGTTGAGAAACAAGTCAGAAAAGTGGAGTCAGGAGTGGGGGAGATTTATGGGACGAGAGTAACAGCTTGTTGGGGGGTGGTTTACTACAGCCACTTTTTACTCTACCACTTCCCACACTTAGGTGAATAATCAAGAAAGAAAACATGCATTTAGACAGTGGCCTTTAAAGTTTCACAACAAAAGCGTTATAGAACCCTACCTCAGATAATGATTAAATAAAGAAAAAGAAAACCTTTGTCCCTCTAGTTTTTATTTAGATTTTTATTTAATATGACTTGTCACTAACTTTGCACTCTAATGTTAAGAAGCAGAATCTCTAATGACGGCATAAAACAAACAGATGTAAAGGTGACAGGTTATGAACCGGAGGTTGACATTAACGGTGACATACACCAACCTCATATAACTAGAGGTAATGAATAATGTGTTAATCTTTCTGTTCGATAGCATTTTCTTGGTTGAAACTAGAGATTTATCCTAGGCTGGATGATTATGATTGGGGTTGAATGTATTATACCTTTTTGAAGAATTGCCTTTACTTCTACTTTTGGTATTTTCTATCGTAGGCTACTCATCGGCCTCTTTTTCCCCAAAAGCGATCTTCTTGCAATGCGACTATTGAAGCGGTTGTTACGAGCTTTCTTAATACGACAAGAATCCAGGTTTCTAAAGAATTTGTCTCTTTTGTGACATGTACCCTCCATTTCTTGTGTCTTTTGCTTATGCATTTCTTCCCTCTCTGTTTCAAATAGCTTCTGTTCCTTCTTGCCCTGTTCAGAGTTTGTCTGAAAAAACTTCTCTTGCAAAACTCCCTCTTTCTGATGATGAAGTTTCTTGAAAATCTCTACTCTCTGCTCTAAGATCTGGCATTCATTCTCCAGCAAAGCTGCAATCAAGTGCAATGAATACGTGTCATGTTTCAGCTTCTTCACTTGTTCCTCCAGCTCCTGCTTAGATGACACCTCACTACATGCTTGAGTTTGGAGGTGACCACCATTCTTTTTAAGTTTCTCTCTGATGTCTTTCTGAGATTTCTGATAGGACTTTATTAATTCACTGAGCTCAGTATGTTGCACGCTCCAGTGATCTGCCTCCTGTAGTAACTGCTCCATGTTATATCTCAGTTTCGTATTTTCTTCTTGAACACAAGGAAATCTGTGCTTGGCCTTTTCCTTATTTAGTTGAGTTTCATTAAGGACTCTTTTTTCTTCTGGACAATTTACCAAATGTCTTGCAGAACCTTGTACTAAGTTCTTGGAGTTCTGGTTTTTCAGTATCATTTCCTGTTTCTTTGTGTTTGGCTCTTTCTCTGAGTGTACATTGCCAAGTAGGTTTTTCAATAGCACTTTATTTACTTTGTCTAGAACTCTGATTTTTTCTTTAAGTACTGACACATCCTCAGGAATACAGGTTTCCTCAAAAGATTCTGTGTCTATGTCCTTCTCTTCACTGCATGTCATATTTTTCAGAATATCTTTAATTTCTTTTAAAAGAGTTTTAAACTTCTGTGTAGTCTGTTTTTCAGTTGCTGGATGGCCACTATTCTTTTGGGAAGGAAGAAAACTCTGGGAGATAGAAGGAAATGATTCAATTCCAAACAATGCAATGATAATCCTAGGGTCCAAAGACTCTTGGCTGAGCTCAGGACTCTGTTTAGAAGCTTCAGAGAGTGTGGGCACCTCCATCTCAGCGCAGTTAGTAGGGCTGGTGGTCAGAGCACGAAGAATGCAGGAAACCTGAGTAATTCCAAAAAGAGGAGGTGATAGTTGTCTTTGCAAATGGGTAGAGAATGCGGAACTAAGCAGAAGTCAGAGGCCAAAGTTGTGATCTGAAACCAGGAAGATGCTGTTTAGATGGAAGGTGATGTTTAGGTGGAAGGTGTCATGTCAGCCTGGAAGGGGGAGGGAGGGTGGGGAGGGGGGAGAGGTGCTAGGGCTCCATGTCTCCAACTCCTTTCTGGTGGCCGGTTCCCTGTCCCTAGCAACTGGTCTTTATTCTGTCACTGCAACCTGTGACCTATCCCCAGCTTCTGTTTCCTCTGTGTCACAATAGAAGTCTCGTAAACACTCCCTCCCTCCCCAGTGACTTACGCATCAAAATCAACTTTGAACTATTCCTTATGCCTCACCCCAGAAAGATCTGTATGACACTCCTTCCACCCCTGACTTTTCTAGGTTTTTATTCATTTCATTCTAGCTGGATCATGGACCTCTTACGTCATTCCAGCACCCACAAGTCCAACCTCAACTGGAGTAAGTTTCTCTATCACGTAAGTGTGTGGCTGACAGGCATCCTTCCTGAGAAGGCTTCATAGCTTACAGCAGAAAGACGCTACTCTACAAGAAAACTAGCCATGTAAAATAAATCCCCAGATTGCTACTTTTTTTTGCTTTAGGGAAATAATGTCAGCAATCACTCCATTTAAAAATATTCTACGTCACTAAAAAGATATTCTCCAAAAAAACCCTTAACAATACAATCACAAATTGGAGCTTTTCTTTATTTTTAGAAAGATTTATTTTTATTTATTTATGCATACAAGAACTGAGGTGTAGGCCAGAGGTGGGGGAGGGGGGCGGGGTGGAGGGCAGAGTGCGAAGATTCACTGAAGACAGAGTGGGAAACAGAACAGGCAGATTGACTGCAGTACACTGCTGATGGAAGCAGCAGGCTAGACAGGAGAGGTCTGCTGTGCCATGTGGGTCAGCTCCCTGGCCAGGGACCAAACTCATGTTGCAGATAGCTTCATAGTACTGCAACTTAACCCCTTGTGCCAGCAGGGAGGCCCCAAACTGGCACAATTTAAAGTATTCAAAACTGCTAAATCCTACACTAGATTATAGAAAAGTAACTGGAATTTATTAAAATCAGTGCATTCTTTTTTTGTCCTTAGGGGTAAGGAACTTGAGAATATTAAGTTCAATGAAAGAAAATATATGAGATCTTTTTCTTGACCTTTAAAATCTTGCTAGCAAGCACTTTACTACCTCAAATTTACTTCCACTCCTAAGGGAAAACTCGTACTCTATTTTTTTTTTTTTTAAAGACTAGGTTTACTGGGAAAAGGGACAGAAAAATAAAGTACACTTGCATAGACACAAGCGGGCAGGAAGAGCTGCACATACTCTATTTTTTTTCCCTTTAGAGAATTGTTTTTTTCTTTCACAGCTTCCAACTCACTTTGGCTTTAATTTCCCTGAGCCTCATGCTCATCTTCCAGCCCGCTGGGCTCAGAGCCATCATCTCAAAGACACCGCAGCTTTGGTCTCTTTGTTCACTTGAAGGAGGAGCACCTTTCCAATTCACGCAAGGATCCCACCAGGCCAGCGATTTAATTCCACCTCATATGGTCCTTCTATTTCCCCTTTGACTCAAAGCAAAACCTGAGACGGTTCTTAATCTCCAGAATGAGTGATTTTTACTTGTTTATTAATGAACTTCTAGCTGCCTTGCATTATAATCAGGAATTATAATATTTCTACCTTTTGAAATGGATAATTTCTCTTTGGCTTACTCTCTATCAGGCTAATGTATGTTTCATGGTTGCTTGCAAAAATGTAGTCTCTATTTTCTTCTTATGCCTGTGGCTTTCTGGTGTTATTGAACATAAATCTGATATTATCTTTCTCTTTAATGTTTATGGTTAGAATGCAGCTTGGTCAAGATAAGAAGAGAATTCTTTATTTTAATATTTATTTTTATTAATTTATGCATACAAGAACTGGGGTGCAGGCCAGAGGTGCAGGAGGCAAAAGCATTCACCAGAGATTGAGAGGGGAGCAGAATAGATGGATTAACTGAAACACACTGCTGAGGGGAGCAGCGGGGGAGGCAGGAGAGGTCTGCTGCACCATGTGGGTCACCTCCCTGGCCAGGGATCAAACTGATGCTGCAGTGCCCTGGCAAGGACAGCTTGATAGAGCTGAGACTTTAACCCCTGTGCCCCCAGGGAGGCCCCAGAATTTTTTCTTTTACTCAAAAGGGGGTTTAAATATTTCATTCTTCCTTAAAAATTTAATGAACTTCAAATAGCATTTCCATTAATGCTACTGAAATTTTAGTTTACTGTAGATGCTGAAAGATATTCTTTTATTTACTTATACTGCCAGTAGATAACTATAGAACTTGACACATCTGGATTATCTTACAGTTGATGTCTACATTTCCCAGAACTTAATGACTTAAAAAAAGAGAGAAAAAAAGAAATTGAAAAAAATATTTTCTAAAATTATTAGAGAGAAATCTTGATAGAATTGTTCTCTTCCTTTAAAACCAGTTTGCTTTAATAAAAATATGAATCTACTTTCCTTTGATGCATTTATATTTCAAAATAAATTTCAAAATATAGAATGTGTAACTTGTGATCCTTTTGTTGTCAGGTGACAGAAACTAGACTCAAACTGGCTTAAGTCAAACAAACCAAGAGAGGGGTAGGCACAAGGGAATTGGCTCATGTAACTTAGAAGTTTAGGAATTGGGCCTCCCTGGTGGCGCAAGGGGTTAGTGGCAGCACCAAGAAGCTATCTGCAGGCACTGCAGCGCAAGTTGGATGCCCGGCCAGGGAGGTGACCTGCATGGTGCAGCAGACCTCTCCTGCCTTGCCTGTTGCTCCCCTCAGCAGTGTATTTCATTGGATCCATCTGTTCTGCTCACCACTCTGTGTCTAAAAAAATCCTCTCTTCTCCTCTCCCCACCACCTGTACCTTTGGCCTATACCCCAATTCTCCTATGCTGAAATAAATAAAATAAATCTTTAAAAAATATGAATAATTTTAATATGATGGATATTTTTGAGTATAATGAAGTATATTTTTATTTTGTGCAATTGTTTTAATTGTTCAGTAGTGTTTTTTTTTTTTTTTAAACCAAAGCATAATAGCTAAAGATTATCATGTTAAAGGAATTTTATGCTGGGTGTGACTTTAAGTATCATGACCTGCATGGTTGCTTTTAAATGTAATAATACACTTATCTATATCTCATCTCAAAGATAAAGTAGCTGAAAATGTCAAATTTTTATTCAAATAAACAAAATAGTTGGACAATCTGTTAACTCTTTCCCGCATCATGTCCTTTTCTCTTTGGCCAGCAGATGGTGCTGTGAGATTTAAAAATTACAAAGACCTTTTTTCCCTTTGGTTTTGAAAAATATATTGAACTCTATCGTGAGTGGAACCATGGAGGTAATTCTCGTTCACTTTTTTTTTCCTTTCAGATTTGAGAGTGATTTGCTCAAAGTTACAGCTAGCCATGGCAGCTGGATTAGAGTCTAAGCTTGCTGTTTTTAAGTTGTTAAGCTTGCAGGAATCAGGAGGCTATGGAAGAATTTTTTTAATACCTGCTAAGTATTACAGGAAAAAGGTTATGTGGAAGAGCAGGTTTTGATAGCTTATGAAACTGGCTTGTCTTACAAGGATACTGGCACACAAACCTATGACATGTAATGGCATTTTGGTTTTTTGTTTGTGTTTTTTAAAAGTTTATTTATGCATTATATAAATTAAAAAATGTTTTAAAAAAGTTTATTTATGCATATAAAAACTGGGGTACAGGCCAGAGCAGGGGACTGTGAGAGGAGTCACCAGAGACAGAGTGGGGAACAGAGCAGTCAGATCTACTAAAATACACTGCTGAGGAGAACAGTAGGCAAAACAGGAGAGGTCTGCTGCACCGTGTGTTAGCTCTCTGGCTGGGGATTGAACTCACAGTGGCTGGCAACAGTCACTTGATAGTGCTGAGACTTTAACCCTTGCATCACCAGGGAGTCCCCTGTAATGGCATTTGGACTGACAAAATGTGACCAGGGATTTCTAAGAATCTAATTCTCTAGTTCCTTTAGAAGCAATAATTTTGTGTTTTCCCTATTTCAATGTTTGTAGTGACTTCATAGAATATAATTACTGCAAATAATGAGAATTGGAAGAAATTTAAAAGAAAAACTTGAAAACTTACATTGAGAACTATTTATTTTTAAAAGAAAATAAAGAAGCTCCAAATAAATGGAAAAACACCCCGTATTTATGGATTTGAAGACTCGATGTTAACATAGCAATCTTGGTCCCTATCAAAATCCCAATTGTCTATTTTGCATAACTAACAAGCTGATCCTAAAACGCATATGGAAATTCAGTGTATCCAGAATAGCAAAACAGGGCCTCCCTTGCGGCCTAGAGGTTAGTTAGATCTCACACTATCACCGCTATGACCTGAGTTCAATCGCCAGGGAACTGACCCACATATGGCGCAGCAGACCTTTCCTGTCTCTCCCGCTGCTCCCCTCAGTAGTGTATTTCAGTGGACCTGCCTGTTTTGCTCTCCACACTATCTCTAGTGAATCTTCTCACCACCCACATCTCTGGCCTACACCAGTTCTTCTATGCATAAATAAATAAAAATAAATCTTGAAAAACAAAGTAGAATGACACACATTACCTGATTCAAGACTTACTCTAAAGCTATGGTAATGAAGGTAGTGTAATATTGGTAAAAGAAGCAGCACATAAATCAATGGAACAACATAGAGATCATAAGTAGATCTGCAAAAACATAGTCAACTGATGTTTTTCAGAAATACAAAGACAATTCAATAATTAGTGTTGGATAATTTGGGCAAAAACAACGAACCATGACACTTACTTCACCCCTTACATAAAAACGAACCCTAAATAGATCATACACTTAAATGTAAAATGCAAAACTAAAATATCTAGAAGAAAAGAGGACAAAAATCTGTGTGTCCCTAGATTTGGTGATGATGAACTTTTAGATAAAACACCAAAAGCATAATCCATAAAAGAAAAGTTTGATAAGTCGGAATTTCTCAAAATTCAGAACTTTTACTCTTTAAAGTCTATGAAAGTCTCTGTGAGGTGAGTGAAATGAACTGTAGTGACAGGCTAGGAGGCAATACTGTCCAATCACATACTTGATGAAGGACTTGTGTCCAGAATATATAAAGAATTCTTAAAATTCAGTCAGAAAACAAGTTGAGAGATAGCCTCTAAAATTCCTGACTGGTTTCCTCAAAACTGTCACAGTATCAAAAGAAAGGGAAGTCTGAGAAACTGTCACAGACCAGAGGAGACTAAACAGACATGTTTATTCAATGCCATGCTGTATCCATTACATTACATACAATACTGGAACAGAAAAAAAAAATTGGGGAAAATGAGTAAATTCAAAAGTCATAAAAATATGTAAAAAACTGATTTGACAAATTAATTAAAAATAAAGAATAGTCATTTCATTATTAAAATTTAAATGTGATTTTATAAGTAAAATATCTCAACATCTCTGGTCCTGAAAGAAAAAACACTTTATTTGGACAATTTAACTTACAGTCTGTAGATTGGAAGTGAGGCATAAGTACTTTGTAAAGTTCCCCAGCAGATTTCTTTCTTTTTTTCTTTCTTTCTTTTTTAAAAAGACATTTATTTCCACATACAAGAGCTGGGGTGCATGGCAGAGTCGCGGGAGGTGAGAGGACTCACCAGAGACAGAGTGGTGAGAACAGGCAGATTGACTGAAATACACTGCTGAGGGTGTTACAGGGCAGGGAGAGGAGCACCCAGAACCCCCAAGCCTGCCCTCTCTGAATGGGTTCTGCCATCCGCCGCATTAAGATAAACACATAAAACCTTTAATGGAAAGGAACTTTAATACAACTAGGGTACAATAAAGGAAGAACAAAGAATATAGTTACTAAGTTAAGCATCCAAAGTTACCCATCTCCTTGAGGGTAAAAGTCCAGCTAAATAGGATTGGCCCAAAGCAAGGTCTAAAAACCTGCCACACATCTAAAGGAACTTTTAGTAGAGACTCATAGAAAAGGGTTAGAAAGAGTTAGATAAATCTGGGAGGAAAAGAGCAAAATCAAAATCAGGATGAAAGCTGCCATTGTTAACCCGTGGGGGGTCTCTCACCCACATCTGTTCCAACCAGTCCAAGACCAAAAAGCAAGCACAGTTTCTTCACATGTCCCTCTGCTCTACGTGCCTCCTCCAGGTCTCCTTGCTGTTCTCCATCTTCCTTCCTTCCTCTTCTCTTCTCTGCAGAAATCTTCTTATCCTCCTCAGCTCCACCCACTTAGGGCTGAACCAGGATTTTTGGAACTTCCCCTTTTCCTGGGACCACCGTGTTACAAAGGGAGCAGCGGATGAGGCAGGAGAGGTCTGCTGCACCATGTGGGTCCCCTCCCTGGCCGGGGATCGAACTCACGCTGCTGTTGTGCAATGTTGCACAGTGCGGCGCTCAGCCCGCTGCACCACCAGGGAGGTCCTTCCCAGCAGATTTCTATGTGTGGCTACATTTGGGGACCAATAGAGTCTCTCCATGGTTTTTAAACATATATAATGAAAATATGTGTTTGTTTTTCATTTATTCATATATCTTTAAAGTAGTATTGTTTAAGACATACAAAATGATTTGATATACGACACACCATTACTACATACAATCGAGCTAACTTATCATATCCTTACATAGTTAGCTTTTTTTTAATGTGTGATGAGTGCCCCTAAAATCTACTCTCATGGTGAGATGGTGATGGGGAATACATGGGGATTACAATTGATGTCAAATATATATAAATTTTTAAAAAGTTAATATAAAAAATAAATAAAATCTACTCTCAGAATAATTTTTGTATTGAATATACCAAGAGTAGTCTTGATCTAAAGACTAAAGCCTGTGCTTTAGATCTCCAGACTTCTTTGCCCTAGTTTTCAATTCGAATTCACTGCTTGTCTAATTAGACTAGCAGTTTCGAGCTCCCAGATAGTATCTGAGGATCCTGAGGAATGTCTAAAGAGAGGTTGTCAGGGTGGCATGCTATAACCCTAGCATCGGCATGCTCTTATGGTAATTAATAAGCCTGGGGCCTCCCTGGTGGCGCAGTGGGTTAAGCAACGCACTGTGAAGCAAACCACAGACCACTGCAGCACGAGTTCGATCCCTGCTGCCGGCCAGGGGGGGGACCCACATGGCACAGCAGACCTCTCCTGCTGTGCCCGCTGCTCCCCTCAGCAGTGTGCTTCCGTTGATCTGCCTGTTCTGCTCCCCGCTTTCTGTGGTGAATCCTCTCACCGCCCCCCATATCTCTGGCCTGTGCCCCAGTGCTTGTATACATAAATAAATAAATCTTTAACAAAAAAAATTTAATAAGCCTGATGATTTTTAACGACATTAAAGTTAAATCGCAGAGGACTTGAATGATATAGATAATTTTCCTTCACTATGATGTCTCTTGGTCATCCATTCTGCCTTGTTCCTTGATTTCAAAGACAAGCTTTGAACTCTAAAGCAAAAAGAGTAAAGCACTTATCAGTCTGAGGATAAGGCTACAGGAAGAACAACAGTAGGTGTCTCTAGGTGTCAGCTTTCAGTCCTCTTGACTTTCCCACCTCAATATAAGGGGAAAAAAGGCAAAAGTAAGAGAGTCCAAATAGGTACAAAATCATTAATAATGGAGGCTTTCACTAGTTTCAAAGGGTGGCTTAGAAATTGATCATGGATCAGCAAATCTTTAAAAAATTTGAAAGTTTTGTTGTTACGGTGTTTCTGGAGTTAGTTGGACATTTCCAAGATTTTGGAAAATGACTGTATTTTTTTCTCTTTTTTTAAGCTTAGACAAACACTAATTTTCTCCCAATTTTGGAGCCTGGAATTTGCACTGGCAACACCAAACTGATAAATGGGAGTTATGAATCAGGCTGCACATGGGCTTCAGGGGACATGAATCTGATGACCAAATAATTCTTATCCACTTGACAACCAAGTGTTGTAATCAAAACCATACCCCACTGGGGCCTCCCTGGTGGCACAAGGGGTTAAGATACAGCACTACGAAGCTATCTGCAGCCACTCCAGCACTGAGTTCCATCTCTGGCCAGGTTGGTGACCCACATGGCACAACAGACCTCTCCTGCCTTGCCCACTGCTCCCCTCAGCAGTGTATTTCAGTCGATCTGCCTGTTCTGCTCCCCAGTCTGTCTCTGATGATTCTTCTCACCCCCCCACACCTATGGCCTGTATCCTAGTTCTTGTATGCATAAAGAAATAAATATTTATTTGATATACATACATTATTTATCTTGGGTTAGCAGCTTGCATCTTCCAACCAGAACTCAGTCTGCAGGAAATGCAACCGGCCAGCTGCCATGACCTTCCTTATCATGAAGAGAAACCTGCTTACAGGATTTACCTACTTTTTTTCTTTTAAAGATTTATTTATTTATGCATACAAGAACTGGGGTACAGGTCAGAGGTGGGGGGGGTGAGAGAATTCACCAGAGACAGAGTGGGAAACAGAACAGGCAGATGGACCGAAATACACTGCTGAGGGCAGCAGCAGACGAGGCAGGAGAGGTCTGTGGGATCAGACTTGTGCTGCAGTGGCTGGGGATGCTTCATAGTGAGGTGCTTCACACCTTGTGCCACTCTGGAGGCCTGATTTACTTACTCTTGAGCTGCTATGTCTACTTTCTGTCTTCCCATTCTTATTCTTCAAGAAACAGCTTCTTTGGAGGCACACAGCCTTTCTGCCTAAGGGTTTACTAAGAATATCAACTTTCTGATGCAAAGTTTTCTATTCATTATCCACTAGAGCTCTGGTGTTAAGCCGCAAGGAAAATTCATATTCCAACTTATTTGTTTTCCAGTCAGGCAGAGCTCACAACTTAGCACTTGCTTTAGCTTGGAAATAGTCTTCATCGGTTTTTCACCTGTCAGTGGTTCCTTTTGTGACTCATCTATCATTTGTTCCTTTAACTTCTCACCTGGTTTTCTGCCAGTTATTTCATATGCATAATGCCGTTACTCAAAATTTGAATTTCATTTTCACCGTGAGCAAGAGAAGTTGCGATGTCTTTTGGAAATGTCTCACAATGTCTGATTAGATCACTGAGTTAATTTCAATCTTCTGCTTCCAGGTGTGAGTGTCCAAGGCTCTTAAGTACAGTGGATTCTTAATCTTTTGGAATTCAGGTTTTGTCCCTTTAATTATATACCTTCATTTAAGCTTCTTTTCACCTCTTGAAAGTTTACAAAAGTCCTCAAAAGCAGTACTTCCATGGAGTTCTTGTGTTTTAATATTTTATCCTGCTTCTTTGCAGTTCTAGCCTTCCTTTTAGCCTTAAATAGTGGATTTACCACACTAACATTTGATTTGTTCCTTCAGTTCCTTTGATTGCATTTTTTAAAAGATTTATTTATTTATGCATACTATTAACTGGGGTATAGGTCAGAGATGTGGGGGGTGAGAGGATTCACCAGAGACAGAGTGGGGAGCAGAACAGGTGGATCTACTGAAACACACTGCTGAGGGGAGCAGTGGTGAGGCAGGAGAGGTCTGCTGCACCATGTGGGTCCCCTCGCAGACCTGGGATCAAGCCTAAGTCACACTGGCAGCCAATAGCTTGATAGTGCTGTATCCTTAACCCCTTGTGCTGGCAGGAAGGCCCTCTTTTTTTTTTTTTAAGAAAAGGCAATATTTTTTATTATAAGCAATACATAGTTCTCTCAAAAAAAAAGTCTTTTTTTTGTTCCATAACATCTTTATGGAAGGCTTCTTTCTCTTGGCATTTATGGGTTTTGATTTTTTCATTCTTGTCTTAAACACAGTTAAAGAGTAATAATTTTTAAATGTTTTATTACCATTCTAAGAATTTTACCATCTGCCAATTTTTCTCTATTTAAAATCACAATATGACATACAAATATATATAGGAAATACAGTTAATGTCCTTTTTTTTGAATTTTTATACACAGTCATAACCATTTCTCATCACAGTAGTTAACTCCAAAATTAGAATAAGAATCTCGCTCCAAAATAACATCGTTGTAAAATATTTTTATAAGCTCTATTTTCTTATTTTAATTAAACCTAATTCCTTTTCTTTTTTTATTAATATAAAATATTTTTTAAAATTTACATATACTTGCCATTAATTGTAATCCCCATGTATTCCCCATCACCATCTCACCAGTGCACCAGTCCCTCTTGCTCCCATCTTCCCTCAATCCTCCCCCACCCCTCCCCACCAAGTGTCCCCAGTCTGTCCTTGTCTCCTCATTTTTGGTTTTTGTGTCTTTATTGCTGTTATTGTTATTATTATTATTCTTATTCCTTTCCTAGATGGGAGGCCCTCTTTTGATTTCATTTTTAACTCACTTCCTTAAGAAATTTGTGTTCTTATGTGTACCTTGGGTTCCTCAGAAAACTCCTTTGTAGCTTTGATTAATAATATGAAAACACTAAAGATTTCTTTTTTTCCTCAGGAGCTTGTGAGATTTTTTGCACTGCCCTTGTCTGGACTGTGTGCTGCCAGTCACTTCTCTTTATGGACAGAAGTATTCCCACTGAAGAAAGTGCCAAAGTCATTACTTTCTAGTTGGCCGGTTATGCTTAGAGATTCCCAATGTACTTATTTAAAATAAGCCTATGGAAACTGGAGCAGGCGACAGTGATGAGGAAAAGAAGACAAACAGCAAGGCCAGCAGACACCAGTCTAAGAGCCTGGCACGGGAATAGGCAGAGGATGTATGTGCTGAAGCCATTTCCTGGCAGTGACAGCCACTGTTTGCCCAGCTCTTCCTGCTATACTAGCATCTGCCCAGGCACCATTATCCTAATTCCAGAATCAGGCAGCATGTGTCCATCTCTAGACCTGATGTCACCCCTATACCTGTATGACCCCCTTCTTAGAGGTAGAGATAGGCCCATGGCAACCTTGCAGGAATTAGAAGGAGATAAACCTTCCAAGTTGTTTCCCTGTTACTGCCTCAAGATGGGTGCAATAAATGCACAAATTTTCAAAGAGTATGATGTGACTGGTAGCCCCTAAAACTGTGCCAACCATTAACTGCACAACCAAACAGTGAGGCCTACCCTTTTCCCCTGTATGGAGAGCACTATCTGGGGCTCCCCTTCTGTGGGATTCCCTACCCCAGGGGCCCCTTGGTGTCTTTAACTCCAAATTCAGAATTATCCTAAAAATAGGCATTAACTTTTTTCTGGGAATATCTCTATTTAATTTAATCCCATCGGCTTTCCCCTTTCCTCCAGCCCCTTCCACTCTTGCTATTTGAGGTAGAAGGCAAGTTTCCAAGGGCCTCCCTGGTGGTGCAGGGGTTAAAGTTAGCACTATCATGCTTTTGTCAGTCACTGCAGCCTGAGTTTGATCCCTGGCCAGGAGCTGACCCATATGGCCATGGGGACCTCTCCTGTCTCATTTAGTCCACTGCTCTCCATAGAAGTATATTTCAGTAGATCTGCCTACTCTGCTTCCCTTTTTGTCTCTGGCGAATCCTCTCACCCTCCGCACCTCAGGTCTACACCCCTGTTCTTGTATGTATAAATAAAAACAAATAAAAAAAAAAAAAGAGGCAAGTTTCCAAAGTCATGAGTATACATAGAAACCCAAATATTTACAGGACTTGAGTTGCATAATAAATTGGGAAGAATTTGGTTTTGGCTCCTGAGAGAGAAATGTAAGGAACACAGGCTGATGTCAGAAGGCCTGGGTCCAGAGGGAAGCAAGGCAGGGCAGGCATGTTATAGATACACCAGGTTCACTGAGCAGGGGGAAGGGGGGATGCTTATTCTCTAAAGAAGAGAAAGATTCCCAGCCCTGGGATCTAAGTTTTGGCTTTGGAAATGAAACTGAAATTAATGATGGAATGTGACAGAGAGGAAGTGAATTACTTTTGTCTTCATTACAAAGTTATCTGGGGCATTCTGTGGGCTAGAAACTGAGAGTGCTTGGAGTTAAATTACTCAGAAGGGAGAAAAAAATTACAAGTTTGCTTGTGTATGTATGGGAGCGGTCCAATATAATATAAATATTTCTTGAATTATCTCTTCGTGGATGTATTTGTCAGAACTCTTATTTCAAATAGGCCTGAATTCAACTTCAACCAGATTTCTGCATTCCTCAGCTCCTCATCTCATCTATCCTAACCTGCTTCTCTGTGCTCCTCCACGGGGTCTCCTATTACCCGTGAGCGAGTCCCACGATGCTGGTCTAGGCCAGTGCTGGAGTTCAGGAGTTCCTTATTTGGGGTGTAATTGCAAACTTAATGATTCTTTGCAGTCCTGTCAGAAAGGTAAAAGAAAGAGCCTCCCTGGTGGCCTGGGGGTTAAGAAGCAGTAAGTTCTCTGCTTGCTCACTGCTGCTACAGTGGCTATTTGGCCCGAGTTCAAGCCCTGGCCAGGGACTAACATGAACTGAATCACTGGTGCATTAAGAGCCAGACTTTTCTGACTCTTAATCAGAAGATACTGACATACAGAGGCATCAAGGGGGGCTGGCACTGCAGCATCTCTGACAAACAAACAAAACCTTTCCCCTCTGTTCTGGGGTGGGGGTTCACTGACATCTGTACATTTGATACTGGCATTTTCTTGTTTTGACCAGAAGGGGTCAGACAAAGACAACTATGCAAGGCTTCCACTTCGATAGAAATGGTGACATGCTTGGCTTTTCAGAAATAGTGATTTTGATATCTTAGAATAAATCAAGTATGGTATTGTGAAAGGGTAGGAAAGGAGAACTATGTGAAGCTAGGACAGATTATAGAAGGACACTACCTCTGTACAGATGGAAATAAATTTCCTTTTAAATTGTCTAGACCTTGTGTACCCCTTGGCTAGAGCACCCAATTTAAAGACTGTGTCCTAGAAGAGCAGTTCTCAAACTTTTTGATTCAGAATAATTTTTTTTTGCATTCTTAAAAATTATCAAGAATCCTAAATATCATTTGCTTATGTGGATTAGATCTATACACTGTGTCAACAAATTACAGTAGAGAAAAACATAGGGAGGAAAGCTCCTTGATAGTGGTCTTCAAAAGTATTTTTGCATATGATATGTAGGGCACAAACAACAAAATAAAATATAAACAGGTGGGACTACATTAAACTAGAAAGTTGTCTATATGGCAAAAGAAATGATCAACATAATGAAAAGCAACCTAGGGAATGAGAGAAGATATTTACAAACCAAACATTTGATACAAGATTACTATCCAAAATATACAAAGCTCTCCCACAACACAATAGCAGTAATTCAAATAATCTGATTAAAAACTAGGCAAATTACCTAAATGGATATTTTTTCAAAGAAGATATTCAAATGGATAACAGGTATGTGAAAAGTTAAACATCACTAATCATCTGAAAAATACGAATCAAAATCACAAGGAGATATCAACTGTTAGAATAATTATTATTAATGATAAGACTTAGTAAGGCACCATTGGACTGACCTCAGGAATAAACTGTGTCAGCAACAAGAAAAAGTTGTTTTTGAGCAAAGTAGCAACTTCAGAAAGAACATTGCTAAAACTCCCACTTCTACATAGATAAAGTCTAGACAGATGAAGTCAATTTTAACAACTCCCTCTTCTCCTTGTTTTCCTCAACATAGACATTCACACACAACATCAAATACATTGACCAGGTCATCTCCCCAGATTTTCTGTGTAAAAATCCTTGAAGATGTAAAATGTTTCCCTGAAAATGTAAAACGTTTCCTTGTATACAATTCTAATTGTAGGACTGAGAATCTGGACAGCTTCCCAAAGCTTTCTGGTGGTTGTGCCCTGGCTGGAGGGCCTCCCTGGTGGCGCAGTGGGTTAAGCGAAGCAAACCGCAGCCACTGTAGCACGGGTTCGGTCCCTGCTGCAGGCCAGGGAGGGAGCCCACATGGCATGGCAGACCTCTTCTGCCTTGCCCACTGCTGCCCTTGGCAGTGTGTTTCGGTTAGTCTGCCTGTTCTGCTCCCCGCTCTGTCTGGTGAATCCTCTCACCTCCCGGTGACTCTGGCCTGTACCCCAGCTCTTGTGTTCATGAATAAATAAATCTTAAAAAAATAAAAAAGATCTATTTGTTTATGCATTCAAGAGCTGGGGTACAGGCCAGAGGTTCCAGGGGGTGAGAAGAGCCACCAGAGACAGAGTGGGGAGCAGAACAGGTGGATCTACTGAAATACACTGCTGAGGGGACCAGCAGGCCAGGCAGGAGAGGTCTGCTGTGCCATGTGGGTCCCCTCTCTGGCTGAAGATTAAACTTGTGCTGCAGCAACTGTGGAAGCCCCACAGTGTGGTGTTCAACCCCTTGAGCCACCAGGGAGGTCCTCAGTCTCAATTCTTTAATCAACTCACTTCTTTAGGTTTGACTCAATTTCTGTAGTTGACATATTCTAAAATTTTGATTACATCTGAACTATAAGATGTTCAAAGATCTGTTTCTCTCCAAGAGCTCCCAGTGTGAATGATTCTGAGTTAGGGAACTCTGATTTGGCTGAGGTATTGTGAGTCCTTGGGGATTCCCATAGAGATGAATTGAAGGAAGATAGAAACAGGTATCTGCACAGCTCTCAGGGGTCCCAGGCAAGTCTCCACCCCAGTCCAGCTGAGGAGGGCATTAGGTACAGGCAGCACTTGACATACTTAAAGACATAAACACTCAGAGGGCTTTACATCCACTAGGATTTCTTCCTCCCAAGCTTGGAGCCTTATACTCAGAGTAGATGCTAAGTCATTCTACTGTTTCTTCATTCCCCCCAAAGAGTCCATGTTTCAAAGGAATTAAAAAATAATGGCACTTGGAAGTCTTGCACTTCTAAGGAATTTAAAAATAATGAAATTTGAAAATCTTGTACTTCTAAAAGAGAAATAACCCCAAAGTTACGCATGTGAAATTACTACCTTTAAAGAGTTAGAGGTAAATTTTAAGGTTGACAATAGCAAAAAAAATTTCTCAAATTTGAATCTCAGGTTTTCTCTCAGAGAGATTTCATTTGAGTCTTTTCTCTGCTAATGGCCAGCCTTTTTGCTTTCCTCTTGTCCCTTATCTCGGTCCCACATCTTTCAAGTCTATAATGTACTTTTATCTCTTATTTTCTATTAGTTGGTCCCATGTTCAAGGGAAAAATTTATGCCTTCTACCTGCCTCAGTTTAATGTGCCTCAAGTCCCACTTCTCTGTTTTGGGGATTTCACACTTTTACTCTGAGTAGTGGCTCAGAAATGACTGTGCCTAGGGCCTCCCTGGTGGCCCAAGGGGTTAAGTCTCAGCACTATGACGTTAGTTCGATCCAGGCCAGGGAGGTGACCCCTATGGTGCAGCAGCCCACTCCTGTCTTTTCCACCACTGCTCCCTTCAGCAGTGTATCTCACTAGATTCGCCTGCTCTGCTCCCTAGTCTGTGTGTGGTGAGTCCTCTCACTCTGCCACAATCCCCTCATCTCTGGCCTACACCCCAGCTCTTGTATGTATAAATAAATAAATGTTAAAAAAAAAAAAAAGGAAAGAAAAGAAAAGAACTTGTAAATTTTAACTGGAAGATCAGCATTTGGGCTACCTGTCACCACCAAGTGCCAATTAATCTTTATGTGCACTTAAATCAGACATCCAGCAATCTGGAAGACAGGAGGAGGGTGGTTAACACCTCAAAGAAATGGCCTTAGCATTTCATTTCCAGCTGGCTTTTTACAGTCAGTTGAACAAAGACAGTTCAGCAGTAAGTTGGCCTTTACCACTGCCAGGAGGTTGTGATGTCCAGCCCCTGGAGGTCCTTATCACGCTCCTCGACACCTGGCTTCAGACTCAACCCACTGTGCTGAGGCTGGACTTCAGACAGCACTGCTCCCCACGCTCCTCCAGACGTGTCCTTGGGCTGGAAAATTAACTCAGAGCAGACAGGCCGTAAACAGTATGTGTGTGTAGATTTCCTCTTAGACCAGCTTAGTGTCTCATCTGATCTCCCCCTCCCTAGCCCCTGTCAAAATGATTGTGCCTAAGGCTCCACTTGTTTCTTCAAGAAAACAAAGTCCAGTTATGAACAGAAGTGTAAGTGATACAAAAGGCCCTCACACTCTCCTCCAGAGCTGCACAGCTGTCTTTCTGCACCCCACAGTCCAGCTGGGGCTATTACTTTGTTTAAAGGACCAGATAAGGTCTGGCAGATCTGGGAAGCCTGGGTAGTCTTTGAACTATAGTTTTCTCCACTTGAAAAGAGGAGGGAGAAGTCATTCCAATCAGTCCCAGAACAGGGAGGAGTGATGGAGGCAAACGATGCATACTTAGGAGGACCCCTTCCCCACCCAGAAAGGAAAAAACTTTAAAACTCTACTTCTTTACTATTCTGGGCAACTGTCCTGCTTTCTGAGACTGCCCACTGCCTCTCCCAGTTTCTGGCTATCACTTCCTAATAAACTTTGTTGCTGTCTTCATTCTGGTGCTTCGTTTCTTCTCTCAAGAGACACCAAGGAGCCTCAAGTGTCACGGTCCTCAACAGAAGTCCTCTGCTTTTAAATCTAGCAAAGGAATAAGAATGTTTACTCTTGCATTTCAGCTTGTGCAGTTGGCATAAGAAAAGCACACACACACAATATCAAAAAATATTGATTGGTATCCATTCAGTATATGCATATGTGTATTTTTCTTAAGCTTTTGTATCCAAAGTTCTCTTATGAGTTTCAGAGTTATTCACTTTCCTGGTAGGGTATTTTTCTCTTTTGTATTAAAGAAGTGAAGCAAATGTGAAATAGCCACTGAACGTTTTCTTACCCTTTTTTCTCAGCCCTTTAAAATTTTCATACCGTTGAATCTAAAATGCTTTCTGTAGCTAAAATCCAACTATGAATAAGTAAACTGGATTGTCCTCTTGTGAGACCTCTGGAAACGCCTTCTTTTTCTCCATCCTTCACAGAACAATGTAAATATCTTTCAAGCGAAACCCTAATGAAAGCCTTTTATTGATTTCCAGGAAACTAGATGGTTTCACAGGCAGTTAACTGGCTATGGTTCTTTTAAAACCAATCACCTATGAAGAGCTCTTACTTCAAAGGATGCACTATATAAAGCAAATTTAAAAGAAGCCAACAGGAGTAGTCTCTTTAAACACATATTTAAAAGATAAGATAACTCAAAAGGTCCTTATTTGAAGAAATAGATTTACCTCTTGAACTTCCCTTCAGGAAATTAGAATGACTTAAAGTGAAAAACAGAAGTGCCTACTCTCTCTTGTCCTTCTCCTCCTTTTAACTTCAAGCCTTTTGGAATGTGTTTGCTTGAAATCAGGATATGGAAAGTGTTTTTGGATTGAGTTTTAAAACCAAAGATGGTAGAATCATTTTCCTTGGAATGCAGAAGAACAGAAATAAATTGGTTTCACAAATTTTTAAAATATATTAAAGTTGAATCATGTCAGTAATTATTATTTCTCTGATATCCCAAACATTTACTTCTAAAAGTAGAAAATGGAGACTTAAAACTCTCCTCCAAGACTATTACGTATTTAATTAAGTAAAAGAGGCAAACCTCTAGAACATTTCCAATGAGTTTTGTGACAAAAGGTTAACTGAAACACTGAGCGAACCTGTTGCAGGGCAGGAAAAGGGGCACCAAAGTACCTCCAAACCTGCTTGCTCTAAATAGGTTTTTCATGTGCCACATCAAGGCAAAGCGTAAATACCAACCATAATGGAAAGGAACATAAATACAGTTATAACCGGAAGATGAGAATTCAGGCCCTGTCACCGCCAAATGCCAATAAAGTAGTGAGAGGAATTGAATCTTTAAAGTGCCCTTTAATCAGACGGCCAGCAATCTGGAAGATGAGAAGGGGATGTTTAACATTCTAAAGAAATCACCTTGGGGGCCTTTCTGGAGTTAAGTACAACATTATGAAGCATCGACAGCCACAGCAGTATGACTTCTATCCCCAGCCAGGGAAGTGACCAAAATGGCACAGCAGACCTCTCTTGCCTCACCTGCTGCTCCCTTCAGGAGTATATTTCAGTAGATCTGCCTGTTCTATTTCCCCCTCTGTCTCTGGTGAATCCTCTCATCCCCAACACCTTTGGCGTGTACCCCAGTTCTTGTGTGCATAAAAGAATAAATTAAAGAAATAAAAAGAGGGCCTCCCTGGTGGCATCCGTACCACAGCAGCGCAGGTTCGATCCCCTGACAAGGAGGGGACCCACATAGCGCAGCAGACCTCTCCTGCCTCACCCGCTACTCCCCTCAGCAGTGTATTTCAGTGGATCTGCCTGTTCCGCTTTCCTCTCACTTCCCATGCCTCTGGCCTATATCAGCTCTTGTATGCATAAGTAAATAAAGCTTTAAAAAAATAAATAAATAAAAAGGAAGAAAAAGAAACCACCTTAAATTTCATTTCCAGCTGGCTTTTTACAGTGAGTTGAACAAAGACAATTCAGCAGTAAGCTGGCCTTCACCACTGCCAGGAGGTTGTGATGTCCAGCCCCTGGAGGTCCTTATCACGCTCCTCGACACCTGGCTTCAGACTCAACCCACTGTGCTCAGACAGCACTGCTCCCCACGCTCCTCCAGACGTGTCCTTGGGCTGGAAAATTAACTCAGAGCAGACAGGCCGTAAACAGTATGTGTGTGTAGATTTCCTCTTAGACCAGCTTAGTGTCTCCCCTGATCGCCTCCCCCTCCCTAACCCCTATAACAAATACTGAACAATACGGAAAAGATAAAGAATATAGTTTCCAAATCAAGCACCCAAAGTTACCCATCCCCTCATGGATAAAAGTCCACCCAAATGGAATTGGCCCAAAGCAAGGCCCGAAATCCTTCCCCAAGTGTAAAGTACCTTCTAGCAAGACCCACAGGACATGCTCCAAAACAGGTCTGGGAGGATGAAAGCAGCGAAATCAAAATCAAGAAAAAAGCTGCCATTGTTAACCTCCCCAAGGGTCTCACACTCACATCAGTTTCAAGCAGTACCAGGACCAAAGAAGCAAGTGCAGCTTCTTTACATGTCTCTCTGCTCACTTTTCCTCCTTCAGGTCTCTTCCATTTTTTTTTGTTTTAAAGATTTATTTGTTTATGCATACAAGAACTGGGGTACAGGCTAAAGGTGGGGGGAGTGGTGAGAGGTCCCACCAGAAAAAGAGTGGGGAGCAGAACAAGCAGAATGACTGCTGAGGGGAGCAGTGGGTGAGGCTGGAGAGGTCTGCTGCACCATGTGTGTCACCCCCTGGCTAGGTATCAGAACTCCTGCTGCAGAAGCCACAGGATACCTCACAGCGAGGTGTTAAACCACTTGTGCCACCAGGAAGGTCCCTTTGCTTCCTTTTTCTTCCAGTCTCTTCTTCAACTTCTTTCCCTGCTCAGCTCCACCCTGCTTCCGGTGAGGCAGGGAACCTGGAACATACCATTTTCTGGGGACCACTCTGTTATAAACACAATATAACTAAGAGGTGGTGGTGGGATGTGTGACTGTGTGTTAAAAATGATGGAGGCTTAGAGCAGAATATTTGAGGTGGAGGATTCACAAGGCCAGAAAACTGGAGGTGTGGGGGAGAAATAACCAGCTATAGACATGAAAAATTACTATATTTTCTTCCCTTTGTGGGCCTCCCTGGTAGAGCAGGGATTAAAGTCTCAGCACTATCAAGTTATTGCCAGTCGCTGCGGCATAAGTTCCGTTCTCTGCACAGGGAACTAATCCAAATGGCACAGCAGACCTCTCTTACCTCAACTGCTGCTCAGCAATGTATTTCAGTCTATCTGCCTGTTCTGCTCCCCACTCTTTTTGTGGTAAATCATCTCACCTCTGGCCTACACCTCAGTTCTTGTATGCGTAGATAAATAAAAAAATAAATCTTAAAAGAAAAAATGTCTCAGAGGCGACACAGAGGTGGGACTATAGAGATTGAGGGCCATTGGAGAATCAGCAACGGTCCTTACAATTTAACCCAATCACACCCTAGAAATAACTGATATAACCACAGACAACAATTTCACAAAGGAATGAATCCCTCCCCTTAAAAGGAACACTATATTAGGACAATTCTTAACCTGGCAGAATGCAGCTCCTCTCCCAAGGCTGCCTGCATGCAGGCGTCTCTTTCAACAAATATTCCCCTTTTAAATGCAGCTCTTATTGCCCATTTGAGTCTATCTGTGCAAGCTTCTTCTCATTCCCTTTCCCTAATAACCAAATGTCTTCATCTCTTGGGAAAATGAGCCAAGCGCAGCTGAAAGGGGAACTCTGCTGAAAATTTTTTCACAGGTAGCTCAAGGAGCCCACTGAACCTAACTCATCAGAATGATCTCACAGGGCCCTCTCCTGGTGGCGCAGCGGGTTAAGAAACACACTATGAAGCAAACCACAGCCACTGTAGCACAAGTTCCATCCCTGCCACCGACCAGGGAGGGGACCCACATAGCACAGCAGACTTCTCCTGCCTTGCCCACTATTCCCCTCAGCAGTGTACTTCTGTTGATCTGCCTGTTCTGCTCCCCACTCTCTCTGGTGAATCCTCTCACCCCCCACACCTCTTGTCTTACCCCAATGCTTGTATACATAAATAAATAAATCTTTAAAAAAAAACAAAAAATGACCTCATATAATCCATATGTACAGTCTACTATTATGTAATAATAATCATTATCATATATTACAGGTATTTCTTCACTCATTACTGATATTTAGAGTAGGCTCCTCATCCAGGAGAACTTTACATTTTTTAATTTGTTCCCAGAAGGTATTAGCGATGCTGCAAAACCCATCAAACAACTCTCCATGCTCTTCATTAATTTGGAATTTGGGGTCCCTGGGGCATTACTAAGGAATATTTTCCTTTGTATTAGCTATACTCTAAGGACTTGACAAGTAAATATATAATGTAAAATGGAAGAAAAAGAGAATCTTTAAAATATCAAGGCAAAGTTCTTCAAATACCATTTGAATATTGAAGAATCATTAGTTTTCATTACTCAATAATTAATGATAATAACAAACTATTTCTCCTTTTCGTCAAAGCACATCTCCTATACAATCTTTTTTTTTTTTAAAGATTTATTTGTTTATGCATACAGGAACTGGGGTATGTTTATGCATACAGGAACTGGGGTACCGGCCAGAGGTGCGGGGGTGGTGCTGGTGGTGAGAGGATTCACCAGAGACAGAGTGGGGAATAGATCAGGCAGACTGACTATAATACACTGCTGAGGGGAGCAGCGGGAGAGACAGGAGAGGTCTGCTGTGCCATGTGGGTTACCTCCCTGACCAGAGATTGAACTCGTACTGCAGTGGCTGGCAATAGTTTGATAGTGCAGTAAATTAGCCCCTTGTGCGACCAAGGAGCTCCCCCTCCCCCCCAAACAATCTTAACTAGGCAACACATTGCTAGTCACTTGAATTTATGGAGGAAAAAAGTACATTTCTTTAAAAATTCCTCTCAATACATTAGTGGAATTATATTCAATTTTCTTTCTGCCTTTAGAGAAAGAGATAAAAAATAAATATTAAGAAGGAGGCAGTTCTTGTAGTGGGGAGGAATATCAGAGTGAGGTCAGCGGCATGGAAGAATTCACCAGAAATGGAGTGGAGAAGAGAAATGGAGAATTCATTGAAATACCCTGCAGTGGACCAGAGTGTGAGATGGGAAGGTCTGTGCCCAGGGACTTGAAGCTCTCTTTTATACTCTGTCTTTGCAGGTTTTCTAATTTGGGGCACCAGTTTGCACCAGTTATGTGCTGGGAAGTCTGGTCTCCGCATTGGCCTTTGACACAGAAACATGTCTTGGCCTCTGCTTCTTCGTTCTGGGAGCTGGGTTGGTTTTTCTGGTCTTGGGATCTGCTATGGCCTTTATACCTCATATGATGAAAAGAAAAAAAAAAGAAAAACAAAGCTGCAACAGATAAAAGAACTCAGAAATGTACAGCCCATTGTACATTTATCCCACTATATTACATTTATCAATAGCTGCACTTTTTGCAAACAGGCAGAGAAAGAAGGGTCTCCAGTTTTACTTGCAATAACTTTGCTGACTATGAATTATTGTTCCTCTGTGGCAGATTTTTACAGTTCCTGTGGTGGATTTGGGACAACTGTGTCAAAGTAACCTGCAGCTTTACTGACAACTCCTTGTTTTCTCACCTGCTAGGAACTGTAGCCCTTTTCTACTAAAATTTTAGACCCTTCTGCTGCCATAGCACCATTTCCAACACCAGATCATAACCACTCAATGGGGACTGCCAGTTTCCTCCAAAACTGCCCTCCTTTGGGGCTCTCTGGTGGTGCAGGGATTAAGTCTCAGCACTACCAAGCTATCACCAGCCACTGCCACATGAGTTCAGTCTCCAGGGAGTTAACACACATGATGCAGCAGATCTCTCCTGGCTCGCCCACTGCTCCTCTCAGCAGTGGATTTCACTAGTGGATTTCACTGCCAGTTTTGCTCCTCACTCTTGTCTCTGGTGAATCCTCTTACTCCTCGCACCTCTGGTCTGCACCCCAGTTCTTGTATGCATAAATAAATAAAAATAGATTAAAAAAACACAACAACATGTTGCTAGATTTTTTTTTACGAAGTTAAGAAATTTTTAGGGAATTAAAATAACTTCACTAGGTCTTAAACCATTCTTAAACTGGAAATTAAATTGGTAATGAAATTCTCTAAACTTATGAAAGTTGAAAAATGCTAGGTGTCTGAGAATATGCTTGTTTTCTTTAATAATATATGTATATATACCATGGCTGATTTCAATTTAGTGTGTGCTGTTTTTAAATTCAATCTTCACCATCTTTTCCAAAAAAAGGGAAAAACTGGGGGAGAAAAGCCTTCAAATTCAGGAGAAAAAAAAGCAAATTATAAACTGGTGATTTGTAATATCATGTATATACATCTATAATTATATTGTATAAAGGAGCTAACTCAGTTAATCTAAGAATTTTGTATATGTGTGTGGGGGAAGTATTTCACATGACCTGCCAAGACCTACAGTCTTATTAAGACAGGTTTATTACTGCTTGTTCCTTAAAAATCCACATGAAAGGAGAGGTGCTCTAACACTCCCTACATGTTTGGAATACCATGTGTAAGTGTCTTTCTTTTAAAAGTCAGCAGAGGAAAAAGTCTGCAGAGCACTTAAAATGAAGGTGCCATTGTTTTATATCTGTTGACATCACCTATGTTATTGTTAACCATCCAAAGATACAAAGGGTGCTACCAATCAGCCCATAAATAGTAACTGCAGGGGCCTCCCTGGTGGCGCAGTGGGTTAAGCAACGCACTATGAAGCAGACCGCAACCACTGCAGCACGAGTTCGATCCCTGCTGCCGGCCAGGGGGGCAACCCACATGGTGCAGCAGACCTCTCCTGCTGTGCCCGCTGCTCCCCTCAGCAGTGTACTTCTGTTGATCTGCCTGTTCTGCTCCCTGCTCTGTCTGTGGTGAATCCTCTCACACCACCCCCAACACACACCTCTGGCCTGTACCCCAGTGCTTGTATGCATAAATAAATCTTTAAAAAAAAAATAAATAAATAAAAAAAAAATAGTAACTGCAACAGCCCTCAGAGCCAGGAAGTAGGTGGAGGGGAACCTCTAGGCCTCTCCAAATCCCTTTGAGATCTTCCAGAGGGTTGGGGGAGTAAATCTGCATAGATGAGTTGACAACTTTTTAACTTGTTCATTAATACCAGTCAGGGCAATTATTTAGTCATGCTTATGAAGGCCAAACTTTGTGCCACATGGTTCATTCTAATCCTTGGAAAATGTTCTATTAGCTCTGTTTTACAGGCGCTAAAAATTAAGATTCAGAGATTGCCCAGGAAGTTCTTGGTAGAATTAAAATTTGCATCTTCCTTGTTCCAGAATTTTGGGTTTCCCTATGCCCACTCTACAAACCTCCAGGTTAAGACGTTTTTCCCCCCCTCTTTCTCTCTGTGAGGTCGCATTACCCACCCCAAGATGTTCCACCTTCTGCTGACTGCAAGCCAATTCATAAAATAACCAGGAGAGGTCTGCTGCGCCATGTGGGTCACCTCCCTGGTCAGGGATCGAACTGGTGCCGCAGTGGCTGTGGATAGCTTCATAGTGCTGCGACTTAATCCCTTGTTCTGCCCTGGAGACCCCCAAATTTCATTGTCACCAGAACCCAGCTATATGGTGGTGCAAGGGGTTAAGGCACAGCACTATGAAGCCATCGGCAGCCACTGCAGCATGAGTTGGGTCCTGGACCAAGGAGCTGACCCACATGGGACAACAGACCTCTCCTGTCTCACCCACTACTCCCCTCAGCAGTGTATTTCAGTTCTCCCCACTCTGTCTCTGGTGAATCCTCTCACCTCCCGCTACTCTGGCCAGTACCCCAGCTCTTGTATGCATAAGTAAATAAATCTTTAAAAGAAAAGAGAGACCTGTCTGGTTTGCCTATTTATAAAACGATACAGTACTAGTTAAAGATTAAAAGAGTTGGGGTGAAGTTCACACTAATGGAAATCCCCTTACTCTTCTTGGAGCCGTGACTCTAAGAAGAATGGGTTTGCCTAGGGCCTTCTTTTTAACTCCCGCAATATAAAATAAAATAAAAAATCACTGGGGAGCCTCTTTTTAGTGGGGTCGGTGAGAGGGTGCAGCAGGACCACGAAATGAGTCGCTGGGTCGGGAAGCTCTCTCAGGAGGGGAAAGGAGAGGTGCTGGAAAATATAGATCAATAATCGTGGAGAGGACTCTCATGGCACGCCCCAAAGAGCAGTGGGAACGTCAGATCAGAACGGCCAAGTGCTCATGGACTCGAGGAAACTTGGGCACCGGGGACTTTCCCTAAAGTTGAGCGGTTCTCTTGGCATATGAACGCGGTGACAGCACTTAAGGAACAGGCAATCCGTGGCTGTCGCCGTAGCGCAAGGAAAGAGCGCAGAGCAGCACGCAGGGGGGCGCCGTCCTCCGCGCGGGACCGGCTAAGCAGCACTGGGCGGGTGGGCGGCCTCGGGCGCCAGGCTTCGTACGGGGAAGTGATCGCAACAGCTCCGCCGCCTGACGCCAGCGGAAGTGCGAGCTCCGGAGAGCCTGCTCCGCAGCCGCACACTGGGAAGGGGCGGGGCCGAGGCCGGCCACCGCCCTCGGGGCGTGGCCTGGGCTGGCGGGGCGGAGCTTGGCGGAGACTGTTTTCCCCCAAGCAGTGCTGCCTCGCGCTCAGCTGGGGCTATTTGGTGTAGCCTCGCGCTAGTATAGAGCGGGGAGTTCGAGGCCGGAGAGAGCCAGGAGGCCCTGAGGGGAGTGGCAGGCGGCGAGCGCACCCGTGGGCGTCGGCCGCCGCGATGTCAGCACAGTGTTGTGCGGGCCAGGTAAGCGAGGGCGGTCACGACGCTGGTGGCAGCGTGTCGAGCGACCTGGCGTTGAGCCCAGGCACCGCGGGCTTCACCGGGTTTGCGCCCCAGGGCTGCGACCGAGATTGGGCAGGTGGTGGATCGTGTAGGGTGGGCCGCCTGCGTGAGTGCCTCAGGCCAGAGCGCGGCGCTCAGCCGTCGGATAAATCTTGTGACACCAGTGGGAGAAAAGGGACGCTGGAAAGTCGCAGAGGCGATACAGAAGTCTCCCCGTCTGGCCTCCGGGACTTCACTGAGGGCTGGGAAGGCAGCGGATAAAGGAGGGGGCAGGTGGCCGGGGATCCCTAGTTGCTTCTGGAGCTTATCGCTCCCGCCCCCCTTTCCAGCGAGTGAGTGTGGTGCGGACCTGCACAGCCACCTGGTTCTGTCTACCCAGTGAACCCAGGAGAAGATTTAGGTTCGGCCAACGTCTATCTCCTTTACCGTGAACCAAACTCGATCCAGGTTGCGCTTGGCTTCTGGAAATGGCTCTATATCTTCCATAACGTCTCGAAACCCGGTTTCCAACCTACGCACTCAGGTCTGGGAACAAGCCTTGGTGTTGCCCGACCCAGTCCTGGCTAGACACGGGCATGAATACCTGGGTAGAGCTGACTCTTCCCGCCCCTCCTTTCAATTGAACTTGCCCAAACTTGTTTTATAACTCTCTTGTTAAACTCATGATATCTTAAAACATATATAATCAGGTGGGATCGGCGGTTTTTTTCCCGATTAGTAGTGAAAATTAGTTTGTGACCCTTTTATGCTAATTTCAGTCCTTCCTACAGAGTTAGAAAAAACAATGCAGGTAAAGCTTTTCTCTGGTGGAGTTTCCTCCTTCCTATTCTTAGTGATAATCAGCAGGACTGTACAGCTTTAATAGTGTGTTTTTACAAATAGATTTAACACTGGGGGGTTGTTCAGGTGCAGGTGTGTTCTTGTGTGCTCATACATTCAGCTTTGGACAATGGACGTAACGACTGGCCAGTCCTTAAGAGAGTAAGGGGTTAAACAGTGAGTTTCTGTAAGCAGTCCATTATCCTGGCAGAGAAGCCTTCCTCTTTCTAATGACTAAGTGGAGTCATCACTTACTTTTTGAGGTCTAATACTGTACATGGCATGCATTCAAACTGGCCTTTTAAGAGATGAAGAAATTGAGGTTTTTTTACTTGAGGTGTAATAGCTTGCCCTGAATTAGACAAGGACAGAGAGAAGATACTCATCACATTCCTGGCATATCTGATACACCTGAGAAGAGGAAGAGGCTATTTTCGAATCTTCAAAATCTCAAGAAAGCTTTGCAAATCTTCTGTTGTTTTAGATACTTTTCAATTTGATGCAACCCTTTTCATTATACAGTGATTACAGTATTGCTATTTAGGGGGCATCTGTCCTTTATTCCTCTGAAAGCCTTGTGAAACTTTCTGTGACTGCAAGTAATGAATTTAGGGCTCAGGGAATTACTAGTACTCAACTTATCTTTTCAAAAAGTAACTGGTATGGTTGATATTTTGGCTAGATTGAATGACTGGTTTTTAGAATTCCCCTCATAACTGGAAAGAAACAAATCCTGGCCATTCATCACAGGAAAGCTAACTTCTGCTTTCTCATGACTGTTGGAGCTATACTTTGGTGGATCTCAGCTGAGTGAGATGGTGATGATTATGAATTCGTGTGGAT
Source organism: Galemys pyrenaicus (assembly GCA_019455555.1). Classification (NCBI taxonomy): domain Eukaryota; kingdom Metazoa; phylum Chordata; class Mammalia; order Eulipotyphla; family Talpidae; genus Galemys; species Galemys pyrenaicus. The sequence goes on from JAGFMF010011381.1 coordinate 7,603,315, forward strand.
GGGGTTAGTAAGTTTACATTAAAAAAGCACTATCAGACACTATCTAAATCTAGGTCTTGTTTTTTGAGCACTTATGTATGATCTGTTTTTGCTCACAACATTTCTGACACTAAATGTATGGTCCGTACTTTTTTCACACCTCCGCTAAACAATTCCCCAACTCTGAACACCAACAGCATGTTCAACAATTCAGTCAATCCTGACACTAACTGGAACTAGTATCCTACAGGGTAAAGACTTAGTCATAGGAGATTCATCACCTTCTGAATCCTGCTCCCCTCCATACTGGGAATGAAGAATAAATATATTTTCATTTCTTATGCCTGTGGAGCTGGAGATTTAACAATGAGCCAGGCAAACTGCCTCTTTGCCCGTAGTTTTAGGTCAGTTTGGGGAGTGGTTGTATTCATAAGTATGTAAGTTGAAACAGTAAGGACTGGTACAGAAACATTGGGTATTGTTCCTGGGGAAACCTGTCTGAAAAGATGCCCCTGGAATTGAGACTAGTCAATGAAGGGAAGCACCCAAGTAAGGGTCATGGAAAGGAGCCCTCCAGGGTGTTCAAGCTGGACTGTCATAGATAAGATGGGTGAGGTCAGAGAGTTAGACAGGGTCATCCAGTCATAACTGGAGTTTGGAGATTTATTGATTTATATGCATACAAGAGCTGGGGTACAGGCCAGAGGTGTAGAGATTGGAGGGCGGGATGGGTGAGAGGATTCACCATAGCCAGTAGGGAACAGAACAAGCAGATCGACTGAAACACACTGCTGAGGGGAGCGGCAGGTGAGACAGGAGAAGTCTGCTGTGCCATGTGGGTCATCTCCCTGTTCCAGGACCCAACTATCAGTGGCTGCTGATAGCTTCAAAGTGTGGTGCTTAACCTAACCGTGCGCCACCAGGGAGGCACTGGAGTTTGGGTTTTATTGTAATTGCAGTGACAGGCTGTTGGAAGGTTTTATTTATTTATTTTTTTCCTCCAATCTTTGTTAGATGGAGGATATCAAGGATTGTCTCAAAGGAAAGTAGTAACATTTAGCAAATATTTCTCCACAAAAAAGAGGGGACATTCCTGGCTGTGGGGGTGGATACTTACGATATCTAAGAGTCTTCTGCTTAACTATGACCACCCAAGAAACTTTGTTGGAAGTTTTTGATCAGGGGAGAGTTGTGGTTTGATTTGCATTTAGAAGATCACTTTAAAAAAAAAAGAGGACATTCCTGGTGGCGCAGTGGGTTAAGCAATGCACTGTGAAGCAAACTGCAGCCACTGCAGCACGAGTTCGATCCCTGCTGCTGGCCAGGGAGGGGACCCACATGGTGCAGCAGACCTCTCCTACCTCACCCACTGCTCCTCTTAGCAGTGTATTTCAGTTAATCTGCCTGTTCTGTTCCCCACTCTGTCTCTGGTGGATCTTCTTACCCCCAACACACACCTCTGGCCTGTACCCCAGTTCTTGTATGCATAAATAAATAAATCTTTAAGAAAAAGATAAAACTAAGCCAAGACTATACAGTGGACAAAAGATAATTGGTGTTGGAAAACGTGGACAGTCAGATGCAAAAGAATGAAACTGGATGCCTCTCTCCACACCGTATACAAAATTTAACTCAAGATGGATTAAAGACTTGAACATAAAACTTGAAAACATAGAATTTTTAGAAGAAAACATTGTGAGTAGGTAAGCTCCTTGACATAGTCTTAGCAATTTTTTTTTATTTGATACCAAAAACAACAAAAGAAAAACAAGTGGGATCATGTCAAACTAAAAAGCTTCTGTAAGGAAAACCATCAACAAAATGAAAAGGCAGTCTACTAAATAAGAGAAAATATTGGTAGGCCATACACATGATAAGGGATTAATATTCAAACTATGTAAAGAACATATAAAATACTCATTAAGAATCACTTTGGGGACCTTCCTGGTGGCACAGGGATTAAGGCTCAGCACTATCAAGCTATCTCCAGCCACTGCTACATGAGTTTGTTCCCTCGCCAGGGAACTAACCCATATATTGCTGGGGACCTCTCCTGCCTAGCCCGCTGCTCCCCTCAGCAGTGGTTTTCAGTAGATCTGCCTTTTGTGCTCCCCACTCTATCTCTGGTGAATCTTCTTCCCGCCCACCCCCTCTGCAATGCTGGCCTACACCCTAGTTCTTTTATAAAAGATAATTAAATAAATCTTTTTTAAAAAATCACTCTGGATACTGTGCATAGTATGTTGTATTCGAGATTATCATGGAGATGTTGGGGTTCTGATGATGGGTTTTGTATATGAGGTCCTTAGGTTCCCCTGAGCAAGATTTCAGCAGTTTCCCTTCAGCCCCACACAGAGTTTATTGAGAAAAGACATTTGCATAGATACAAATGGGCAACAGCTGCATTTTAAAGGTTTATTAGGAAAAAGAGATCTTGCGCAGACACGGGCAGCTAAAGAGCTGCATTTGAAAGGGGCAGGTTAAAGAAAGAAACCCTCTGAGACACAGGTGGGCAGTCTTAAGGCAAGATCTGCATTTTTGCCAGAGCTAGGTGTTCTTTTATAGTGTTCTTTTGTGTTGGTGTTGGTGGGAGGGAGAAGAATTAATTCCTTTGTGGAATTTTCTCTCTTTGGAGTCAGTTTGGGTTGCTTTTCTATACCAAATAACCCTGGTAAGACCTCACATTCATGGAACTTCATAGCTGTTTAACAACTTGTTACTGGTCCCTACCCCCACCTCTGTTTCTAGTCTTTGTGAGACCTTCCAGCTCCAGTTTTACTACTGTAAGCTTCCAACGGAGTAGAACAGTCAGAGATACTCATTCAGTGAAGTTTTTTAAACTGCGTCCTGTGTGCAACCACTGTTCTAGTCTTTAGTAATAAACAAAAGGCCTCTCTAATGGACAGACTTTGGGCCCAGAAAGGCTGCTGTTGCTATTTTCTGAGAAGGACAGTGGGTACTTTAATTTAGGTAGTAGTCATGAGTCATTGGGATGCCCTTGGCTTCTGGGCATATTTTAGAGGTAGTGCTGAACTTTTGCATGAATTAGAGATGGGATGAGGAAAGGAGACAAGTCCTGTTTTTGGTCTGAGGGACTGCATGGTGCCTGGAGTAGGAGGCTGGGAGGGAGTAGGGCGAGGCTGTGGTTAGGGAAGCCCATAGTTGTTTTTTTTTTTTTTTTTTTTTACTTTGTTACATATGAGATTACTAAATGGAGATGACAAGTCACCAGTTGGATATTTGAACTGGGAAAAGTTTGAGGTAGCAGATAAAAATTTTGAGGACTTTTAATAGAAGACCATTAGAAACAATGTGTAACCCAGAAAAAAGACTGGATTTTGAACTCTTATCTGGGTATGAACTGGGGAATCTGGACAGTGAGGGCTGGTGTGACTGTTTAGGTTACTTCCTTCTATTAGTTTTCCTCAACTGTGGAGTGGGTGTGGTAACCCTGAAGTTACTATGAGGATTACCTGTGATGAGAGACATAAAGTCTATAACACAGGGTTTGGAACAAAGTAAGGAAGCTCCAAAATTTGTTTGTTAGTTGCCATTTTCCACTCAGTGGCCTAGACAGTCTCCAGGACATCTTATTTTTTTTTTAAAGATTTATTTATTTATGCATACAAGAGCTGGGGGACAGGCCAGAGGTGCAGGAGGTGAGAGGATTCACCAGACAGAGTGGGGAGCAGAACAGGCAGATTGACTGAAACACTGCTGAGGGGAGCAGTGGGCGAGGCAGGAGAGGTCTGCTGCGCCATGTGGGTCCCCTCCCTGGCTGGCAACAGGGATGGAACTCGTGCTGTAGTGGCTGAGGTTTGCTTCACAGTGCGTTGCTTAACCCGCTGCGCCACCAGGGAGGCCTAAGGTCATCTTATTTTTATATTGACTCTGATATACCCTTAGGTTTTGATTAGGTTGTTGGCTAATGGATGCCAATGGAAACAGACTACTGGAGACTACCTTTTGGGTACCCAGCACAGGGGGAAGCCATTGGGAATTGAGTGATGAGCAATGAGCTTCCTTGCTGTCCTGGAACTTGGGCACTGGCAGTGGGTAGAAGTGTGGGGAAAAGTAACTTTGAAAATGACAGTGCAACTGTCAAAGGTGAAATGAAACGTGGAATTGGAAGATCTAGATGTCCTCCAAGGCAATTTGAGGATAGACTTGGCAGGGTTTACTCCAGGCAAGTGTATTTTTTAAAGAGATTTACTTTATTTATTTATGCATACAAGTGCTGGGGTGTAGGCCCAGAGGGATGAGAGGTAAGACAATTCATCAGAGACAGACAAAGGAGCAGAACAGGCAGACTGAGGAAATACACTGCTGAGGGAAGCAGCAGGAGAGACTGGAGAGGTCTGTTAGCCATGTGGGTCAACTCCCTGTCCAGACTTCAAACTTGTGCTGCAGTGGCTGGCGATAGCTTCACAGTGCTGAGACTTAACCCCTTGTGCCACCAGGAAGCCCCAGGCAAGTTAAGTATTAATGTTTGTAATAACTATAGCTAAAAGTTTCTTTCTTGCCTACAGCCTACTGTCTGTTTTTACCTAGATTATATTTACAGGAGGGGTGGGGTAATGGTCTAATTGGCATTCTTTTGTAGGTGAGACAACTTTTAAGTACAGAGAAATAAGTTAGCTTGACTGATGTTACAGGTGATAGAGCCAGGTGTGAACACTGGTCCCACTCTACTTGGAGGACTTAATGACTAGGCTGCTATTCTTTATTATTCTAATATGAATAGGTAATGAGTTGCACATTTTGTTGTTCATGATGGACCTAACACAATTTTGAATACACAGCTATTAAGCTGTTTTTTTTTTTTAAAAGATTTATTTATTTGTGCACACAGGAGTTGGGATACAGGCCTGGGTGTGGGTGTGGGGCAGTGAGCGGATTCACCAGAGACTGAGTGGGAAGCAGAACAGACAGATTGACTGAAATACACTGCTGAGGGGAACAGCAGGAGGGGCAGGAGAGGTCTGCTGTGTGTGGGGGACACTCCCTGACCAGGAACTGATCTCGAGCTGCAGATACTTCACAGTGGGCGCTCAACCCGCTGCGCCACCAAGGAGGCCCTGTTAAGCTGTTTGATGGATATTAGTAGTTGCCAGTAGATCGGGCAAGGTTTAGCGTCTCATAGCCTGGTCCACGTTATAAAGTAAGCAAGTCTTAGACCCGGTTTTGCCCCACATGCAGACACTGATTGGCAGGCTGGCAGGCAGCCTGGTCTGAGGCTTCTTGAAGTCCCAGTTCTTTGCCCTTCTTGGTACGCTGACATGGAGCTTGCTTGAAAAAGTAATCTAAGCATCATTCTAGGAGGAAGAACTTGACCAAGACTCCTGCATCTGCTGGACTACATGGATGGATCAAACCCATGGTCCCATTTTCAGGGCAAAGACTCACTCTGTACTTAGACGCAGTCATGGAAGAACAGGAAAGCCCAGGTTTCCTTTTTCAGCCAGATCTTATTACTTGATCACTGAGATTTCCCTGGTGAAAGCTCATTTCTTTTTTTTTTTTTTGGCTTTTCATGCTTTTATTGCACCCTTATCTCAGAGGCGACCAGGTACAAGGCAGGCAGGCAGGGGCGTGGGGTGGGGTTGGTGGAGGGGGTGGTGGAGAGGGAGGGGGAGGGGGAGGGGAGGGGGAGGGGGAGGAGGGGAGGCTGAAGCCAGGAGGCTGGCTGGGAGACCTCTCAGCTGCTTTGCTGCTGCTTCTCTTCTGCCGCTTCTGCTTCTCTTGTTCTGCCTCTGCTTCTCTTGTTCTGCCGGTGGGTGTCCTGTTCCCTGTTCCGTTGGCGTCCTCGTGACGCCACCCTTATATGCCCTTGTCTAAACCCAGGTGCGCCAACTTGCGCGTGCCCAGTCAGGCATGCGTTCAGAACCGCAGGTGTCCATCATCACACCAATGGCCGGAGGGCGTAA
>JAGFMF010011381.1:7619430-7650387 GCA_019455555.1 Galemys pyrenaicus
TCTTCTCTGCAGAAATCTTCTTATCCTCAGCTCCACCCACTTAGGGCGGAACCAGGATTTTGGGAACTTCCCCTTTTCCTGGGACCACCCTGTTACATCTCCACTCTATGGCCTGAGTTCAATTCCTGAACAGGGAGCGTACCCACATAAGGCGCAGCAGACCTCTCCTGCCTTGCGGGCTGCTCCCTTCAGCAGTGTATTTCAGTCCATCTGCCTGTTCTGCTTGTCTCTGCTGAATCCTCTCACCATCCTGCCTCTGGCCTGTACCCCAGTTCTTCTACGAATAAATCTTTTTTTTTTTTTAAAAAGATGACTTATTCTAAATAATGTTCTTAGTACATGTCCTCTCAGTCATTCCTAAGGTAGTGCTTTGTATTCTTTTTCAAATGGCTCTAAGTAGGGACTTGTCAATTCTGTCAATCATGTGAATATTTTTCATTAGTTGTTTGTTTTCTATTTCATTGATTTCTGCTCTTTCCTTTTTTACTTTGAGTTTTATCTGCTTTTTTATTGACTTTTAAGGCAGGCATGTAAACCATTATTTTTAAATCATCATCTCTCTGAAGCATTTAAAAGCCATGTTTTATATACCACACATTTTGATATGTTGCATTTTCATTATCAGTCAGTTTCAAATATTTTCCAATTTCCTTTTGATTTTTCTTTGATCTATGGGTTATTTAGAACTGTGTTCTTTTCCACATATTTTGAGAATTTCCTGGGAGCACTTTTCTTACTGATTTTCTAATTCACTTTTATGGTGATCAGAAATCAAAAATCATATTCTGTATGTATTCATTCTTTTTTAAACCTATTGGCTTACGATAGAATGTGATGTATTTTGGTGAATGTGCCCTTGTGCACATGCGCCTATGTGCCCTTGAAAGAACATGTATTCCACAACTGGAAGAGCTGCACTTGTGAGTTGTGAGGTGGTGGAAGGAGGATGATGTGAACTTGGATGAAAAGTTGCAGTCCCAGATGTATATCTGAGACACAGAACATGTTGGTTAAGCTGAGGTGTGTGCCTTTCTTGTCTTTGTATTCAGCTGAGCTCAGAGGGACACAGCTTTCTACCTTTAGTTAGTATTTCTTGCAGATAAAAGTGCATGTCCTGTTATACTCAGATTGCTTCCTCATGGTATAGGGAAGGGAAAAGATTTCCTTCACCCTCTTAGGATGTTTGGCTGGGACTGAAAATTAAACTGACAGGAAGAAAGCATACTTATTTCATATAAGCTTTATGTGACACAGAAGCCATCATAAGATGAAAAAAATCTAAGTGTTTTTATGTTAGGTTGAGCAAAGAGACAGTTGTGGAAAAGTGGTTATGTGGGGAAGCTAAAGGAAGACAAGAACTAATTTTATCGGGCCTCCCTGGTGGCACAGTGGGTTAAGCAATGCACCATGAAGCAAACCGCAGCCACTGCAGCACGAGTTCGATCCCTGCTGTCGGCCAGAGAGGGGACCCCACATGGCGCCACAGACCTCTTCTGCCTTGCCCGCTGCTCCCCTCAGCAGTGTACTTCCATTGATCTGCCTGTTCTGCTCCCTGCTCTGTCTCTGGTGAAGCCTTTCATCCCCCCCCCCCCCCAACACACACCTCTGGCCTGTACCCCAGTGCTTGTATGCATAAATAAATAAAATAATTAATTTTATCAAGGTCTGTTTGTATAGATTTCTTTCAATCTCAGCTTCTCTTTCTTGATAAGAAAGTCTTCCTCCTGGTACAGGGATAGAATCTTTTAGGTGGGAGTTTAGCTCCTTTCAAGAAGAGAAAGGAGGGTCTACTGTGCCTCAAGGGTTTTAGCTCAGTCATTATCCCAAAATGCCATATTTTGGGGTGACATGTTCTGAATTCCTTCCATATCAATCCTGTTGGATCAAATTTGTTTTCAAAGCACACATGTCTGGACCAAACTATAGGATGAGTCCAGAAGCTCTGGAAATCGCTGACCTTCAGGAAGGCTGAGCAATTCACTCCCCTTAAAAAGGGAGCTGGCGTCTTTCCACACTGGACCAGCGCCCAGAAAGTAAGCTGGTGCTGGAAGGGTCTTCAACTCCTCCTACCCAACTGTGCTCAGATTTCTTATACTATGACTAAGTGAACAACTCCAGAGAAATGGACTTCCTATCTTTGGAAGCAGTTTCATTTAAATTTAGGGAGCTCTGGTTTAATTCCTCTTCCTGCCTGCCTCCCAAGGCTGAAAGGACTTGGTTGCCTGAGTCCGGGAGAGGGGTGTGTATAGTAGATAATGGTCAGAAGATGGAGTGGGGAAGGTGGGCTGTGGTGGAGGTTGCTTCTGGGCATGGAGAAGAACAGCTGGGTTGATACAGCTACTCCTGGATTTGGGAATCCCCTATGTCTTCTCAAACCGTAAACTGAAAATTGGGACATTGTGACTGAGGGGATTTGTTTGCCTCGGGGTATGAAAATTTCAGTTGGAAGTCAAAATATTGGAACTTCGAGCACACTCAAATCATTTTTAAGGATAATGGTTGGCGGGTTGAAATTAGAAGGCTCTTGGGATGTTTCTGGTTGGCTGCAAGCCAGAGACAGTCTCACTGCTGATTGAGGTTTCTGATGGCAGAGATGCTGTTACTCAGGGCTTCATTACTATCCTCATGTGGCTTGGAGGTTACGAGACTCTAGGAAGTCCCACCGTCCTCTTGTGTTATTGAGGAGACAGAGACCTAAGCTCAGAACCTTCTCCAAGGCCAATCAGCATGCAGTTGGTCTGTCAGCCTGCTCCCATGGCCTTGCCATTCCCCAGTGCTCTTGGTGACTGATAAGACAATGAGTGGGTAGACATTGGGGCTCTTCCCAAGGATATCTGCTGTCTCTGTAAGAGCAATTCAATGAAGATCTAATGGCTGTAGGTTTTAAATATAATCTAATGGCTTAAACCTTACATTTTTTCCCCCACACTGTATTGCTATGAAATATTATTTCAAACCTTTTGTCCCTTCTAATTCTCTTACATGCCTAAGTAGTTATTTAAATTTTTTTTCTCAGAAAGTTCTGTTATATCTGATCCAAAGGATTCAGCAGCAAGCAGGTTTTTAAGAATGTGCTTTCCTACCAAGTGTTTTAGTTTATGAAAGTTGCTGTTTGCTGAGTAAGCGGTATTAGGCCATTTAGAAGAGCTGGTTAAAGGAAGAAGCACTCTATGCAAATTGTTTTGCCCAGCAGCGACTTCTGGCTGCAGGCTTTGAAAAGCATGAAGCAGTAAATTATTTCCTTATGATGGGGGGCGGGGAGGCATGAGGGTTGTCACGGGTTGTATTTTCTTGGAATCAAGAGGTATAGTAGAGCCTGAGTCTCTGACTGCTTTTTTCCGGCTGTAGTGTGGCAGGAAGAAAACACAGCTCCCAGGGCCTGGGAAGACTCATGCACATTCTGTTTGCCCCTTATTGTAGATAGTTTGAGGGTATTCTTGGATTATCAGAGAGGGTAGTCCCAGATTAGTAGAGACACCCCCTCTTCCACTCAGTGTTGTCCTTCCAAACTTCCTTCCTATTGTTTAGAAGACTTCAAAATAAAACTAAGGTACTATAAATAAAGTCTGGAGCTTCTGATCAAAAATAAGTATTTTATCAGGTTATTATTAAAAGAGATAAAAGACTACAAAAGAGAGTGTTGGAAGGGCCTGTAACATGGTGGTCCCCAGGAAAGGGGGAGGTGCCATGTTCCCTGCCCCACCCAAGGAAGGTTGGAGCTGAGCACAGGGGACAGAAGCTGTAGAGAAGACTGGAGGAAGGAAGGTGGTAGGATGGTGAGCCAGAAGGAGACCTGGAGGAGGCACATGGAGCAGAGACAAGTGAAGAAGCTGTGCTTGTTTCTTGGTCTTGAACTATTTGAAACAGATGTGGGTGAGAGGCCTGCAGGGAGTTTAATAATGGGAGCTTTTATCTTTATTTTGATTTTGTCTCTTCCTTCCAGATTTTTGTGGAAACTTCTGCTCTTTTTCCATGGGTCCCTACCAGGAGGTGCCTTAGACTTTGGTAGGCTTTTGGGCCCCAGTGGCCTTGCTTTGGGGTAACCCTGTTTGGCTGGGTATTTACTCACAAGGGGATGGATAATTTGGGTATTTGATTTAGAAACTATTTTTTTCTTTCTCTTTGTTCCATGCTAGTTGTATTAAAGTTCCTTTCCATTATAGGCCTTACACATTGGAGTATATTTGTCTTGATGTGGCAGATGACAGAACCTACTTAGAGCATGCAGGTTTGGGGATGTGCCCCTCTCCCTGCCCTGAAAGAGAACCAGTCATCTGACTAGTAGATCCTAGGGCTGTGCTGTTGGTTTTTGGTGTGGCAGTCCTTTCTCTTGAAAGGGCTCTGTGTAGTGCTGATATCTAGTGCATTTGTTGACGCCCAAATGTCAATCTTTGTGAAAACACTGATCTACTTTTATCACCACCACTTGTAAGTCTCAGGGGATGGTGCTGTCCAGATAAGAAACTCTACCTGGACACATACACATATGTACATGATATACCAGTACTTGGAGGTAGTTTAAAGCTTGCCCAGAAGTATCATATGAAGGTTTTGGTGCTATGCTAAGCTAGTTCAATGTGGAGAATGTAATTATATGTTTGATAGAAAAAGGAAAAGCTTGTTTTATAGTGAGAGAGTTCACTTGGACATATTTCTGGTGCACACTTTTAGGCTTTCTTGTTGAGAGAGGTGGTATAGTTGATGGTGACAATTTCTAGTTGACCGGCAGCCTGAGTTCAAATGTGGTCTTTGCCTCTTAATTAGTGTACCCTTGATCAGGTCTTTAGTTCCCGCATCTGTAAAATGGGATGATTTTCATAGGATTATGCACTGAGAACAGTAACTGCCTTGAATATGGGTTCAGAAATGTTTGTTATGGGAAAAACTGGCATTCTCCCTTGGGATAGCTGTACCCAAATTGTAAACTGAAAATTTCTTTTGATGTTTGAGCCAAACATTTTCCATTAGAAAAAAAAAAAAACCTAATATATATATATATACACAGATCTAATATTTAAACATTAAAATGGGCTAAAAATCAGTCCGTAAAAAGTGTTAAGAGAAAAGATGGGGCCCGCCCTGGTGGCGCAGTGGGTTAAGCAATGCACTATGAAGCAAATCGCAACCACTGCAGCACGAGTTGGATCCCTGCCGCTGGCCAGGGAGGTGACCCATATGGTGCAGCAGACCTCTCCTGCCTTGCCTGCTGCTCCCCTCAGCAGTGTGTTTCAGTCAAATCTGCCTGTTCTATTCCCCACTGTCTCTGGTGGATCCTCTCACACCCACACTTCTGGCCTGTACCCCAGTTCTTATATGAATAAAAAAAATAAATCTTAAAAAAAAAGAGATAAGATGAATGAACTTTTTAAATAATCTTGGAATGGCCAAGGATTTTCTAAGCGTGAGACAAGATGCATAAACCACATAGACAGATTTAACAATATAAAAATTAGAAATTTGTTCATAGCAAATAAAAACAAAGTCAAACAGAAATGACAGTGATTCATAATACAGCAACCTTTTCTTTTAGTTTGCAAAGAATGTTCTTATAAGTCAAGATAAAAACACACAGAAGAGTCAATAAAGGCCAGGGGTAGATCGCTTAGGAAAAATGCAAATGGATAAACATTAAGACGATGCTCAGTGTTACTCCTAATTAAAGAAATACTGTTCAAAATGAAGATAATTTTCATAATCAGATTGACAAAGTTACAAAGTCTAATATCCAGAGTTAAAAAGGTGATAGAAAAACCCATTTTTGAGGACTCGTATTTGTTCACCTTTGCAAGAATATTTAAAATTAACAAAATCTCTTTAAGTCCTACTTACATAAGCCTATATTCTTGGACCTAGTTCTACCATTTTTTTATATTTTAAATGCTGAACATCTTAATCAGTCCTTAATAGTGGAGACTAATTTAAAATAAAACGTTGCTAGAACTTCCATACCCTAGGATGCTATTTCCTATTGAAAAGAATGTGGTAAATTGTGTGTGTTCAAAGAGGGAGAAATGGAAAGAACAGTATGTGTATGATGTACATAGGTATATGGTTTTCAAACGGAATAGGCATATGTACCCTTAGTAGTAGATGCCTTTGTATACATAAAGATTAACGAGCAGTTAAGATAACACTAGAAACTGTCAAAAGTGGTTGTTACAGGAACCTCCTTGGTGGCTCAGGGTTAGAGACTTGTGCTATCAAGCTATCCCCAGCCACTGTCACATGAGTTCAATCCCCAGCCAGGGAACTAACCCACCCATGGCACAGCAGACCTCTCCTGTCTAACCCACTGTACCCCTCAGCAGAGGATTTCAATAAATCTACCTGTTCTGCTCCCCATTCTGTCTCTGGTGAATCCTCTCACACCCTGGACCTCTGGCCTACACCCCAGTTCTTGTATGCATAAATAAATAAAAATAAAAATAAATCTTTTCTAAAAAAGTGGTTCTTGAAGTGGAATAAGAATAGGCATTGGGGTGGGTTTAAAGGATAATTTAGGAGGCATTTAGTTTTCATTTGGGCACCTTGTTGGCTGTTTGAATTTATTATGAACATGGTTGGTTATGTCTTTGAAATTTTAAAAGCTTGTTTAGCAAGCTTCAGGTTTTAACTAACCTGAATACGAGATATATATCGTATACTTGCGTTTTCTGGTGCTGTTTTTATTTTTATATTTATATTTTGATATTAACCCTGTGGTGGTGGTGGTGGTATGTGTATGTGTGTTTGTTTTATGTATTTCGAAAGTGGGTTTAGTGATAACAAACTAAACTCACTTTTGCATTAAGACAGGAAACCAAGATTGTAGATCAAGTTGCACAACTGGTATGGATATGTGGTATAATTTATTTTTATATGTGCATTATCCAAAATTTACATATGTTAATGTAGCTTTTTTTTTTTTAACTAAACTGTACTGAAGTGACTAGAATCAGAGAAAAGACTGTCACCCAAAAAAGGGGGTGCCAGAATTACAGTTAAACTGTCAAATTAGTTTTTGTCTAGTTCTCTAGCTGACATCGGATTATTAGGAAATATTTAAAGAACTGCTTTGGTATAAGACAAAAAAATTGTTAGAGAGCTTCTTAATGCTGGGTGTTCAAGCATTAAAATTCAGTCATTTTCAAGTTGGAGTTTCTTGGGAAAACTAAATGTTGGAAGATCCATGAAATACTTTATGTAAACTTTACAAAGCATTTTACAGTCAACCAGTAACTTAAGGAATACATGAAACAAGTTCAGTTTCTAAAGTGCTAAATTCATTTCTGATTTGCCTTTGGGGACATCTTATTCCTGTTAAAATTAACAGGCATTCAAAAAAAAAAACCTCATAGCTTTATTTTTATTCTTTTAGTGGAGTTGGAGAAATGCCCAAACTTATTTTTCTGTTGAGCAGAAATGTTTAACCTTTTAAAATTATTTGAGGTTTTCTTTTTTTTGGCATTTCTCTGTCTATAAAGGACTATATTAGATTATTTTTAATAAAAGATGTTTTTATAAAAATTAAAAATACTTTTATTGAAGTATAGTTTACATACCTTCGAGCACACCCATTTAAAATATACAAATCTATGGTTTTCAGCAATCTGTTTTTAGCACATTTTGTGTACTTGTTGCCATTTTTGCTCTAGACTTCCTCATAGCCCTGACAACTTCGAACCTACTTGATGAATGTGATTTGTCTTTTCTGAACATTTCATATAAGTGGAACCATCTAGTGTGTGGTCTTTCATGGCTGGCTTCTTTTCACTTAGCATGTTTTTGTGGTTCACCCTAGTAGTAGCATGTTTTAGTGCTTAATTATTTTTTTATTGGCATATGCTACATTTTGCTCAGTATCCTGTCAAGGGCTCTAATTTCTCCACATCCTTATCAACACTGGTTGTCTTTTTCTTTTTCCATTATAGTCATCCTAGTGGGTGTCAAGTGGTAGCTCATTTTGATTTTGATTTGCATTTTCCTAATGTTGAGGAAACATACTCTTGAGTCTCTTTTTCACATACCTTCCTTGGAAAACTGTCCACTCAGATTGCTTGCATTTCTAAATTGGGTTGTCTTTCCATATTGAATTTTAAGAGTTCTGTATATATCCTAAGCACCAGCCCCTTATAAGATATGTGATTTGCAATTATTTTCTCTCATCCTGAGTTGTCTTTACATTTCTAGATAGTATCACTTGCATCATAAAATATTTAATTTTGTTGGAGTCCAAATTTACTTGTTTTTTTCTTGTGTTGCTTATTTTTGTCTTGTGTCTATGAAAACTTTGCCAAACTCAAGGCCATGAAAATGTACTCTTGTGTTTTCTTTTAAAAGTCCTGTACTTTCTAACCATACATTTAGGATATTGGTTACCTAGAATTAATTTTTATGTATGATGTAAAGGAGGATTCCAATGTCTTTCTTTGGCATCTGTATATTGAATTCCAGCATTGAACTATTTACTGAAAATTGTATCTTGAAAAAATTGTTATTTCTACTGTTGAATTTAAATGGCCATCTTGTCAAAAATTAATTGATTGTAAAAGCTAGGTTTTATTTCTGGGTTCTTAATTCTATTAATTTTTTTTTTAAAGATTTTATTTATTTATGCATACAAGAGCTGGGGTACAGGCCAAAGTCACGGGAGGTGAGTGGATTCACCAGAGACAGTGTGGGGAGCAGAACAGGCAGATCAACTGAAATACACTGCTTAGAGGAGCAGCGGGCACGGCAGGAGAGGTCTGCTGCGCCATGTGGGTCCCCTCCCTGGCCGGAGGCAGGGATCGAACTGGTGCTGTTGTGGCTGCGGTCTGCTTCATAGTGCATTGCTTAACCCACTGCGCCACCAGGGAGGGCCCAATTCTATTAATTTTTAAAAATTGATTATACATTGAAAGAATTGTTCATCTGGGATTGCCAGTAGCTGCAGGTAACCTCTTGGAACTGGTGACCAGTCATTCTTCTATATCTGACTCATCTCTGCGTGGTCATGAGATTAAATATTTACGGAGGTCTAATGATAAATTACATAGGGCTGTAGTCAATGTTGTTAGAGGCATGAGAGATGAATTTGTTTATACAAATCACAAAATATAAATATTGTGGCAGTAAAAGCTGCCTCCATCTATCACAGTTAAATTGTGCTCTCAAGGGCCTCCCTGGTGGCACAAGGGGTTAAGTCTCAGCATTATGAAGCTATGGCAGCCAGTGCAGCATGAGTTCGAGCCAGGGAGCTGACCCACATAGCACAGCAGACCTCTCCTGCCTTGCCCACTGCTCCTCTCATCAGTGTATTTCAGTCAATCTGCCTGTTCTGTTCACCACTCTGTGTCTGGTAAGTTCTCTCACCACCACCCCCCACCCCGCCCCACACTTCTGGCCTTACACCTCTGCTCTTGTATGTATAAATAAAAATAAATATTAAACATAAACTCTTCTTTTCCCTCTTTCTCTCACTTCTTCCCTCCTTACCTCTGTTCTTCTCTTAAAAAAAGTGCTCTCAAGTAATGGAGTTGTTGGAACTAAAGTACTTCTTGTTATGTAGCCAGTTCTTTATTTGACATTTCCATTTATTGAGTATAACTTAATTGGAAAATGAATTTTGATTAAAATTTTCAAAATAATTACTGTTTTTAAAAACAGTGCTTCTCTTTTTACTTCCTTCCTCTCCTCCCCCCTTTTTCATTTGATGAGGCGATTAAGAATGCTGGTTTTGAAATCACTTCTCAGTTTTGGCTCTGTCCTTACCACGAATGAGCTGTGATGTTGGGCAACTTATTTCTGTGAGCCTGTTTCTCATTGCTACAGTGGGGATAATAATAACACCATCTCACTGGTTGGGAGAGATTGTCCCCATGTATAGAGTCCATCTGCTGCCAGTGCAGGGAGTGCTGCTTAATGGGGGCAGGAGCCTTTGTGTTATTAAATCTCCCCAAAAGCCCCCTTTAGAAAAGGACAAACTAATAGTTGGCAAGCAAAAGCAAAGAGGACTAGCTTTCATTCAGATGTGAAGCTTGGGTGATGGGGTTGGGAAGGCGATAGCTGCAAGTTTCTGGAGTAGGTTGAGGTGCCAAGAGGAAGGGAACCCTTCTGGTTCCTTTTCCTCTAGGAGTTTCCTTGAGCAGAGGGAAGAGAACTGGCAACTAGGTAAAAGTCTCCTTGACTAAGCTTCAGCTGCACAGGTTAAGCTTGAGGAAATGAGCTGCTATCTACTTTGGATTAGGTTCAGATCCCAGCTCTATAAGCGTCTGAGCTTCCTTTTAGAGAGCGCTAAAAGTACTGTTGGTAGTTAACATTGTTCTGTGTATACTGACTGTATCTCCCATCCTAATATTTCTGTGATGAAGCAAATATTATCTCTGGTTTTTACAGAAACCAACTGAGGTGTAGAGCAGTGATGTAACTTTTTTTATATATGCATACAAGCACTAGGGTACAGGCCAGAGGTGCAGGAAGTGAGAGGATTCACAAGAGACAGAGCGGGGAGCAGAACAGGCAGACTGACTGAAACACACCACTGAGGGGAGCAGCAGGTGAGGCAGGAGAGGTCTGCTGTGCCATGTGGATCCCCTCCCTGGCCAGTGGCAGGGATCGAACTAGTGCTGCAGTGGTCTGCTTCATAGTGCATTGCTTAACCCACTGTGCCACTAGGAAGGCCCAACAGTTGCGTAACTTTTACTGAGTAGAATGATCACTAGATCCAAGCTAATGTTAAACACATGTATGCTGGATACATGGACTAAGTGCTGTACATGTCTGATCTTTTGTAATCTTATAGATACCATCACTATAGGTATAATGCAGGGAAAATAAATCCATGCTTTTGATAGCTTCATTGGCCAAGTGAATTCCTGCCTACATCAGGTGGCACACTTTTGGTTGTTTTCCCTTTCCTAATGTTGACTTAAATGATGAATGTTTAATGTAGGTACGTTCAAGTTCTTGTTTGTTTATATTGATTACTTTTTAGTTGACAGTTCAAAGATCCATCACAGAATTAATTTGTTTTATGCAGTCTGAGAAAACATCACAAGATGTTAAATTAACCAAATACACACACACACACACGTATGTATGCATTGAGATGATATTTTGAGGAAAAGAGAATTTTCTGAACTTAACTCTAACTTTTCTTTGAGTATAATTTTTATTTTCTGTTTTGCTTTTGTTTCCCTTAGAAACAGTGAGAGGTGTCTAATGTTACCAATGGGGAAAAAGTGAATCATGGTATATTTTGGAAATGGGTGTTTTGTGCAGAATCATAATGAATAGGAATGTAGGGAACTTGAAAAAAATTTTTCTTTGGCTTGGAGTTGATAGGAGGCTATGAAAACAGGAGATTTGGATTGTATAGTTCAAATTTTGTGCTTATTATAAATGCCAACTTAAGTTTTCACATTGTTTAGTGTTCTGTTTTTAACTGAAGTCCACAATAGTGGTTAGAACATTTTAAACATGATCCCTCTCTATAAATATAATTTTATCATGTCAGTAACTCTTGATGCTGTTCCATTCTAGAGATGGTACTGTAGAAGTTTGGGTAAGAGTTGACTGACTCAGGACCTTAGGAACGTTATTTTAGTTGTTGACCTCCATTTTCTCTTTTGTGAAAAATTGAATCAATACTTTTTTTTAAAAAATTTATTTATTTATGCATACAATAACTGGGGTACAGGCCAGAGGTGTGGTGGGGGTGAGATGACTAACCAGAGGGAGAGGGGGAACAGAGCAGGCATTGACTGAAATATATACTACTGAGGGGAGCAGTGGGCAAGTCAGGAGAGGTCTGCTGCGCCATGTGGGTCATGCCCCTGGCCAGGGATGGAACTCATGCTACACTGGCTGTGAATACTTCATTGTGCAGTGCTTAGCCCCTTGTACCACCAGGGAGGCCCAAGAATCAATATTCTTTTTCCTTTTTCCTTCTTCTCTTCCTATATCTTTTCTTTACTTTTTTGTCTCTCCATCACTTTCTCAAAGTCGGTACAGCTTATAAAATATTTCCTGATTATAAAAGGAGTGTGTTTTCATGCTAACATATAAATACATTCTCATTTAAAAATACTGCAATAAGATTATTTGCCCGATAGGGTTGGGAGGGTAGAATGAATCTATGCTAAGAACTTAGCATCCTACCTGGCACCTAGAAAATATACAATGCAATTTTGTTATAAAATTTTTTTAATCATTACTGCTGCTACCACAGCTTCCGGGAAGAATGGGGATTGCCTTTCAGAACTATGCTGGGATGGATAGGGCTGTTGCTGATTTCTCAGAGCAAGCATTTGGATTTGCTCTCAGGGAGGGTAGGGAAGAAGATGCAGGTCTAATGGACATGTCTGACTGTCTCAGGCCTTAGGTGCATATACCCGCTTTCAGGTGCTTTGATTTTATGTTTTTATACAGGGAGAATGTGGAAGAGGCTTCAAAACACTAAACTCCAGATCCCCTGGAGATGTGATAAAAATAAAGATTTTGGAGTCCTGATGAGCTTTGAGATTTGGAGACTCGTTTCCTCACCTATAAAATAGATTGTAATAATATATCATAGGGCTCCTTGAAGATTAAGTAAAAGAATGTCTTGAAAGCAATTTACTCTAGTGTTTGATGCAGAGTAAGTGTGTAAAAACCGGTGGGTAACTATTATTTATAATAATTCTAAGGAGAAATTCTCCTTGGTTGCCCATGATGCTCCCGTCTTTAATTTTTTGGTGTTTTTATGACAGTACAGTATGTCATTCTGTGGAACTTGCTGCAAAATTTCATACTTTGAAGTAGGGCTGGGGGCCTTCCTGGTGGCATATAGGTTGAGTCTCAGCGCTGTCACACTATTGACACTGTGGCCTGAGTTCAATCCCCAGCTAGGGAGCTGACCTACATGGAACAGCAGACCTCTCTTGTCTCACCCAGTGCTCCCCTAAGTAGTTTTCTCAGTGGCTGTCTGTCCTGCTCCCCATTCTGTCTCTGGTGAATCCTCTCACCTCCCTCACCTCTGACCTATGTATACCCCAGATCTCCTATGCCTAAATAAAATAATGCTTAAAGAAAAAAAAAATTAAGAAATAGGGCTGGGGCTCTGGGACGTTGTTTTGTCTCTGAACCTTTGTTCACTACTTTGTTCACTATTCTGGACTTTGTTCATACTCACTAACATGCAAGTGCATCTTGCACATGCACACAGGATGACCTGTGTTTTCAAGGTCATATCAAGGAAGCAAAGCTGTTTGTCTTTTCTAATATTATCAGCCCTCTCTCTCTCCTTGCACCATCAAGGTTTTTGCATCTTTGCAGCATGGTGTGTTGGAGAGAATGTGAATCAGTTCCACAAATAATGTTAACTATTCAGGCTTCACTTATCTTTATAATGATAATAATGTTTCTATCCCTACCTGTCTTACAGGGTGTTTATCACCATAGAATGAGAGGAAGTTGTGAAGGCACGATCAAAGTATTACATTGGTAATTAGACATTATAAAATAGTGGAAAGAAATGGATTTAGGAGGTACCTGTCTGAGGCAGAAATCCCAGTCCTTGTACTTACCAGATGTATCTTTGTTATTTGATTAATTCTCATCTATAATTGAGGTTGATGATAACAACAGGGTTTGCAGGACCTGTAAATTCTCTAATGTTTATAAAGAATCTAGTGAAGTTGTTGCACAGAATAGGTATACTCAATAAGGTGTTTTTCTATACACTTGTCAGTAGCTTTGCTTTTTTTTTAAAAAAGATTTATTAATACAAGATCTGGGGTACAGGTCAGAAGTGCAGAGGGTGAGAGGATCCACCAGAGACAGAGTGGAGCACAGAACAGGCAGATTTTGACTGAGATACACTGTTGAGGGGAGCAGCAGGCGCAGCAGGAGAGGTCTGCTGCAGCATGTGGGTCTCCTCCCTGGCCTGTGGCAGGGATCGAACTCCTGTTGCAGTGATTGCGGTTTGCTTCATAGTGTGTTGCTTAACCCAATGTGCCACCAGAGCGGGCCCAGTAGCTTTGCTTTTGGTGATGTTGTTTTTGTTGCCTATAATACCATATTTCTGTACTTACCCTCACTTTCCCCCTTGCCTTCTTTGGGAAGACCAGGCATTTACTAAAGTGCTTGTCCATTAAGTTCCTCTTACTTTCTATGGTGATTGGGAATTTGTATTACCAAAGATTAAATATTAAGTATTCCCTTCTCAGTGCTCAGGAATACTTCATTTCAAATCATTCTGAATGCCTAAGGGTGCTGGTAATGAGTTTTAAGTTGATTAAAATGCTGATTTTTGAATTTGTTCTCAGGGTGGGATACTCTTTGTAAAGCATAGTGTTTCTTACTAATAACATAAGGAAGTTAATGTTAGGAACTAGGTGTATTTTATAGAAAAATAGGATTACAATCTATGTTCTATAAAATCCCAAGCATAGTTCTTCATGAAAAAGCAAGGTAAATATCATCATCTGATTCCTAGTTTTCTGCTAATATTTGTGACATGCTCTTTCTGTTTGCCATCTGCCTGTATCTAATTGGGAGCAGATGATAAATGCTTAAAGAAAATTTATTGAATTAAAAGCTGAAAATGAGAAAATGAAGCCAGTGGGGTAGGTTTTCAATGTAGGTTTTACTATTAATCAGGCCCGGTGAAACCAATACAAAAGAAGGACTGCCAGTGAAAAGACAATTTCTCACAGTTCTCCAAGACAAAGAGGGGACCATGCTGTGCAGGGCTTCCAGGAGAGATGTCCTGACCCTGCACAAGGGTCAGTCAGTAGGCAGAGGAGTGAGGGAAAACCATGGACAGAGCCTTTATTGTAGTAAAGTTGGGAAAAACCAAGGCAAGGCAGGACAAACAGGCTTACGATTGGGTGTTTGAATTTAGCAGCCTCTGGAATCTAGGGCGTGGGATCTGGTTGTCTGGTACCCTGAGATGGTTAAGGCAGAGATATACTCCTCCTGGAGTATAGGAGCAAGATAGAAGAGGTGGTCCAGAGTAAGGGCCCTGAATTGTTTAGCTTGCACATTGAAGGTGTACTCGGGAGAGTAACCTGCTATCTTTAGGAATTAACGAGCCCTGGAGAGGCAGTTCACCTTGGATCAGCAAGGTCTAAGATGCCAGAGCATCAAGCATACAGAAAACAAGAAAATAATTATATTTTATTTTGTTCCTGCTAATTAGAAGAAAATTACACCATGACTTATTTTCAGTGATGAATTCCTTGGTCCACAATGTGACACTAGAGTAGTCAAAGGAGCAGTGTATTTGAACTGGGTTAGAGCAAATGAGGCCACGGTTTTAGGTCTGATCCTCATGTGGCCCAATTTTGTTCTTCAAGGGTAAATATTTGGTCAGAGACCCCCATATCATAGGTCCTCAAGGCTCCTGTAGAAATCATACGTGGCAGGTAGTGATGTAATCACTGGAGAGAGTGGGTCAGCAAAACTTTATCTTAGATTGAAAAGTCTCAAAACCAACAGTGACCATGGGTGACTCTTCTTCAGATGCCAATACTTGACATCAAAGTAGTATCTTAGAAGGCTTCCCCCTGGAGAGAAAGGTTGGGACAGTAGTGTCAGGCAACAAAGAAATGGGAGTCGTGGAGCAAACTGTTTTGGCAGGATGCTGCTGAGAAGGCAGAACCTGGCCTTTTTATTGAGTGATTTATTTTATAGAGTCAATTACTGAGGTCAGGAGGACAAAGAAAAAAAGTTAGGAGCAAGGAATGTATGTTTAGGTTATTTAGACTTTTGGAGAGAGGAGTCTCTGAATCCGAATTAGATTTATAGCCCAGTTTTATGGCCTAATGTTTGAAGATCAAAATCAAGCTTCTGACCCTCACTCCTGGTACCAGTCTTGTTAACCAGGCATGCCATTGATGATTCTCTGGAGCGCAACATTATACATATATCAGTCAACAGCTCCCCAGGCGTTCCTGGTTGTGCCTAGTGATGTATACTCATTGGCCCAGGATATTAAACATCCCGGTTGTTCAATTTAAGAGGTGCCTCTGCACAGTCACTACTGGGCCAGGTGGACTTTGTACTAAGAAGGCTGAGCTGCATAGCCAGAATGGCAGCTTAAGCAGCTCTTCAATTCTAGCAGACCCGCATGGGACCATTTTTATTAAAGGTGTCCTTGAAACTAACTCATTTTATGGTATTTCTTCTGATATTCTTTGGTTTTGCTCAGCTTTTCTTGCTTTTGAATCTACCCCCAATAGAATGAATTTCTTAAAATACACTGAAATCAGGAATCAGATAGATTTAAAAAGTTTCCTTCTACCTTCTGTGCTCCCTCTACTCCCACTGCTTCTCCCTTCATGCCTGGGAGTTCAGGCCTAAGTGCTGGCAGATTCCTTTCTCTCCATGGAGGGTGGGATTCCTCACTTCTGAGGCTTCACCTCTCAACCCTGTCCTGGTCTCTGCATGGCTCCCTCCCCCTTGGAGCCTAATCACTAAGGCCTTGCTTTATCCCTGGGAGAAGGAAGGAGGAGCAAAACAGATTGGGAATTTTCAAAGGAGCCCTCTGCTCAATTCAACATCCACTCCACCCAACTGATTGCAGAAATGCAAGGTTTGACTGAACAAATAACAGTAATTAAGGTCCATTTCCTGATCTGCCTATCTCTTGGGCCTATGTACTTTGCAGCCCAGTAACAATTCATGTAATAAGTGTGTTGGCTCAGCTTTGTGATCCATTATGTTTGATTTTGACACTGGGGTGCTTGAGTCTAGGTCTGATGAAAGAGTTCTGTCTTTACAGTTTTAAAAAGCAGAGGAAACACTACCCCCAATGAACTTAAAGACATTAAAAAGAATGCCTGGGGAAACCTCTCTTTAGTCTTGTTCCTCCAGCCTACCCCTCTTAAAAAGGCAATACCCCATAAATAAAAAACTAGAATGGTGAAATTTAGTAATGGGGCTGGGGAGGAGGGAATGTAAGATTAACTTGTCAGTATTTTGATAGAGAAAATATTATTCATGGGTTCTTTCATTTGACTCTGGATCCTTTTACATATATATTTTAAGAACATTAAGAAGTTTCTGAAGTTGGGGATGATGTAGGAGGAAGTTGCTTGTGTATAAATTCTCTGCCAGTTGGTACCATCAAGGCAGTCCATACCTGTGTAAAAGCAGCTTCATGAAGCTGCCTTGACTTTTGTGCCAGTTGCCGTCACGAGGACCTGCTTTGGACTCCGGTGGAAGGGTGCAGCTCAAATCCACAGGGCAGGCTTCATCTGAAAAAGGCAGTTAGCAATGGATATTTCCTTGGGGTGGGCACACACTTGCCATTTCTTCCTCTTCAAGCTAGAAGTGGCAGAAAGGGATGAATTTTGAGGCTGAAAGGAGAGGAGTGCACTGAAAGAAGGCTTCCTGAAGTATTGAGGGGCTGGTGACATTAACTGTGAGTAAGTGTTTTCTCAGCTGTAGGCAAACAGTGCAGCTGTTACTTCAATTCTAAGAAAAAACTTCCTTTCATGTCGCCACCAGGTTTTCCTCCAGAAAGGAGGTTTCCCCCATTACAGAAAGCTGAGTGTGTGAGGGTTACCCTGTGCAAGTGACGTGCGTCCTTTGTCACTCCAGCAGAACCAGGAGTGTGGGCTGGGAGGATGCTGGTACCACTCAGATCAGCTGTGGATTCGCCAAACTAAGGGCGCCATTTTCTGGTACCTCAGTTTCCAATTTGTCTGTTTGTGTAAAAACAAATTTGAAATGTCACCTTTTATTGAGCATTTTATGAATTTTTAAAGAATAAAATTCTACGAAGTCCTGACTGCTACAAATTCAAAGGTAGATGTTGTCTGCAACTTTTTCCTTGCACTGAGCCACTGGTGCCTTTTTAGCCTGGAAAGAGGGGCATCTTGTCACCAGGCAGTGGCTCAAGAGGTGTCCTTTGAGTGGTGACCTCTTTCTGGAACCTGGGGAGGGAGAATGGTCAGTAGTTGACCCTGTATATGGGTTGGAGATAGGGGAGAGTGATAGGAGATAGTGGAGATAGGGGGTTTCTTGATCTTTGTTTCTCAGAAGTACTTAGAGAAGTCCATGAGGGTAGGGCTGTGGTCTGTGGCTGGCCAGGAGGAGTCAGTTTTGTGGCCTTCCCACCCAGAGTTTACCCATCCGGTGTCTGTGTCTGCCTTTCACTTTAACTGTGTTGTGATGAAAAGCTTTCACACTGTGCTAGGCACTTAGACATGTCACTGCCTTTTACTAGGGTCAACAGAGCATCGTTTTAAACCTATTTATCATGACTTTTCACTTAGCAATTTTGGATTCCTGTGAGCTTGTTGCACTATAGGTACAGAAGCGTGGGGACCCTATGGTCTCTCCTCCAGACTGCTGAGTGATTTGAACCAGTGTGGTTTCACTAGTCCACTGATGCCCATCACTAGATTTTGCCCTTGAGCCATATCAACTGCCTTTTCTGGGCCTCTGGTCAGGAAAATGAGAGACCTGGGTTAGATCAAAGGCTTTCAACCTAGGCTCTGTGACATTGGATAGAGTTTTTGTAATGTGGCGTTTTCTATAAATCCAGTGGAATATAAACTTCATAAGGGCAGGGCCTGAACTACTAGTTCCTAGAACTGTGCTGGTCACTAGTTAGCATTTGATAAATGGTTGTTGTATTATTATTTAAGTACGCTTGTAGTATTATGTGTAGTATTATGATGTATTTTTTTTAAAAAAGGATTCATTTATTTATGCATACAAGAAATGAGGGACAGGCCAGAGGTGTGGGGAGTGAGAGGATCCACCAGAGACAGAGTGGGGATCAGAACAGGTGGATTAACTGAAATACACTGCTGAGGGGAGCAGTGGGTGAGGCATGAGAGGTCTGCTGTGCCATGTGGGTCAGCTCCCTGGGTGGGGATCTGAGGATAGATTTATAGTGCTGTGACTTAACCCCTTATGCCACCAGGGAGGCCCTGTGATGTATTCTTGTATTGTACACTGGAGTTGCACATAGAATTTCATTTGATGGGAAGGGAAAGGGGAATACTCTGCTCACTCTTGAAACTACTAGTCCTGCCCCCGCCCCCAGCTCAGAGGTCATTCCTGCTGCAGTTGTGAGCAGGTGAAATGAGCTGTTTCCTGTTCCCTTCCCAGAGACATGTGGATCAGTTGGCATTGACCTCTGTCGCTAACCTGTAAACCCTCTGTGTCTTGGCAGGGCTTGGGACTGGGGCTGGCATGCTGTATCTATTGGGAAGGGCTTGGCAGATTTCCTCATTGCAGCATCATCTCCATGACACAGTCAGGCAACTTTTGGGGTTTTGTGTTTCACAAGCTGCTAGTTGGTAAGTTATTATAAGGTAGAACATGCAGGAGATTCCCCCCCTTCATTTTGATGAAAAGATTTATAACTAACTTTTAAAAATGTTTTAAACCTAATGAGCATTTAAATTGCCATATCCATTTTGAATTCTAAGTTTTCATTTTCTTATACTTCACCCCCACTCCCATCCCTATAGCGCTTGCTTAACTCATGTTTCTCAGCTCTGTTTTACTACAGGTATTTGTGGCTTCTGTGGGTTCAAGTGAACATTCCTACTGTTTTGTTCCTAGTGGAAGCAAAGGTGCAGAGCTGACTTGGGCTTTTGCTTACATAGGAAGTGCTATTAACAGGGAGACGCTTTCCCCGAGTTGCTAGGATGCTCTTCTGGATTCTGAGCTCAGGACTTTTATTTCTGAAAGTATTTTCTGGGCCTCCCTGGTGATTCAGGGGGTTAAGTCTCAGCACTATAAAGCTATCTGCAGCCATTGTAGCATGAGTTTGATCCCTGACCAGGGAGGTGACCCATGTGGTGCAGCAGACCTCTCCTGTCTTGCCTGCTTCTCCCCTCAGCAGTGTATTTCAGTCAGTCCACCTATTCTGTTCCCCACTCTGTCTCTGGTAAATCCCCTCATCCCCCACACCTCTGGCCTATACCCCAGTTCTTATATGCATAAATCTTAAAAAAAAAATTCCTACAACAGATGTCTTTAGCAAACAGGTTAGAACAGAGAATGGAAGTGTTATAAATCCGTTACTAATGATTTGGTCTTTGCCTCTTTCCATATTGACCTCTGACAACCCCCAGGGAGATGGGCCTCTCTGGGAAGGAAGGAGAGGACTATGATGTATAGATGATAACAGATGGCCTTTTTTGAGTGCCCTGTGCCAGGCTCTGTGCCAGAAACTTTTCCTGAGTTGTTCCATTTAATCCTCACAACAACCCTTTGAAGTGGGTATTTTTATTACAATTTTATGAGATAATTAGCACAGAGAGAGCTAAAGAATTGGTCCAGCTTACAGGCAGTGTTAAAGCTGGGGTGTGAACCCCCACCCCTTGTTCTTTTTTTTAAAGATTTATTTATGTATATAAGAACTGGGGTACAGGCCAGGGGCGTGGGGGTTGAGAGGATTCACCAGAGACGGAGTGGGGAGCAGAACAGGCGGATAGATTGAAATCCACTGCTGAGGGGATGGGCAAGACAGAAGAGGTCTGCTGTGCCACATGGGTCAGCTCCCTGGTTGGGGCTGCAGATAGCTTCATAGTGCATGCTTAACCCCTTAGCCACTAGGGACCCCCCCTCTTTGTTCTTAACCCCTCAGGGTACTTCTTAACAGAAGGGGGTAGAGGATTACTTAAGGCATTTTTATTGTCAGTGTTTGTGTGGGAGATGTAGGGTGGGAGGCAGATTGCTACTGGCGTCTGTATAGTGCACAGAGAGCCCCTGAAACATAGGATTATGCAGCCCCAAATGCCATGGCCCTGCAATTAGCAAACTGCTCTAAATGATCTGCCTCCCAAGTGTTTGTTTTCTGCTGAGTTGTCAGAAGGGAAGTAGTTTACCATACATCTTAAGCATGGTAGACTTTCTCCACTAACCTACTAAAATGTATTAAGTGTGTTTTTAAAATGTATTTAAGTAGAGCATGGTGTAGTAATGATTCAAAGAATCCAACTACTGTCTGAGAGCAAAATTCTTTGGTGTTAAAAGTAACCTTAACTTCATGAGAAAGAAGACTCCAAAGAAGGGCATCTCTTTTTTTCCAGGGCCCATTGTAACCTCAAAGCTGGTCTCTGGCTTTATGTGTGTTCCAGTGCGCCCTAGCGTGGTCAGACTCACTCGGCTATGGGTCATGGGTACTAAGGACAATTGAAGGGAGCACAGTGGTCTTGACAGTGCCTTCCAGAGAAATGCTGTTGACAGTGGAGACTAACCTGTGTGAGAAACTTTCTCTAGAAACTCCTTTCTGACAACCCCCAGGATCCTGGTGCTATGGTTATAGAAACAATTGTGAGTATCTTGGAGCTATAAGAACTAGAAAGCTAGAATCTTACCTGAGATATAGGAAATATAAGACCTAATTTTTTGGTTAGGCAAATAATAATAGCTTCTTGTTTGACCCCTTGAACTTTCAGGTAGCCATTTAATTTTTCTCATTTCATTCAACTTCAAAATCTACCAAGTAGAGGAATATGGCAATTAAATTCTAAAAAGTATTGCAAGGATTAAGGAGTTTTCTTTATTTTATTGTCATAAAGACAAGATCAACCATCATACCATTTTCGTAGATACAATGAAGTAGTAACTTTTTATTTTTATAGAAATAGATACTGCAGTGGTAATGATTGTAACATCCATCACAGAGATTTGGTAGTTCTCTATGACTGTTTTTTTTCCCATCACATAGTTGAAGTAGATTATATCTGCTCGTTGGCTGATTCATTTAACAAATATGAGTGCTTACCACCTATGAGGTAGTACAGGAGTGTTGTTTTGCTGTAATGTATACAATGTTTGTTGTGGTATTTTTCTAATTATAAGATATGTGCTTGTTGTATAGAGTTCAGATAATAGAGAATCATAAACCTACAACTCTGTAATGACTACTGACATATTGGTATATCCTTCTAGTTGTTTTTTGTTGTTGTTATGACCGATTTAGCTGTTGTTATATTTGTACCTCAAATACTATCATACTCTATTTTCACTTCATAAAGAGTGGGAATCTTTCCAAGGCAGTCAGCTTTTTTGATAATGTCAGTGGTGCATTGTATTCACTAATTTGAATGACGGTAAAGTCCCCAATCCCTGATCAGTGTTTTTTTCCCTTCTCTTTTAAACAACCATAGATGGTCATTCTCACATATATCTTATGTTTTCCTTCTTAGTTAGGTAAGACATAAAGTCTCCTGTTTATTTGCCGTATTCCCAGAAGTAAATACTGTACCTACTAGGCATGTAGTATAATAAATGACAGTTGTGTGAATGAATGGCCTGGCTATTTCTAGGGGATTAGCAATTTTAATGTGAGGTAGATTTGGTGGTGAGCTAGGGAACTTGGCTGGTGATTGGAGTGGTTAAGTTGCTTGGGGCAAGGCTCTATAAAGGTCTGCTGAGGTCACAAGTTGCCTAGGAGAGAATAGGGGTCACAGAAAGGGAGATGACTTCTTCAGATATTTGTTGATCTTTGCTTACTGTTTACCCAAGAGCAGGAGAGAATAACTGCTTTTTCTCTTGCCCCCTTCTTCCCAGGCAACCAGTTGTCTGTAGGAAACCAAGGTTTCCTGCCAGTTTTAGGCGCTGTCATGCCAGCAATAAGTAGAGCAGAATGGCAAAGAGCCTACCAGATTCAAATCCTGGCTCTGTGACTCGCCAACTTTCTGACCTTGAGCTGCTTAACCTCTTGGAGCCTTGATTTCAGTCCTGCAAAGTAAAAGATTATAACAGTTGTACCTAGTTATTAATTCAAACTATAATGGATTAAGTTTGCCCTAAACACCAGGTCCTCAAATAATGTAGTTTCAGTCAGTGTCCTTTTGTTATAATGTTGATAAGAATAAAGAAATCCCAGTTGAGGTTGAATGCAATGAGGATGTTATTCAAGAACGTGGTTTAGTTCTAGGTACATCATTTCATTTTTTCCCCCCAAATTTTATTGATTTGCCATTTATTTATATAACCATGTCATTTGGGGACTACGACCTCATACCTCCATATATTCACGTGCTTCACCAAAGACCTCCAGATGTACGTTTTCAGTTAGTTACAGCTTCCAAGTACCTACTGATGACAAGTGAGTACTTACCGTATGCTTCTGTAGGGGAGAAATACACGATAAAAACCCCAAACAAAGCAACTTACTAACACATGTATAACATGTTTTTCTTCCATTTCCTTGATATTATCTGCATCCTTCTACCCGCAGAATGCCCAGGAACACCTGAGTTCTACTTCCAACATCTTCAGCAATTTCAGCTTTTGAGGAACTTTCCTACTGTTGCACACTGACCCCACCAACTCTCAAGGAACAATATTGTAATTATTGTAGTTGACAAAGATCTCTCACATTTGCCTCAGTTCTGCTAGGGCTTCTGTATTTCCAACTTAGGAAAAAGGACTTAATGGGGGTTGTGTCAGACTTGAAGATTATTTCCTTTTACAGTTCACTCTTATTTTAGATATACTACAAAGCCACATTGCCTATCCAGAAGTCTCAAAGAATAAGGCTTTCTAAGTGGATGTTTATCACACTGATGAGTGATTTATTCCCAAAGCCTTAAGCTCTGAAACTAAAATGTATGACCCAAGTTTAGGATGATTTTTGTGTTGGAAGTGCCCCTCATACTTCTTTGCCCACAGGAGTAAAGGCAACATGATTTAATGTGATACTGGACCATCATCATGAACGTGAGTTTCCACACTGCTTGTGAACGGTACCATGCAGAACACAAACCAAAGCAGGGTGCTCTTTGTGCCTGTGGGGCACTTGGAGAACTTGTCACAGTTTTGTTAAAGAACTGTAATAGTTGTACTCTTTTGATTGGTTTTCCTCTGTGCTTTCTGGCTTTAGCGTTAGCTCAGTGTATGTCTTTTGCAATTCATTTTCCAACAACTCAACTTTCGAAAGGGGGGACGTTAGGCCATCTCTTGCAGGGATGACAAAAATGTATCACACTGGCCATCCTGCCTCTAGCAGGTAGCGCTTCTTGAGTAGTGCATTTCCCTGCTGAGACATTCAGCCCTACAGCCCACATCAACACAACTTTTCCAGGCCATCACTGCCCATGAGTCAAGTGTGAGATGAAGCCTATTACCTCTGGCCTATTACTACCTTGACTTCTTCAGTTTACAAGTAAGGCAAACTAAGACCCAGAGGAGGGAGATGACTTCCTCAGAGCTGCACAGTTAGAATCTAGGGCCTCTGTTTCAGAAATAGGTTTTCCTACTTTTTTGTCCATCCTAGTCATTGTGGGCTGAAGAACCTGGTCTTTAAGCCTGTTGGAACTGTGAAAATAAGGGACAGTAAAATAACAAATTAGGGGGTGCGTGTGTGTATGCTGATTCTGTTCAATCAGTTTGGCTTTCTTCCTGATTCTTTACTATTTTCAATTGTTGCCAGCTAGGGAGTCTAAGTTAATTAAGGAACTGTACTTTTGAATTTGACAGAAGAATCTGGAAGTTAATGCCAGTATAGCACTTTACAAGTTTTTAGAAAATCTTCTGTACCCAAAGCCATGGGGTGGGCAGGAGGATACGGATACTTTGTGTGTGTGTGTGTGTGTGTGTGTGTGTGTGTCTGTGTCTGTCTTGTCGGTCCCCTCTTGTCCTTAACACAGGAGTGTGCCAAGGGGAAACTCTGTTCCAGGCAGCAGCAAGCACTTATCCTTCACTTAGACTCTGTTCCCTGCTGAGATACATTTTCTATTTAGAAACATCTTTGCTATTCATGCTGTTGCTATTTCAAAGTGAGATAGACAGGGAGGGTGTGAGGAATTCTTTGAGATTTTTCTTTTCCAAAAAGTATGCTTAGGGGGAAGAGAAGTTACTTCAAAACTGGGGGGGAGGGACGGGGGGGGGGGGACTGGGGGGGGGACGACGACGACNGGGGGGGGGGGGGGGGGGGGGGGGGGGGGGGGGGGGGGGGGGGGGACGACGACGACTACACTGGACTGACACACAATTCAATAAACCTTCGTGAATGCTTTTATATCAATAACTTCAAGCTTAGTTGCTTTTCTTGTCATTTTTCCCTCTTTTTTAATCATAAGAGTAATAAAGGCACATGGTAAAAAACAGAACAGTGGGAAAGTAAATGTCCTCTTTTCCTGCTCAGACTAGCTGTGTTCAGGTCATTGTATATGCACACACTAGCTTTCCACGCAGGCATGCATATGTATAAAATATCAGGTCATACTTGACTGTGCTAAGTTTGCTCAGCTCTGGAGGCTAAAGAGTAGGGAGGATTGGTTTCATCTGAGGCTATTCTTGGCTTGTTGGTGGCCATCTTCTCTTTGAATCTTTACCTGGTCTATCTGTGTATCTGTGCCCAATTGTTTCTTCTTAGCAGAAATAACACCAGTCATATTGGGTCAGGGCCCACCCTTAGGAATTTTTTAATTTTTTTTTTTAACCTCTTTAAGCATCTTGTTACCAAATATAGCCATATTCTGAGGTACATGGAATTAGGACTTCAACCTATAAATTTTGTGACACAAGTCAGCTCATAACACTGTTTTGTTTTGTTTTTTTAACTGTGTCTTACTGTCATGATTCATTTACCCAGCCCCTGTGTAGTGGAGAATAAGACTGTTTCCACGCTTGTTATGAACAATCTCATACTTAAATCTCTGTATCCTTGTACAGGTGTATCCTCAGAAAGAACTTTTAAAAGAATTTCAAGCTTTGACCTCCAAAGAGAGCAAATGTTAGAACAAAAGATGCTGTTGACCAACCGTCCCTTGAGTCAATAATAATTTCTTGTGGAAAAATTAAATGTGTAGTATTTTCAAATAAAAACTAATAGTCTTTATGATATAATACTGGTGTGAAAAATTCAAGTAGCAATTCACCTTTGGCCCTATGGAGTGGGATTATCAGCCTCTTCTTTTTCAGGAATGTTGTTTTTGAGACTTTACTGTTGTGTATTACTCATCCATTTATTGAGTCATACTGGTGGTTTTATTTCCTTTATTGCTCTGAAAATAGATCTTATTTCTTAGATTTGTTTTAGGTACACGGGAAAATGAGAGAAAGGTAAAGAGATTTCCCATGTATCTCCTGCCCCTGTACATGCATAGCCTCCCCCTTATTAGCTCCCTACCAGAGTGGTCCATTTGGTATAATTGGTGAACCTGTATTGACATTATTCATCCAAAGTCCATAGTTTACACTGGAGCTCATTCTTGATGGTGCACATTCGATATTTATTTGGTTTTTGTACTGACTTGTTTAGTAAAAATTTTAGGCCCTCTGGAGCCAGGGGTGATAAGACACTGGTACTTCTTTCCACAGATGGGACAGCCCTGGAAGTTAGGCTGGCTAGTAGTGATTTTTTCTAGGTTCGAAGGTAAAGATTGAGGAAGTAACATACTCAGAGTAACAAAGCTGTATGTGGCAAGGCCTGGATGTAAATCCATTTTATTCTAAATTATGCTGTTCAGGAAAGTAGTGATAAGTCAGCAGGGCTCTGAGGTTTTTCTTGATGCTAACAGTATTTCTTGTATGGATGCTGTATTGTTTCCACTTGGTCTAACTGTCAATGTTTAGCTTTAAAGCACTTGTTCCTTTGGTTATTGGCATAGGTTGTTTTGATAAATAACTTATCCTAGGAGAGAATAGCTATTAGATTTTAATATTCTGCATATATAGGTACATACATCTCTATGCACACATAAACATAACAATTTTTAAAATATAGCACTACATCAGTGAAAGTGACATGGAAAGTTTAACAAGTCAGATTGATTCAATGACATATGACTTCAATAATGAATGGAATTAAACTAGTATGATTTTCTTTTCACATTTCCCTCGGTCACTATTTGACCTTTAAAACTTTTTTTTTGAGATGCAGTTGATATAGAACATACTAGTTTCCTTGTTTGTCAGTCTTTAAATCTATCTTTTCATTTTCCCCCTCTGTGGAGATAATACATTTAAATGTTTGTTCTGCTGTGGGAAAGTTCTATCATGGAAAGAATTAACTACTTACAAAATATTTCTTTCCCCATAGAGGATATTTTGTTTATTGTATTTGAATTTGAAATACAGTAAGACTGGTTATCTAAGCCTTACAGCTTAAAATATTAGCAAACAATGAAGAAGACAGTGGGAAAGAGTTTGGGAGTCAGAGGAGGAAGGGGGAGGGCCCAGAGAAAAGCCAGCCAAGTTGGGAGAGGCAGATGGGAGATGGGGGAGGAGGAAGGGATTTGTGCAAATGGAAAGAGGTCAATAAAATTGAAAGAATGTAATTGAATGAATTGTAAAGTGACCCACAGAATACCACATGTGTAGTATCTGGGGGTCTCACTTATGTCAAAGACCAAATGTTAGAACAAAAGATGCTCCCAGGGCTCTAATCACTTCAGAATTTACAAAGATTTTAGTAGCTCTGTCAGGCATGGGGCCAAAGACATTAGAATAAGTTCTCCTGTGCTCTTACTGACTTGAATTTAGGAATTCTGTGTCATATGTATATCGTATTATTATCACAGGGTCAAACAGTGGCAATTACACAAAGTGGATGAATTAACTTGGGAAATGACTACGTTTCCAAGATCTGTTACATCATTATTATGTTGACAGTCTTGTACCTGTACACCTATGACCTCTTTTCATTGTAAGTAATGTTTATCACGTAGCATTTCAATTGATGCTTGTTTTGAAGTCATGAATTCAAAAATCCCAAACTTCCTTCTGAATTATTACCAATACATTGAATTTTGCTAGGTTTTATATAGAGGAGAGTGTTCGTACACGCAGGTGTATCCCATGAAATCATCCAAGATACCTCAATGTAAGTACTGCTACCATAATCACTTCAAAAATTAGGAGTCTAAAAAGGCAAATAGCTTATTCATAGTCCATAGCTGATATGTGGCAGGGCCCGTTCCAAACCCAGACAGGCTGACTCTGAGCCCAACCATACAGCCTATCCTCGATTGCCCTCTGCTTTCTTAAAAGATCTAGTTTCTTTTTAGGGCAGTGAAAATACTCTGTATGATATTATAATGATGGACGTAGGTCATCACACATTTATCCAAACATATTGAAATGACAACACTGAGAGAACTCTTAGGTTAACTGTGGACTTTGGGAGACTTATGATAGTTATGATGTGTAAATATAAGTTAAATTTGGTTAAAAATATACCATTTCTGGTGAGTGATAATTGATAATAAGGGGTCTATACATGTGGGAGTAGGGGTTATATGGATATCTCTATGTCTTCCTCTCAATTTTATTATAAACCTCTAATTATGCTTAAAAATAGTCTTTAAAAAGAAAAAAAACCCACCAGAGCCAAACCTTAATCTGTTTTACTAGTAGTCCCAAATTTAGTCTATTTGTATCGCCCACCAGGCACCAGTCACGCCACACTCACTGGCCTAAAAGCTCACCCTTAGGGGAGCAATGCTCTAGTGCACAGTGGAGGTGCCGGGACACCTATGCCTTTTGAGCTTCCAGTTAGCACTCTCGATTCCTGCATGGGGTGGATGCAGCACACTAGCCTTTCCCATCCCAGCATGGCCTCCGGTGTTCATAGGGTTCATTCTTAGGCTCATGGAGTTTGTTAAGTCCCTCTTTGGGGCCCAATTTCTGTTTTCCATTCTCTTCCCACCTTACCCTGCCCTTTCTCTAGTTCTAGACTTCTCTTATTCTCACAGATCCCAGAAATCTTTGATCTAAAGCTGCTTACAGTGCTTCAGGTGAACTGGGCCTTTGCTGTGTCATTCTCATCTCTCAAACTTGGCATTAAAGGCAGCACCCACCTATTCTGGTGGAAGCTTTGTTCTCACCCACTTGGCTCCACAAGCCCCATGGACAGGACGTCTCGGAAGACTGGTAACTCCAGGTGGACGTACAGAATCTTGGCTCCAGGTTTGTAAAGGAGTGATGTCTAAGAGGATGTTTCATGTTCCTTTTCTAGCTGGCCTGCTGCTGTGGGACTGCTGGCTGTTCCCTCTGCTGCGACTGCTGCCCCAAGATCCGGCAGTCCCGCGCCACCCGCTTCATGTACGCGCTCTACTTCATCTTAGTCGCCGTCCTCTGCTGCATCATGATGTCCACGACTGTGGCCAACGAGATGAAAGAGCGCGTGAGTCTGCTTCTTCCAATGCTTCCCGTTCTGACATCTGATGAGGGTGTGTGGGAGCCCCTCAGTTTAGAGGATGGGATACCAACCCTGAGGTTTGGTCTACTCGCTCTCTGAATCCTCCCGAACTTCTTCAGTGCTGTCCTGCCAAACAGCAGACCCCTAACCCCCAACACCTTACTCTTCTGTTCACATACTGTGTGGCCCTTTTGGTGAAGAACGCTTGTATCAGAGGATTGTGTGTTTTCTCTGCCTTGTTTGTAAGTGTTCTTCCTTAGATGTATAGTCTTTTCTTATGGGTTGATGGTTTTGTACTTTGCCTTCATCGTAAGGTGAGTGCTAGTACTTCGAGTAGCAGCTATTATAAAACAATTGTTATAAAACAGTCTGAGAAAGTGTAGATAATCCCACAATGAGGAAGGCTGTAGGGTGATTGTTAATTTTATGGATATGGAGGATTATCTCTGGGGATGAGAGTTGGATTTTCAGCCTTTTCTTGGGCACTGTAGGCACAGATGGGCCTGTGAGGTGATGCTGATGAAGATAACTAAAGCACCCTTGTCTGGAGCTTCCCTTATCCCCATAATAGAATTCTGATTAACTAGATAATAGGGGGAATTTGGTAGGTGTTTGGAGACTCTCAATAAATACCACCATCCTTTTCTTGTCCAGTTCTGAACAAAATTGACAAAAGAACCCCTACAATGTCAACAAGTAGATGCCGATATCATCTTTATCCTTCATGAAGGATATGAGACCATGTTGCTTTGTCTGCAAGGGGGTGGACTGCCTACTTCTGAACCCCCAAATGAGTCACCCACCTGGGGAGTTGAGGGGGTTAGGGCAGGCCTTCTCTGAGGGGCAGAGTTTGCCTGGAAGAACAGCTGGTGTTTTCCCTAGAGACTGCTCTCAGCCAAGGGAACAGGGGAAAGGCTAGCAATCCCAACTCTACTTTCCCTTATAGTTTCTGTTCAGCACTGCATCCCTGGGGGTTCAGCAGAGAAGAGGGGGCCAGGGGCAGTGCTCTCATGCACCCTTCCACAGTGGAGGTGATATCATCAGGAACTAGAAAGTGTTTATTCTCCCCAACCTTGAGCTGCAATTGCAAACTATTTTAAATACTCTCAAGTACTTCAAAGCAATCGTTTTCTTGAAAACATCGAATATATTTTTATTCGTTGGTTAAAACTTTCTGCTGGATAATACTTACATAACTGTAATTGTGTTTGCTCTGGAAGGACTTCTGAAACATAGATTGCCACAGGTCAGCTGAGGCAACGAACCAGGGTCCCCACAGGATGAGATAGCATTGCGATGAATATATAGGGAAAGGGGAAAGGGGACAAGAGAACCTGGACACTCTTTCTGTGGTGCTAACATCTTATATCTTCCTCTTGTATCTTGCACCGAGAGTCTCAGGGGAGCTTTACTTATACTCTACACACAAGAAACAGGAAAGCAGGGAAACATCATTTGTAATATTTTTAAGGAAAAACAGGGGACCTTCAGACCCCAGCCCTGTGCAAAAACATGTTTTTGAGAACAACATTCGTTACATTTTCTTAGGATTGGTGCAAAACAACATGTATCCATCCATGTACCAAACATTGAGCCTGATCTAATAACCCAGCTCCATCACAATCAACTATCAACAATCAACAATCAACTTTCCACCACAGGCCCCAAGCAAAAAGGAAATGTTAAAATTAAACCCCAAACTGTATCTATTCCTTATCATTCAATCCCCAAAAGCAGCCACTAACTCCAATCTATCCTGAACCCAATAGTTTGTCATCAAAATTGTTCAGCAGGGCCTCCCCTGGTGGCGCAGTGGGTTAAGCAACACACTATGAAGCAAACCGCAGCCATTGCAGCACGAGTTCGATCCCTGCTGCCGGCCAGGGAGG
>JAGFMF010011381.1:7650437-7665181 GCA_019455555.1 Galemys pyrenaicus
CTCCCCGCTCTCTGTGGTGAATCCTCTCGCCCCCCAACACCTCTGGTCTGTGCCCCAGTGCTTGTATGCATAAATAAATAAATCTTTAAAAAAAAAAAATTGTTCAGCAACCAGTTATTTTGTATGGTTAAACAGACTATCTTAAAACTGCCCCTCCCCCTCCCCATGGGAAATTTCCAATGGGCACTTAATATGCCTTTACAAGATGGTGACAGTAATATCAGCCAGAACAGCGGAGATCGGGCAGGGGCCAGCTTTGGAGCTCCCGATTTTTCAGGGTTGTCCCTCATGCCGGACTTTTGTCACTCAGGAAGAGTAGCATGGCCCCAGGCAATAGATTTTTCTCTGGTTGCTTTAATTCCATCTATGGTCAGGAGGTCAGTGTAGTGAGAGGTGTGGAAATGGGCCTCATAATCCAGACGACCAGGTATGAAACCTGAGGCATAAATAAGGGAGAAAATAGCAGCTGCTGTGTGGAGGATGCAGGACGTTGGGAGGCAGAGAGAACAGGAATGAAGGCCGCCCTCAGTAGTCCAAACCAAGTTCTCCTCCATCTCTGTGGTGGTGGCCAGCGGCTCCCTTGCTCCTAGCATGGTTTCTCTTGTGTTTGTGATGTTTGTGAGGAGGAATGCTGAAAAGGTAGAGTTTAGCTCTTGGAAGATCCACTTAAATCTCCTATTTACTGGCTTTGTTTTTGGGGTAATTTAATGTTCTTTGTTAAATTCAATAAGCACTGACTAGTGTCCCCACCATTTCCCTATGGTGGGGACTGTCAGTGTATACAGATGTCTGTGGCATGTAAGAAGTTTTCAGTCTCAGTAGAATTGAGCTTTGGCTCTAAGAAACATCTGAAGTGGTACAAGATTTTATTTTATTTTTTAAAAAGATTTATTTATTTATGCTTATAGGAACTGGGGTACAGGCCAGAGGTGTGGGGGGTGAGAAGATTCAGAGACAGAGTGGGGAGCAGAACAGGCAGATTTGACTGAAACAAACTGCTGAGGGGAGCAGCGGGCGAGGCAGGAGAGATCTGCTGCACCATGTGGGTCACTTCCCTGGCTGGGGATTGAACTCATGCTGCAGTGGCTGTGGAAGCTTCATAGTGCAGTGCTTAACCCCTTGTGCCACCAGGGAGGTCCTGGTATAAGATTTTAATATATGTTTGCTGGTGAACCTGTCAGAAACATTGTTCCTGATAGTCGAGGCTATTTGGCAACCACTGGTATATCTTTTATGACTTTCATAATAAAAAATTTAACATTCCTTATTGTAGCACTATTTGTAATTGTTAAGACCTGGAAACAACCCAAATGCCCAAAAGTAGATGACTAGATCAAGCCGATGTGGTACATATACACAATGGAATACTATTCAGCAATCAAAAATGATAAACTAGGGACATTATAGAAACATGGATGGAACTAGAAGGAATTATACTCAGTGAAACAAGTCAGAAGGCAAGAGAAAAATATCGGATGGCTTCACTATTAGGAGGACTATGAAAGAACAACAGCTACAACAACAAAAAATAAAGAAGAAAACGAATGAGCTTAAGGAAAAGGGCAATTACAACCAAAAGCAATTAAAAAAAAAACAAAACTCAAGACCAAAACGTCAAAGATAAACCAAAGGGACCATGGTGGGGGAGAAGGGAAGGAAGGGAGGGCAAATAATAGGATGAGGGCAGAAAGAGCACAAGAGACTGAGGTGATGGTGCACGGGTGGAATGGTGTTGGGAACTCCCTGGGGAATACAAATGATGTCAACTATACTTAAATAAATAAATTTAATTAATAATAAAAAAAATTTAACATTCAGTTACCATCCAAGTATCCTGCCCCATGCAACAGTCCCTGACAATTCCAGCCAGTATCTGTGCTTTCACACTGGTCTAGAACATTTCAGGAACAGGAATATTGACTGATACTGCTAGGGAAGCCCCCTGGAGGAAATGGCTTGTATGTAATACGTATTCTGATATCTAATATTTATTGAACAATAGCGTGAGCTTGGGTTTATTCTAAGCATTTTCCCTGTGTCACCTCAGTTCATCTCTACTGTTCTCACCTGAGCCTTAGGTCCTATCAGCATCCTGCACTGCAGATGGGAAAACTGAGTCATAGAGTCCTTCAAGTACTTCACCTAAAGTCTCAGGCTTTGAGTGTTGGAGTTGGGATTTGAACGCAGGGCGAATGTGTTCTTAGCTACTAGGTTGTGTATGTTGAGAGAAGAGAAGAGAACACAAAGAAGGCATGTGCAGGAGGAAAGAGAGGAGACACAGATGTTATAGGAATTTCAGTGCAAAGGTGAAGTATTTGACCATGGTCTGATGGCAAACAGGGAGCTATTAGAGACTCTTGAGCAGGAGGCTATCACAGAAATGGGGGATGTTTAGGGAGGTGAGCCCCCAGGAGTGGGTATGTACAGCATGATTTGGAGTCAGAGTAAAGGGTGGGAGAAGGGGCAACCCTGAGCCTCAGAGAGGCTTTGTAAATATTTCTATAGCCTGAATGTACTTATTTAAAAATGGTTTGGCTGGGCTTCCTGCACAGGGAATGAGGGCCCTGTGGGTGAAACCAATCCCTTTCCATCTTTAAGGCCTCACAGCGGGCTGGCCAACTGGTCACAAAGTCAGCTTGTTTCATTGCCTATAGAATACAGGCTGACCTCATCCTCAGGCGGTGCTTGAGGGTGGGTGTTGAAAGGTCCCCTTGTGGGGACTCACACTGGGCTTCTGCTGGAGTCTCACCCCCTCTTTGTTGGCCGGTGGAAATGTTCGAGGGTGCAATGGGAGACAGAAAGACCTCTTTGCTTTTAAGGGCCAGGCGGGAGTATGTAATTGCCTCCCGCCCAGCATCCTTGCCTTTGTGTGCAGTGGATGGGGCTCTGTCCAGAGCCACATGGGCCTTTGGTACATGGGCTAAGAACACAAAGGGCAGCCCCCTTTTCAGGTTTTTGCCTTGGTTTCAGAATGCAGCCTGTGTTTGAGCGAGAGAGATCTGCAAGGAGATGTCGGGTCATATTTTGTCCTGTCGCTTTTCACTAGAGAAACTCCTTCCCATGAGAACTCTGCCCAGAGAAAACTCTGCTCTGCTGGTTGAATGGAGTGTGACTCTGTCTTGCACAGCACGTTTCCCCTCTTGAAACCTAACACCATTTGATTGCAGGTCAGTCTTACTATTAACCATGTAATTCAAACAGGAACAATCTGGATACCTGGGGAATTAAAAATCTGATTTAGATTAGAAATGTTCAAAATTGGTGGAAGATCAAGCCCCTTGGTCTGTGTCACTTAGTCAAGATGTAGCCTTTGTGTTTGGAGCTAGACCATTACACTTGATGTGTGAGCACCCTGGGAAGCTACCAGGCATTTTGGGAGGGGAGAATGGGCATCCGTTTCTTAGGGAGTTAGGGACCTCTAATGCCAAGTATGTATTGGAGAAGGAAGGACAGGTGAGTTCTGCGGCCCCAGGCCTTCTTCCCTGAAGGCTCAAAGTGACAGGCCAATGTTGGAAAAGACTTAAAGGTGCCTAGCAGGAAACATCTTTGGTTCGTTTTCTTGATCCTTGCTCTGTTTCGGTTCCGGGCAGCTCTAATTGATGAGGATGGTTGGTACATTGTGCTCTAGGTGACTAATCTTTACATTTTATTTTATTTTATTTTTCAGAACCAAACACATCTGGGTTTTTTTTAATTGAAATATAATTGACATTATATTAGTTTCAGGCATACAAATGAATGATTTGACATTGTAATCAATGCGATATGATGACCACAATAAGTCTATTTCCCATATAAGCAGTTTTTCATATTTGCCATACTATAGCACTGCCTGTTCATTGTATCTCTTGTGACTTCATTATCTCATAACTGGAAATTTGTACCTCTTGATCCTTTCACTCATTTTTTGCCCCCACCTCCCTAACCTCCCTTCCTTCTGTTAAAAAACAATCTTTTATCTGTATCTAAGTTTTGTTTTCTAGATTCCACAGATAAGTGGAATTGTGTGATATTTGTCTTTCTCTGTGGAAGACTGTTTTTGGGTTGTTGTAGTTTTAAATTTTGAAGAATTGTGACAAGCTATTGGGCCTGTCATCCCATGAGCACAAATCAAATTATGATACTAGGGGTTTTTTGAGTCAAGAAATCCACCTCCCCATTTAAGAAAGGTAATAAGGTAATAATAGATTTTGGGGGTAGGTGTTGAGGACAAAAGAGTTAAACTTTATTGGCTAAAAAGTGGGCAGAAAAACATGGACTTGTTTGAAATTCATTGGCTAGGTATTGGGCAACTCATACATGAAGTATGAGAGGCTTTCCTTCTGAATTTTGAATTTCTGTAGGTGGGCCCCTGCCTCTGGATACTCCCTCTCCCCCCTCAGGTCTCTGGCAAGCCTTGGAGAAGCCAGGCTTGTTTGCTCCTGCTTGCTCAGTCGGTGTGAGATAAGCTTCCTCTATAAAAACAAGCCTCAGAGGGAGTTAGATAAGCTCACCCCCTTTTGTGTTCTCTTAGATTCGGATGATATTTTAACTATTTGTCTTCAGTTTAATAATTATTGTGTTGAGAGGAAAAACTAAAATTGCTTTTGATAGTCATTTTTTTTCTTTCATTTGTTTAGAAGGATTATGTTTTATTGTGATCTCGATCTCTTGAAAATACGTTTTACTTTACACATTCTTTTCTGTTGGCTGGTCTAGGTCAATTCCTGGAAACTGTACTCCTCCTTTGACTGGTTGCTATTGCCTATGGAAAGAGCTTTTGTTTTTTGTTTTCAGCACAGGATCATAATGTTGCAGGATAGACTGGGCTTCAGAGGAAAAGATCTAATGGGATCCCAACAAATGGGCCTTCGTGACTGAATTTCCCCAGTGTCTTATAAGCAGCTCCTGAATTCCAGTCTCTCCCTGGACTTGATGCAAGTTATGGAAGTTATCAGTTATGATTAGAGTCCAGGGCAGCCCCACCCACACCCATTAACCGGCGCCACACCCAGAGATTGCAGATGATTTGTGTCAAGTCCTGGGACCTGCCCTGGCTCTGGAGTTGTAATTTAGCTTATAGGCTCTTGTTTGGTCAGTAATTGGTTTTTTTTTTTTAATTTAAATTTGGCTATCTTTAGAAAGAACT
The DNA here is from genome assembly GCA_019455555.1 of Galemys pyrenaicus. Classification (NCBI taxonomy): domain Eukaryota; kingdom Metazoa; phylum Chordata; class Mammalia; order Eulipotyphla; family Talpidae; genus Galemys; species Galemys pyrenaicus. Next base: position 7,655,566 of record JAGFMF010011381.1, read on the forward strand.
AGCAGGCTGTTTCCTTTTATCACATATTTATCCTTTCTTCTTGTCCCCAGAATGTATTTGGATTTGCAATTCCCAAAGTACCTTAAGCTCTGAGATCAAGAGTTTTTGAAAAGTCTTGAGAGAGCAGGCAAAATGTGGTAACAGCCCTCATGGCGGACAATATGGACTTACTGAGTGTGCTAGAATCTATATACACAGCTGCAGGCTGGGGCTCAGGAAGCCTTTCTTTACCAGAACTAGTCTCCCCTTTATGTGCTGGAATTTGGCATCTTTAGAAATTGCGCTGATGACTTGAGTTCACTAGACTTAACGAACCATTTAGTTTCAGGACCAGTATGGGGTAGAGCTGGGATACTGAATTGGATGTAAACAGACTCCTTTCCCAAGTCACATGCATCACCTACCTCCTTTAAAAATAAAAAACCAAATTCTTTAAGTACATATTTTAATTAAAATATCTACATTTATCATAAAGTCTGAAATTTGCAAAGGAAGGGGAAAAAAAATTGTCTGCTAACTATGGATTTTGGCCCTTTGAGCAAAGACAGCAGGATGGGCTTAAGGATTTTTCTTTATTCAAAAAATCTCGTCTCTTGCAATACACTCCTTAGAGGTGATATTTGAAATTTTTAGTCTGTTTTAGTTATTTTCACTGTTCACTATTGTCTTTAGGAGAAGGAAAAAGGAGGCTCTGTGACATGTCTTAATCAGGAGGAGAAGGGAAAAAGGTGCTGCAACAAGAAATTCATGAGTGTTAGCAGTATTATTATGGATGGTAGTAATCATGTGGAAGTAGATGGAATTTGTGGCAGTAATTATGTGGAAGGGAAATAGTTGAAGAATGATTATTTGTAGCCAGTCTGTTCCTAAGGTCATATCAAATCTTGTTTTCAACCTCTCAAAAGGAAGTGGTCATCTCTTCTCTGCCTGGAACACTACCTGTTGGGGCAGCACATTCATTTCTGGCTTTGGTTATTCCTATATTCATGTTTATTAGTTGGGGCACACTTCTCTAAACAGTACTGGAGTCCCTTCCTCATCCTTCTCCCCAGTTTTTTCTTAGACCCACACTTCTCCAGACAGACAGGTTACAAGAGTGTTGGGTTTCCACTGTGTTCTCCAATCAGAATGATTCAACGTCTCCTAGGCTCTCTGGTGTCACCTTCTGTGGTGTTAAGTGAATTTGGACTGCTCCTGACCATCCCTCATTTGCCATGTGCACTGCCTCAAACTTCTTTAGAACTAATCCTGTGGGAGACCTGCGGCTGCTGCTTGCTACTTGTATTTCTCCCAAATGTGCTCCATTTCTGAGTTCTGGGGTCTCCAATTATAGTGACTATTGGTGAACACAAACGCTACTTTCCTTCAAAACAACTTAGATAGCAAAAGGCTGTTCCTCCTGCAGTGGGTTCCCAGTGGCATTTTGCAATACTTTGGTGGTTCCTGCAGTTGACAGTTTTGATCCAGTATGTCTGAGGCTCAGAAATTTGTTACACGAGCTTCTTAACTTTTTAACATGTAGTGCAAAGAGGGATATAAAGGCTTAGAGTAAGTATTGTTTACAGGAAAGTGGAAATAAACTATATATGAAATAAAGATCCTAGTTAAAAGATTAAAGAGATAAAAAATGGAAAAGGGAATGCAGCTCACATTTATAACTGTTTTGCCCTGTGAACAGGCAGCAAATATATTGTGTTATGCAGAGAAATAAGGATCTCTTTCAGAGTACAATTTGAATAAATTAGAAGATTACATCATAATCCTAACCAATCCCTCATTTCACAAGTGAGAGGCTGTATCTCAGAGAAGCAACTGACTTGTCCAGGGTAGTAGGTTTCACCTGGCACAGCCAGGACTAGACCCCTGACCACTGATCAGTCACTGGTCTCCCCACCAGTGCTTTTCCTGCCTCTACAAGTTGGTTTGATTGTTGCTCAGATGTTTACAGAAGTACAGGGAAAGCCTTAGCAAGTTTCCTTCCTCCTAATTCCTAATCTTCCAACACCTCTGGTGGGGGAGGTATTCCTTCTGGAAATAGCACTACCTCAGGCCTTTAGCAGCTTTTTTTTGCTTATATTCCCCAACTTCTTCCTTCCTCTTGTGCAGGCAAAAGATGAGCTCAAGGTGTTAGAGTCAGAGTTTGTCTAAATTTAGCTGACTGACACTTGAAAAATGACCTACAGGCCTACTTCCTTAATCTAGCAGGACAGCTGGTCCCATACTTTAGGCTTTCTTGGGCAGTTAAGGGCAGGGCGTATAAAACAGCCTGTTATCTTAAAATGTGCACCCTATACGGGGCAGAAGCCCACGCCAGCCAAAACGGATCTCTAGTACAAGTTTAAACTTTTGAAACATGCTTCTCTTTAAAGCTATTTGCTGTGCCCGTTGCGCGGATTTTGATCTCTCAGCTTATTAGCTGCAACCTATGTAATGGTGGAAATTGGCTATAAAAGCTCACCTCTTCTTCTTCTCGGGGTCAGTCGCCTCAGCCAGACCTGCATGTCATAGTTGAACGGTCGGCCCCAGCATGCTGGCATATTAAAGCTCTACTTGAATGTTACATCCCTGTATCTGTTCTTTGTTCTTACGGAAACTCGGTCCTTTACAAAGGAATCATTGGGAGTTGAAGTAGAATATAGGGCAACCACAAATCTAGTATTTTATTCATTCAGTGGCTTTGCATGTAAAATAAAACCTGCCTTTAAGTTGTGTTATGGTGGAAACATCTTTTTAAAGTAAACAAACATCAGTGATCTAAAAAATCCACTTAGATCTAAAACACCATTTTAGATCCTTTTTCTTTGCAAAGAATGACAGGTATTCATGCTGAAGTTGGAAAACCTGACTTTTGTTTATTTACTGGTTGACTGTGAAGAGCACAGTGTACCTGAGGACATGGGGGTTTCTTATAGAACATTGAAGCCCCAAGAAGAACTCTTCAGTCTTAGCTGACTTCTAGTTTTTGTATTTAATTAGAGTAGGGGGAAAAGCTGACCCAGTTCTGTCATTCTAGTGGACTCTTTTTGCTCAGCTAGATTGAATGCTTTTCAAAAGTTCGCTTTCTGAACAACAACAGTTCATTATATCGTTGTATGTGTTAGGTATTTCAACAAGTATATTTCTGGAGTTAAAGGTGGGTTTAACACTTTGTAGAACATTGAGGAAAGATTCCCACCATGGCCTAAGTAGAGTTTCCCCGTGGGGAGGTGGTAATGAAATTTCACCTCTTAAATCCTCTGGGTCCCTCCTCCAAGTTGAAGTGACTGGGAACACATGTTCCAAGTAATTTTATCTTTAGTCTCAATTCCATGCAGACTTTATAACACAGTATGGGAGGAAGAAAGAGTCCCTGCCACCCTCTTGTTGCTCATGCCTCATTGCTTGGGCTTCACCCTCCCACACACACATGTAAGTGGCGGGAAAATGATGGTGGAAAATAATTTTGTACTACAGGCAGTGATGGGAGCTAAAGGATATCCTGCTTAGTCTTTTTTGGGAATCTGAACCAATGACAAAGAGGTTTGATGCTTGTCCAGTAATAGTGAGTGTTCCAGCAGCCAGAAAACAAGAAACAATAGTTATTGTCTTTAGTCTAGAAGATCTGTTACACAGAAGCTTTGGGGGGAGGGGAGGCATGAGGTGTTTATAGGATCTTTGTTACAGGATTGGTCAGGCTGTAGGAGTGGGAAAACACTAAGATGAGAGAACCAAACTTTTCCTTACCTATTTATTCCTTTCATTATGAAAAGAATCTGTTAAGCAAGTGCCCACAGACAAGGCCTTGGAGCACTCTGCAGATAAATAAAGCAGACAGGAACTTACAGTTGGAAATGGACAGTTATGTCATTATAAAAGGGACCAGTGGGAACAGACATGGCACAACATAGAATCAACTAAATGATAGTTGCTTCAAAACACTGCTACTTTTAAATTATTCACAGAATTTAAGAGTGATTTATCATTTGGTTAAACTGTAACCCGAGTTCATGCTTTAAAAATCTTATGTAAATCTTGTGTGAGGTATAGGGATGTAAGTATGAATAACACACATACGTACATCCTTAGAGATGTCCTTAGAGAATAGGACCTGAAGTCAGGGAAGTGAATAGAGTGCTAAGTATTTCCATTAGGAGCCCTTAACTTAGACTGTGTGTGCACACCTGGGTGTGTTTGGAAGCTACAGATATGAACTCTTATCAACTGTTATCAACTGTTGGAAACCAGTCAGCTTAGCTATCATCTCTGTTGACCTTTGAGGTCACTTTGGGACTCAGGAATGCGTTTGTTCTTGTTGCAGGCTGGGAGCTGAGGTAGGAGATTTGTAAAAGGAGAATGGAGTGTATTTGCCTTCTAAAGGTTAAGGCTGAGCTTAATCACAAGGGGGTTTGGTATTTTGAGGGTAAGTTTTTATATTTCAGCAAGATGGTTTCTACAGTTTAAAGTAAGTCTAAAATTATCTGTCCGCATGCCGGCTTTCATCAGTGTGGTTTCATCAGTTTTATTTTTGGTTCCACAGGCTGTGTTTGTATTTGTACAACAGATGTGAAGCCTTTTTTCTGTTAGAGCTGTTGAGGGCTTCTGACCCATGGAGAGCAACTTTGGAAGGCCCAGGCATGTCCTCCCCCAGTTCCCTCCACCACCCCTCGGAAAAACTCTTTGCCGGCAGATAAATTAAAATGCTTAATTTGCTGCTCCAGAAATGACATGAGAGAGGTACAGTTGAATTCGCTTAAAGCATGAGTTCCATTTTGGAACAGTAGCTTCTGGAGAGGGAAGTGGAGACAAAATGGCAGGATAGTGCCAGACAGTCCACTTGGCTCTCACTGGTCCTTTGGCTTTTGGTCTGTAGAGTAAGTTATCACTGTCATTTGCCTTTGAGATGTTAGTTTACACTTCAGCAGTTCAGCTATTCTTCCTGCACTGGGTGAACAATTCCTGTAAAGAGCCCTCAAGTAAACATCTTCTGCTTTGGAAGCCATGTGATCTCTAGTGACACCCCACCTCTGCCATTGTAGGGCCAACAAAGCCCAAACAATTGGCTAACAAATGAGCCAGGCTGTGTTCCAATAAAACTTTATTTACACAAGCAAGAGCTGACTGGAGTCAAATGCACAGGTTGACATTTGTGTTAGACCTTCCTGGCTCCATATATGTTGTCTGTGGGGAGTTATTCTCCCATTCTCTCCAAAGTTAACTTCAATGGCATAAACTTTGGCCGAGTGTCTTAGATTCTTACTTGTGTTGTTAGTAACTGGGATGTGTGAATCACTACTGGGTTGACTAGACAAGAATAATATAACAATAAACTTAGTGTATAATGGGTAAGTCATTCAAAAGTAAAAATAATCAGCATTTGTTTTTTATGTTTTTTTTTAAAGATTTATTTATTATGCATACTAAGAACTGGGGTGCAGGCCAGAGATGTGGGTGGTGAGAGGATTCACCAGAGAGAGTAAGCAGCAGAACAGGCAGCTTGACCAAAACACATTGCTGAGGGGAGCAGCGGGTGAGGCAGGAGAGGTCTGCTGCTCCATGTGGGTCTCCTGCCTGGCTGGGGATTGAACCTGTGCTGCAGTGGCCTACAGATGCTTCATAGTGCAGTGCTTAGCCCCCTGTGCCACTGGGGAGGCCCTTTTTTAACGTTTAAATGCCCCTAGAGAGAAGTAAAAATGTTAGCCTAACATTATCAAAACATATAAATGATTGAAAAATTTAATTTTAAAAAAAAGATAATTGAGTCATCCCTTGGGGCTGTTAACATTTATATGCATATCAATCCAGATTTCTATGTTTTTATTTTTTTAAAGATTTATTTATTTATGCATACAAGCACTGGGGTACAGGCCAGAGGTGTGGGGCGGGGGGTGAGAGGATTCACCACAGAGAGCGGGGAGCAGAACAGGCAGATCAACTGAAGTACACTGCTGAGTGGAGCAGCGGGCACAGCAGGAGAGGTCCGCTGCACCATGTGGGTTCCTTCCCTGGCTGGCAGGCAGCAGGGATCCAACTCGTGTTGCAGTGGTCTGTGGTTTGCTTCATAGTGCGTTGCTTAACCCACTGCACCACCAGGGAGGCCCAGATTTCTATGTTTTTAAATTAATACCTATGTATAACTAAAAAAATTAGAACAAAATAAAACAATTTTCAAAATGTTTTAAAAAATAAATGCTTAAAACTTTGGTAATTGGGGCCTCCCTGGTGGCGCAGGGGTTAGGCAATGCACTATGAAGCAAACCGCAGCCACTGCAACACTAGTTCCATCCCTGCTGCGGGCCTGGGAGGAGACCCACAAGGTGCAGATAGACCTCTCCTGCCTCTCCCGCTGCTGCCCTCTGTAGTGTTTTAGTCAGCTTGCCTATTCTGCTCCCCACTCTGGTGAATCCTCTCACCTCCTATGACTCTGTCTTGTACCCCAGCTCTTGTATGCATAAATAAATAAATCTTTAAAAAAAGAAAAAAAACTTTAGTAACTGGAATGAAGTGGGGGTGGAGAAAATGAGTGTACTCCAGTTCTGCTGCTGCTGGGTTTCCCCACTTCCGGGTCTAATGTAAATGGGAAAGAGACTGGACCAGAAACCTAAATGTTTGCCATGTCCTGGTTCTTAGTACTGAGATTAGAGAACAAGGGGCTCTGAGAATCTTGAGTTACAAGGTAGATAGTCTGATCTTTTCATTCTCGTTTCCCCATCTAAGGCATAAATCATGGATCATCATTATTAACCATGAAAATCCTTGAAATATCCATAAAGTAGAAAATACATGGCTTTGTGTAGACAGCATTTCACTAGAAAATTAGCGTGGACTTTTAATCCGTTTCATTCACTGCTGTTGTCCCTATAAACCTAAAACAATAACTGCACATAGTAGATGTGGACTAAATGATCAAACTCTGAATTTATGTTGGTTCCCACATTCAGAAAGATAGTTTGGGACTGCTTTGGACTCAATCTATAAGTCTTCCTACTGATAGGTACTTGGAATAGAAACCCCTGCCTGTGGGGACATTTAGTCCTCTCAGTATATAAACTCCAGCTTCTCTGTGTTCGAGAGAGGTCTTCAGCTGGCCTTGCTCCTCTCAGGTCAGCACAAAGTCTTCCCTCAGACCCTAGTTCTTTGGAGGAGGAGGGGTGGGTAACAGCCATGTTTTCTACATAAAATGTAAAATACAACATTTTAGCTGCAATTTTAAGTTGTCCCTGGGGTAGGTATAGATTTGTTTCTTGGAGGATTCACTGCCCCCACCCCACCTTGATTGCTGAGCTGGCACTTTTAGGCACTTTTGGACCCTCAGAAACTGAAATGCTGATAGAGATAAGGGATAGAGGTTTTCCTGGCTCCCTGATGTGGATGTGTGGGACTCTGTCAGCATCTTGGTTCCCCTTGTTTACTTGCCCTGTTACCCCAACTCTAAAATTTAAAACACTCTCCTGGGGAGAATTTGATTATATCTGTTAAAATTTAAAATCTACCAATTCTTTGACCCAGTGTTCTCCTTGTGGTATCTGGCCTTAATGCTTGTATACAGAAAGATACCTACAATATGGAGATTATATATTGCATCAGTTGTAATAGTGAACTATCAGAGATTACTTAAATGTATGTCAGTAGTGTAACAAAAACTAAGAGATTACTTAATATGGGTGGTCTAGACTGAAATTCTATATAGTAAAAGCAATGATAATAGATTTATGTTCAATAATTGCAAGACATAATGAGTATAGAATAACAATGCGAAGGGTCTAGAAGGATGACTTGCAGCTGTGCTTTAACTCTGGGAAGCAATCAAGTGAAGATTGAGGTGATGATGGTCAGGGAACTCCAATATCTGTATATTTGTTGTAATTTACATGTTGTTCGACAACAAGAATACATTATGTATTGCTTGTATAATTGCAAAATAAGCAACATTTAGAATTATCCTTGGACCTTTGCCTTTGTAGTTAAAGTTCTTGAAAACTGGGTAATATGCTCACTGGGTTAACTTCCTGACCCAGGCAGGCATCCTCCCCTTAGCCTCCTTCTCTTCCCCACCTACAACTATGTCCTCAGCCACCTTATTCTGTTCCCACACAACTCTAGAGAATATTCTGGGCAGTATTCCCTATGGCACTTTGCGTTCAAATCCAGTGTCACTTCTTAGTCCTAATTACATTGGCAGTACTTGACACTGCTGGCCTGGTTCTGCTTCTTGAAAGTCTCTCATCAACTGTCTGTCTCTAAACCTTTTTAGTGTCTTTTTGGTTTTTTCCTTCTTCCCAGCCCCTGCATGTTTGCATTCCTGAAGTTTCTGGGCCCTGCCTCTTCTTTCTCCCACCCATCTCTTCACCTATATTCTCTGGGTGAGTTTATTTATTCCCATTGAATGTCTCCTTTGCTACCTCTGTGCCCATCACTACCAAATCCTAATCTCTAGTCCAGCCATCATTCTGGAGCTCTGTCCTCTTGCTTAGCCATTTATTCATACTTCCCTTGATACAGAAACTTCCTGTGCAACCTCCTGCCCTACCACCCTGAAACTGCCCCTCTGAGATTCTTCTCCATCATTGCATTGGCCACCTGCCAAGTTCAAAATAAGATTCCTACTCATGGGTTCTTCTGCCTTTATTCATAGGCCACTTCTAATCAGCAAGAAGGGCCTATTTCTTCCGGGGTCCCCATGCCCCCACAGCTGTTACCTCATTGAGAGGCTATAAGTTTTCACTGGAATTAACTCTCATTTCTCCTTCAAGATCAGTAACTGTAGTTTGTGTTTATACATTTGCCTTCAGTATTACCTAATTCCCTAAAAATTAGAGTTCACATGAGCTCATCTTTTATCCCCTTCTGTGGGAGAGTCCTTCATACCATCATAATTACTCAGTCTTCCACAAGTTGTCTTGTTTGGATTCAGAGTTTATTGTTCAAAGTTTGACCAGAGTTGTTTGTAGCTGTGTAATCATATTGGGGCTGTTTGGACCTGACAAAATGCTGGCGGGGAAAGAGGGTGAGAATTTTCTTCATCTGTGTCTCATGTGCTCTTGAGATTCTGTAGAGTTGCTCTTTGGTGCCATTAAATTCCTGATTGAAGAGGTGGCAGTGTCAAATAAACCCAGGCTCTACAAGTTTTAGTTCCTCTGTGGCTTTTGATAATAACACAATGTAGATTTTCTTCTTAAAAATGTTGCAAAATCCAATCAAAAGAAGTCATGTCCTGGGTATTGTTACTATTCCTTAAATTACCTCCACATCCCAAAAAGGATCTGAAAGATAATTGTGGAGAAATGAGACTTAGTTATCAAGATGCTGTCTTCAAGAGGATGGAAGCAGTTTTTAGCATTCTCTGGTTCACAGCTTCTCTCCTTTGGTGAATAATTTAGACCACTGTCACAAACTCTGGGATTATTCCACAGAGAAAAACAAATTAACCTGGAAGCTTGATAATACATGGAATGTCAGAAGGTAGAGGCAAACTGAGTCTCTCTGTTCTGAGATTTCGTTTTTTTTTTTTTTTTTAATTAATTAATTATTTATTTTCTAAAAAGATTTATTTATTTATGCATACAAGCACTGGGGTACAGGCCAGAGGTGTGGGGCGGGGGGTGAGAGGATTCACCACAGAGAGCGGGGAGCAGAACAG
>JAGFMF010011381.1:7682259-7710306 GCA_019455555.1 Galemys pyrenaicus
GAGGGTGCACAAGGGACTGAGGTGATGGTGCACTGGTGAAATGGTGGTGGGTACTCCCTGGGGACTACAAATGATGTCAAATATAATTAATAAAAAAAAGGTTAATCTCAAAAAAAAAAAAAGTCTATTTAAGTTCAAGATCAGAGAGAACCAAAGGTGCAGGAAAGGAGACCAGTGGAGATAGTTCAGGTTAGAGATAGGTAATTGAGTTAGATGGTACCACAGAATCAGATTGTGGTATGTTCTGAAGTTGGAATTTGCTAGTAGTGATAGAATGTCTGTGGGAGGAGAGCAGCAGGGAGTGAAAGACACCAATCAGGAGCAACTGTAGTTCTCCCAACCCCAACATTTTCTCTCTCTCTTGCTCTCACTCACACACATACACACACACACACACACACACAGAATAGCCATTTTCTGACGCTGGGAAGATAATAGAAGCACATGTCTGAAACATGAAAGTCTGGATATTAGCAAGTCTGGCATGCCAATTAGACCTCCAGTATTGAACAGCTGGATAATGTGAATCTGGAGTTTAGGGCAGAGGTTTGAGTTCAAGGTTTAGTTAGGGGTATAAATGTAAATTAACTGTAAGGAACTCCTTCATATACTAATAACATAACCTAGAAGACTAGTGAAGAAAACAATTAGACCCCACCCACGTAACAGTCATTGTGTTTGCTTGTTTCTATATAATAATTCATTCTGTCTTCCTGTCATTGATTATTATTTTTTTCCCTCCCTTCCTTAAATCTCATTTTTTCCTGTCATTGATTATTATCTTTTCTCCCTCCCTTCCTTGAATCTCATTTTCAAGAGCTTCATTTTCCCTCTTTCTTGGGTCTTATTTTCTCTGCTTCCTTTGTTGCCTTTTATGTTAGAATAATTCTGTGGTCATCGGAGTGGAGTGCCTGGCTCAGGTTCAGGAATATGATGGTCATTATCATTTTGGCCTTTCCTCTCTATTTTCTTTGTTTCTGGCTGCAGTAACTTTTTCATCATTAAAACATTTTAGCTGGGTTGCATGAACACTTTCCAGTTTTGTGGTGCCATTAAGCAAGTTGCTTTCTCTGTGAAGGTTTGTGAGAATGTAGTCACAAAGGACAATTTAATCATTAGGCAGATGACAGTGATGCAATCCACACCCTCCCCCGCCCCATTGTTCTGTCCTCTTCATTTGACATTTATAAACACTCTTTTCTTTGTCCTGAACAATTTCTATAGATTGTTAAACCACACTATTCCTTCCCTACTTTTAGTAAAATTTGCACTAACTGGAAAGCACATTCATCTCTTAAGTTCCTTTTTTTGTAAATCCCATTATGATTTGTATTCCTTTTTTAAAAAAAAATTTATTTATTTATGCATGCAAGAACTGCTTTATTTATGCCAGATTTGTGGGGGGGAGGGGGGAGGGTAAAAGTATTCACCAGAGACAGAGTGGGAAGCAGAACAGGCAGAGCTACTGAAATACACTGCTGAGGGAGCAGTGGGCAAGACAGGAGAGGTCTGCTACGCCATGTGGGTCCCCTCCCTGACCGGGGATCCATCTCATGCTGCAGTGGCTGGTGATAGCTTGATAGAGCTGAGACTTAACCCTTGCACCAACAGAAAGGCTCCTCTTCACTCTTTTTACATCAAATTCCCCCTTAATCATTGTTCGGCATAGTTTTTGAAGAAGCAGTACTAGCACTGGACCTCCTCTTCAATGCAGGGATAAAAGAGCCTGTCTCTCTCTGAGTGAAGGAAAATGCATTTGCTTTTCTCTCTAAAGAGAACATGGGTAACAGCAGGAGTAAGAGATGCTGCCACCTCCAGGCTCTGTGTTTACAGAAAAACAGGAAGAGAACTCCTGCTAAGAACCACTTATTAATCTTACCAAAACCTGTCCCAAGTTAATTCAAATACAGAATAAAGTGTGTGGCTATCACTTAGGTTGTTGAACACACTTGAATTAAAGATGGAATTTATTGGTGTAAAATAAGTTCTCAGCTTAAATCAAGAAGTTTTGGAAAATTTACCTGAACCTATTAGTGTTGGAAAACCTACAGTTGTGGTAAGATGCTAGGTCTTCTGAGTCTGGATAGCATTTGTGAATGCCTGAGGAATGCTAAATGTTGTCAAAGGTCACTGACTTGTCTTCTCTTGCTTCCCTCTTTCCCACTTCCTGGAGAAACAGGACTGCAGGGACTGCTACCAACAAGCTGTGGTATGCCTCTCTGGCCCTGGTGACCCTCGTGATGTACTCCATTGCGACTGGAGGCTTGATTTTGATGGGAGTGTTTTATACACAGAGAGATGGCTGCATGGAAAACAAAATTCTGCTGGGGGTAAACGGAGGGCTGTGTCTGCTTATCTCAATGGTAGCCATCTCACCCTGTGTCCAAAATCGTAAGTAGCAGGTTTTTCCATTCTTCCTTATAAGTGTCTTTGAGAAAACCCAGTGTGTTTTCTCTTTTTAAATTATGTTCACGCCTTCACAGAAATAGGTCAGCAGTAGAAAAGGCGGGACTCTAGTCTCCTCTTCTGTCCCACACCTGTGCTGGATATGAAGACTTGCCCTGTCAAGAAAGAATCTGAATGTGGGCCTCTCTGGTATCTAGGGATTAAGTCTCAGGCTATCACCCCTATGGTCTGAGTTCAATCCCGGCCAGGGAGCTAACCCACATAGTACAGCAGACCTGTCTTACCTGCTGTTCCCCTCACTAGTGTATTTCAGTCAATCCGCCAGTTCTTCTTTCCACTCTGTCTCTGGTTAAACCTCTCACTCCCTGCACCTCTGGCCTATACCCCAGTTCTTCTTAAAAAAAAAAAAAGAAAGGTCTGAATATAATGAAGAAAAAGTTGGAATAAAGATATTGCCATGATTAAATAAGGTACTACAAAAAGCTTTTCAATGGAAAATACCCTGTTTTATTTTTGTTTTTTTTCCTGTACTTGCTTCAGGTCATCTTTTATTCAGTGCCTGTGGGCCAGAAATCAGGGACAGTGTGGTCTAGAGAGGCAGAGGGTAGAAAATCTGATCATTCTGAGACCCAAGTCGTTCTACGGTAAAGCCAACAGAAACCTGTGAGCCTGTTTCATAGGCTTGTTTCAAAGGCATGAGGAAGAGACGATGGAACTTGAAAGAGCTTTGGAAAGTATAGATGTGAATTATCTTTTATAAAGGACTTCTGATATTTTAAGCCATTATGCTGTCTTTGATTATGGAAAGAAACACCCTGGTCTAATGTTTCTTGAAGGTACCTTACTCTGTAGGTGGTGGCAATGCACATGACGTTCAGGTTTCCATACATGAAAAAGAAAATATGACTTATAATTTTATAGCCTTTGAATTCTTCTAAAATTATTTAAAAGGCAACTACTACTGAGTAACTTTTGAGTAATTTAAAAGTGTTTGTGTTCTTAAAAATGTCAAGTCCATTATGGAAAATACTGTTCTTCCACTCTCTTTAATTGGTCAATTAAGAATTTCTCAAAACAGGGCCTCCCTGGTGGCACAAGGGGTTAAGTCGCAGCACTGTGAAGCTTTCCACAGCCACTGCAGCATGATTTTGATCCCCGGCCAGAGAGCTGTCCACATGGCACAGCAAAGCTCTCCTGTCTCACCCACTGTTCCCCTCAGCAGTGTGTTTCAGTAGATCTGCCTTTTCTCCCCACTCTGTCTCTGATGAATCCTTTTACCCCTGCAACTCTGGCTTGCACCCCAGCTCTTATATGCATCAATAAATAAATCTTTAAAAAACAAAACACATAAAAAAAGAAAACTTCCTTACAGTAAAAAAAAAAATTCCCAAAACATTATTTGCTGGAGTCCAGCTCCAGCCAAGGGCAGGGTCCCCACTAGATAAGACTGCGTCTGTCCAAGAATGAGGAGTAAATGAGGAGATGCTCACACTTGATCAGAGTGTAGCAGTCCTCCTACTGAAAGTCTCAGCAGGTCTTTATTTATACATTACAAGCAAGTAGTGGGGTTACATAAGCATGTGTATAGAGAAGGGAGATAACAATCATTACATTTTTTTCAAGAACAGCTTGGGGTCTTATGAACCCCAGCCAGGATTGACATATAATTTCAAAGTAAAGCCTACGTGTAAAAACAACATGTTTCTATTAGTGTTTTAACTATTATGATTGATCAGTCAGTGTTAAGGCAGGCATATCAATTTTATGCAGTCGCAACTAATTATTTTATTTTTACTCTGAGTATAAGATTGATTATTAGTCACAAAGTCTAGGGTCAAACTAGTGTCAGTACTTAAAAAACTACAGACCTACAGGAAAAAGGAAGTACTAAAATTAAAACCTAAATCATATCTATACCCTAATGTTTGACCTTCAAAAGGAACCATTAACTTCAATATCTCCCAAACCTAAATCTAATTAGTAATATTTTTTGTTACTAAGGAGTCTTCCTATACATGATTACATTTTAAGTAGAACAAAGGAAAAAAAGGAGGGGAGGAGGGGATGAAGAGTTCACGTGGCTCATTCGTCACCTAAGGAATACAGAGCCTTTCATAATAGCCCAAGTTACAAAGGTCATATTTTTGGTTCCTGAGGTTAGTTTTCCATAGTAAATGTTTATGTCTGGGAATTTTCCTAATAAATAATTATAGAATTTGTAAAACAACCACATTCCAATTGCATTTATGTTACCTGGTTTTACAGTATTGATTTTCTTGAATTTGTATTATAGTATTAGCCAATCAGTAGTTCATCATCAAAATGCATAACAACCAATTATCTTGTTTAGTAACAAAGCCAGTTTCACAACTACTCCTGTAGATAATTTTCCAGTAAGTACATATAATGAAACTTACAAAACTTTAATTATAAGATCAGCCAAAACAAAAAGGAATCTGGCAGGGGCCAGCTTTGGAACCCCTGATTTTTCAGGAGTGTCCCCCCCATGTCAGGCTTTTGTCACACATCATGAGTAGGATGGCCCTCACCAATTCTTAGTATTCTAATAATGATTAAATTATCCTTTGAGTTAAATCTATCTTTTGAAATAGTTATATTTTTAAATATTTGGTTTAATACTATTCATTACTAAGGCAATGCTTAGTCTCATGCTAACAAACAGAGTCTATTTCTATAACTCTATTAGTTATTATAATTTAATAGTAATAATTCTGGAAATACTTGATCAGAGAGTAGAATGAGTAAAACCAAATCCGTTCATGTCAGCAGGTGGCCTAAAATTTACCCCGCTTATCCCATCCAGGTCACACTACTGCAAACACTTAGCATAAGTGTTAGAATCCTAAGGCCCTTCCCAGTGAGTGAGCCCCCATAGCCTTCCTCTTTGGTTTGGACTGGCTCTGGTGTTCTCAAAGGTGGCTCCTTACAATGGATGACAAGGGATGGGGAAAAAAGTTACTCACCACATGAGTTGGAACAATGAGAAGCCTAGAGGGGCTATACCAAGAAAACTCCCTTAAGGAGGGTAAATCAAGGTGCAGCCCCATTCCGGGTACAGTCTCCTATTTATTTAGAATCAAGAGGAAGAAGTCAAGTAAGGAGACATGGGGAATTGGTTAATGTGTGGGAGATTGAGGGAGAGTCAGGGGAGGCCTTAAGGTTATAGCTAATTAAAGCCTAGTATCTCTTGCACAGATAATTCCTCATACCTGGACTTTTGCCCTGAAAGGATCCTTGTTTCAAACTTTCCCTCTTCACACTGAGTGAAGGGCACAGAAAAGTCAAAGCAAAGATACAGAGGAATCCAGGCTCCCACACGAATGTTTTTTTTCCATTGACAGATAAGAACTTTCTCCCCTCATGCACTGTCTGATGGCCTTGCGAAGTCTGTGAAGTCTTCTCATTTATCCCATTAAGCTGTGTGGTCTCACAAATAATGGTTAAATTTTACGGTGTTAAATTTTCTTCTGAGGTCATGCGGTTTAAGAACCAGTGTTAATGACCTCAGGAGCTAGGCAGATATTTAAGTACATTCCTAGTTGTGCAAGTGAGGCGTTACTAGAGAACTGCCTATCTCTAAATTAGTTGAGGTGCATTAGCTACTTGTGACAGCCACATGGCTATCTCTAAAATAGCTGTTTCAAATGTCAAGACCCTTCCCCTCAGTAACTCTTCTTTCCTTTGAAGTTGGGGGCGGTCTAAATTGGAAGAATAAATATCATTCGGGGAGTAGGAGACCTTTTTTATTTTATTTTTTAAATTTTGCATGTACTTTGTTTTCATTGAAATGTGAAACACTGTCTTAAAATCTGTCACCTGTGATTTTCCAGGACAGCCGCACTCCGGGTTACTGCAGTCAGGTCTTATAAGCTGCTATGTCACCTATCTCACCTTCTCAGCTCTCTCCAGCAAACCTCTGGAAGTAGGTAAGTCAGACTTGTTAGGGAGCAAGTGTTTACCCTTGAGTGTTTTCATTTGTGGAAGAAGGAACATGGCACCATTGTTTAAATATCAGGGATGCCATAAATCAAAATAGAGAGACCTTTTTGTTCAATTAAGTACTTAGCATGGAGTATGAAAGTGAAAATTTCACCTTCGACTCTTCGCACTGGGTAGGCAAGATGTGAACAAAAGTGGGTTTTTTAACCCAACCTGCATTTCCTCTCTGTTTTCAAGAAGCACAGTTGTTTTGCTTTGAAGCACTTTGGTTTTAAGCACTTTGGTTATTAATCTTCTCTCTTAAATGACATTTATTTGCAGAAACATGAGCTTTGGAATTGGACTGCATGGATTTACAGCCTAGTTTGGCCACTTAAGTAACTTGTGCAAAATTCCCTTATCCCCTCTTTAAAATAGAGAGTGTTAACAAGATAACTAAATTAAGAGTCCAGTTTTATAAGGTGACATCTAAGAATTCAGTTGAGAATGTGTGTATTTGTATATGTGGGTACAGTTCTGGCATGTAGCAGGTGTTACATAAGGATTTTTGTAGAGTAGTTAACAGTGATTATTTGAGACCTATGAAAGTTCTATTATTGCTATAAGTTGTTATTAAAGTCGCTGAACCTTGCCAGTAAAAGACCAAATTTTCTTATTTTGATTTCCAAACTCCTTATATTTCTTTATCTATATAACTTGTGTGAGAAATAAATGTGTGTATAAATGTATTAACACACACATAGTGTATATGTTTGGGTAAATTGATGTTGTATAAATCAAATTAAATAAATGTTCTCTCTTCTCTCTAGAAAATAGAAGTGTTTCTTTTGAGTTTAGAAAGCAAATGCAATGGTAATTTTTAAGTTTTAGCATATACATGTATTATGTATAACTCTTGCCCTTATAACAATTTACAGTAAAAGTTACATAATTGTAGGTCTTACTAAGTATGGTCTAGCTAGGATTTCACTTTTTTTAAGGAAGTGCTATTTTAACATTACATTTATTTAAATTCAGTTTCTTTTAAGATCTTAAACATATAATTACTTATTAATCTTTGGTTTTAACTTAATGGGATTTTTGGTGACAGTATTCCTCTTCTTAATGATAAGTAGCACTTAAAAATTAGGTGCTTAGATGGAAAATCTCATATTTTGGTCAGTTAAAAAAAAATTTTTTTTCCCCCAATTGGCCTAAGAATTAAGACTTCCTAACCCACAGCATACACAGTTATGGTTACTGTTTCAAGTGTCAGGACCTGTAATAATCTAACCTAACTTGAAACACTTAGAATGTGCATACTTACAAGGTGGTTTCTAGGCTGTTTTATATTCTTTATTTTGGGGCAAAGTTGGCAGTCACATAAAGCTTGAGTTTTTAAAATCAAAGACTCTATGCTAGATAAAAAATAAATTACCATTGATTATAATATTTTAGAAGTCTTTGTTTAGTAACCTCTCAAAAGTGTTTTCAAATCCGTAGCACCTCAGCATGACCTTAAATTACATACTCTTTTTTCCACCCCCCTGCGCCTTTGCACAGGTTATTTTATTTTCTCCGGCAGTATTAGCAGTGCTCATAGTTTATAATTTGAAACTTTCAAAAAGCAGATACATGAATACCATCAAATTTCTTTATATCATGACTCAATAACTATTGAACAGTAAGTCCCCTAAATTCAGTGAACAAGATGATACAAATGTTGACACCATCCGCTGGTAAACAGGCTTTTGTAATCAGCAGTAATAAATATAATAGAATTAATGCTTACCACAGTATCAATAAGGAAAGGCTTTATCTTCAAATCAGCTCTTCTTCCACTCTGATTTTTTAAGATACATTTAAGCCCTGATCAGTTGAAAGAAGCAAGATAGATATTTTCCTTTAAAAAGAAAATATTAAAAAAAAATTAAAAAAAAAAAAAAGAAAATATTGAGAAATGGACCTCTCTGGGAGAATTTTCTTAGAAACGGGGGAAAGAAGCATGGGGGAAAAGAGGGATGCTTCTCTGTCACCAGCAGTAATGTGCCTTCGCACCTGTGAGCTGTTGGCCAGAGCCCTGTGCATTGCTGGTGTGTTTGCTAGTAGAGCACCCTCAAAACTTCTCCAAAGGGCATGGACATGGAGGAAGCACGCAGATGTCTGCATACTAGTTACCTGCACCATATCTTTGCTCAGACACTGCCACATCAGTTGGAAAATGGATCTAAGTTTACCTTTTAATATTTAATATTTGAATAGTACTGCAAAAGAACAACTCTTTTAAGGTCCTAAAGCTGAAGAACCCTGTAGCACTAAACTGGTATCTATGCTTTTCTTCTAAGAGGGTGCAGAGGGGGAGAGGGTTCTTTGAGAAAGCAACAATTTAGTCTGAGTGGAGTCAGACTGTAGAGTTTGAAGTTTTCAGTGAGAAGTCTTCATTATTCTAAGCTGAATTTTCTCATACTATTTTTCCTGAGTTTTCTCAGGATGAATGTTTCTATGAGTTAGAACAAACTTTTCTGAATTGCTTTTCTTCTTAAGTTCTAGATGAACGTGGGAAGAATGTTACCATCTGTGTGCCTGACTTCGGTCAGGACCTGTACCGAGATAAAAACTTAGTTACTGGCCTGGGAACTGCTGTCTTGTTTGGGTGCATCTTATATTCATGGTAAGTCTTAGGAGTTACTTGAGGTCATCTTTGCAGACTTTTGAAGTCTGCAAAGTCCACAGAAGAATTTATATAAGTTTCCCAGCTGTGAGGCAACAAAACAAATACCATCTGAGGAGGAGGGAAAATAGCATAAGGAAAAAAAGGTAATATGACAGCATGAAGTCGAGGTGTTTGGCCTTCATTTGCCTTACTTGTATTTATATGAGGTAGAGAAACATATGGTGTGTTCCAGCCCTTTAAAAGATGATTGAATATTAATTACTAAAGCATTTTTGGAGGGCGAGGGAGCACAAACAGGAAGAGAGTATGTGCCAGAATGTTTAGGCAACTTTCTAATCCAAGGGAAATACCATTTGTCCTGCTGTTGATGGAAAGTACAAAGCACTACACACACAGTCATTCTGTGCTTGGTCCAAGAAAGACAGGAAGCATCCCTCTTCTTTTATGCTAAAACCCACAATGCTGTTAAGGTGGTGATACAGGATTAGGGTTGGACAGTATTTCAGAGGCTTATGGTAGGGCTATACCACCTTTAAAATATTTCCAAGATTGCTAGAGGGAGAAAAATAAAGGATAGAAATGTTTCTTATTCTACACATTTCATTGATATTCCTTTTTTATTTTACATTTATTGGTTATGTTTCAGTGCATAAAAATTCAGCCTGTGGTAGAGGTGTTACAATCTTCCTTTGTCTGAAAGTAAATAATCCTGGTGGTGATCGCCTTATATAAATCAGCTGTCTTTCTGAACAAGCTGGCGTTTTCTCTTCCTGCTTCTATCACCCACTATTGCTAGACAGGGACCAACAAACACAGGCACTTCAGAAGCTGGAGAGATGAGTTTTATTAAGTAATTGTTTAGAGTCTTGCAATAAGCCACAGAAAGCTTTCTGGGCAGGCAGCTGTTATGCTGATGTTGTGTAACATCGGCTCCCAGTCTGTCAGACATAGTGACAGAATCTTACTGCACCAGAGTGTCCACTTTTTTACCTTTCATTTGTATTAATTGCATAGTTGTTCACTGAATACCTGGTATCTACAAAGCAGTTAACTGGGATTCAGGCCCACCTCAATGAGTGTTTTCAGGAACACTGTAGAGGCACCCACATTTTGAATTCTGATTGTCAGCGCTTTCTTGAGTAAGCATTTCCTTCCTGAGTCTTATCTTATTTTTGGACTTTGGAAGAGAAATGACAGCAACACAGCTAATTTCAGGATTTGTCTTCAGTTTTTTATGTAGTGGCATGTAAAAAACATTGAAAAGTCATATGAGAAAGTAGGTCACTAAACTGTGAATGTGAAATATTCCATATTTAAAATAAAACATAGTTATACATAAAATTCCAAAAGGAGATAAACCAAATTTCAGATTTGTAATAGTGGTGATATTAGGGATAACACTGTTTCCTTTTGTTCTGGTTTTTTCCTATTTTTTTTTTTTAATGCGCTTGCATTCTTTTGTTTGTATTTGTTGTTTGTCAGAATATCTCTGAAGATATGTAACAGTAAAATCAAGTCCTTGTGGGTTGCTGGATACCTAATCACACATGGGGAGAAAAATGTTTGCCCCCCCATATAAAAAATAGAGGGCTTGGATTTCTGTAAACCCATCAATGGAAAAAGTGGCCAAAATTCTACTTAGTGTGCTGACAGAATTCCACTAATGGTGTTGCTGCATGGAATTTTTACTGTCAGATTTTCACTGTCACCCTTGAATGAGAGATGATTAAAAAAAAAAAAATCACCCCTTCCTGCATTTAGAGGCACCGTCGTGGAGGTTGGTGTGGTTTGCTCTGATAGTCCCCAGAGATAACAATTTTCAAAGGTGACAGCTGCTACTTAAAGTCTGTCTAAACCAATAATAAAAGTTACTGAGCACTAGTAGCTGAACTGCAAAAGCGTAGTGAGGGGCCTCCCTGGTGGGTTAAGCCACTGCAACACAAGTTCGATCCCTGCTACTGGCCAGGGAGGGGACCCACATGGCGTAGCAGACCTCTCCTGCCTCGCCCGCTGCTCCCCTCAGCAGTGTGTTTCAATCTATCTGCCTGTTCTGCTCCCCGCTCTGTCTCCCATGAATTTTCTCACCGCCCCAGCACCTCTGACCTGTACCCCAGTTCTTGTATGCATAAATAAATAAATCTTTTTTTAAAATAAATTAAAAAGCATAGTGAGTGCCCAGTGATGGAAAACAGCCGCCTCCAAGTGGAGACAGAGGAGCCAGTGGACTCTGGGGCGTTTGTGTAACCCTGGCCATGCACACACTCCCTGGGGACCAGCAGTGGATCCCTCCCAGGTGGGGTCAGAACACCGAGGTCTGGGTGATGTGTTTGCTGTGATTACTCAAAGCAGGAGGAGTTGACTCTGCGAACTCCATAAATGGACCAGCTTGGAGCTTACAGAGAAGTGAGTTCAGACCAAGCAGAGCCTCGGGAGAGGGAATACTGCTGGGAGTCAGAGGAGGCCTGATTAGGAATTCTCCCATTTTGACTTCTGAAAGCTGACATTTTCCTCCCACGCACTGAAGAATGAAAGGTTGTAAGCTAACACAAAAAGAGGCTGGGTAGAGCTATAAATTGGATACAGTTGCAGGACTGTCTAGAATTTCCAGTAGCGGTTCTAAGAAGCTGGAAGACTAGGTGTGTATGGTGTGTATGTTAAGAGGAGAAAATTGCCCCCCCCCCTTTTTTTAAGTTGTCCATTTTCAGTGGGAGTTTGAGATTGCCTGTAGCTGACTTCTGGTAAGGTCACAGAAAGCTCACACTCTAGGGGGCTGTTGTGATGACACCCTCCTCTATTTCTGGTTCTCTGTCTTGAGTCCTGCTCCTGAGCATTCCTGTGATGGTGTTTTGCGCTTTGTTTTGCTGTCTCAGCTGGGAACAAGGGCCCCAACAAAACCCACTCCTGCCTTCCTCTTCAGCTTTCCCATGAAGGCTTCTCCAGAAGCACCCAGCACTGTCGCTGTGAAGGTCACACACAACGCGGGCCCCACACAGGTGTTCACTCATGGCAGGTTCTTATCTCCCACGCTCTCTTAGGCCTGGATTCTTTTTTTAAAGATTTATTTATTTATGCACACAAGCACTGGGGTACAAGGCCAGAGTTCAGGGCGGTGAGAGGATTCACCACAGAGAGCAGGGAGCAGAACAGGCAGATCAACGGAAGTACACTGCTGAGGGGAGCAGTGGGCACAGCAGGAGAGGTCTGCCGCGCCATGTGGGTCCCCCCACCCTGGCCGGCAGCAGGGATAGAACTTGTGCTGCAGTGGCTGTGGTTTGCTTCATAGTGTGCTGCTTAACCCACTGCGCCACCAGGGAGGCCCTTAGGCCTGGATTCTTGCTGTGATTACCTTCATGTGTTTTTCCTTCATTTCCTCCTTGGGTCTCTGGATTTTGTTGACATTGTTTTCCTGTTGACTTCAAGTTCATACTGTCAGACTGGACAGAACGCTGGAGTTGATCAAGTTCAACTCCCACATTGTATAAAAGGAAACTGAGGCATGGAGCCTATTTCATTTGCTTTCCCTGACCCCAGTTTCAGGAAACTTGAGTCTCCTTTGCTGATTGTTTAGAGACACAGGTTCATAATTGTTTTTTTCCTCTTCCCTGGCATGGCTTGGAGTGAGGACTACTGTTCACTGAGGCAGTAGGATAAGCTGGGGAGTCCTGCCTGGTGGTATAGTGGCTAACTCTCCTTACTATCCCCTATCACCTCTGTGGCCTGAGTTCGGTCCTTGGCCAGGGAGGGGACCCACATGGTGCAGCAGACTTCTCTTGTCTTGCCCACTGCTCCCCTCAGCAGTGTATTTCAGTAGATCCACCTGTTTTGCTCCCCATTCTGGCTCCAGTGAATCCTCTCCCTGCATCTGTGGCCTGTACCCCAGTTCTTGTATGCATAAATAATAATAATTTTTTTAAAAAAGGATAAGCTGGATAACATCTAATTATATTTTTAAGAGGCATTTAAGAGGGAAATAATTGTTGATGTTTAAGCTATTTAGGAAGTTGAATACAAAATTGGGAAAATTAAGAATCTCTAATAAATGTCCCAATGTTGGACATTCACAACAATATGGCAGACCTTGTTAAAATAAGCACAAGTTTGGTGAAATGCTGTTGAACAGAAGATTGACTTAAACTGAGAAACCAGAGAGTTTTATCTATTCTTCAGTGTCGTTTGTATCTTTATTTTGGGGACTCCTGGCACTCCCTAAACTACCAGTGGAATTTTCCTGACTGCATCATCGGGCATGTTGTGGTCTCCTCCCAGTTCCCAGCCCCTGGTCTCCTTACAGCGTTGGGAGTCACAAGTTATACGATACAATGGGAATATCACTGAACTTTATCACATGGAAGCGGGGAGAGTATGCCATCTTCAGGACCTACCCTGCACATTTGCAGGGGCCAAAATTCAGACTTTCTTCAATCGAGGAGAGTCTCACAGCTCTAGAAGCATCCAAATTTACAGAAGACTCTCTGCTTTCCAAATCATTCTGCCAATGTGGAAGAGGGTCTGGGCATGACTGTGCATTTTATGGTAGCATCTACTTGAGAAGTCACACTTCACAAATGATGAGCTGAATATAGTTATTTCTAGAAATAAAAAGAAAAACTTCCATGGTTATTGCTCTTTAATGGTGAAAGTGAAGCAGTAAAGGTGCCAGAATCAAAGTCTTTGTTTTCCTTTTTCAAAGATTTAATTTATGCATACAACTGGGTTACAGGCCAGAGGTTTGTGGGGGGGATGAAGACTCACTAGAGGCAGAGTGGGGAACAGAACAGGCAGATTGACTGAAATACCCTGCTGAGGGGAGCAGTGAGCGAAGCAGGAGAGGTTTGCTGCGCCATGTGGGTCAGCTCCCTGGCAGAGATTGGACTCCTAATGCAGTGGCCGTAGATGCTTCACAGTGTAGTGCTTAACCCCTTGCACCACCCGGGAGGCCCAAAAGTCTTTGTTTTTCTGAAATCATTTTATTCCAAAGAATTGATAAAGTGGAATATGATTCTTCAACCACAATTAAAAGTTGCATTTCCCAGCATGAAAGCTGTTTACTATATTAGATCCTAATTCATGTGCACAAATGTAGCACACTCTTAAATACAGAAACAAAGTGTGTGGTACTTGGGTGCACAGTCCTTGGGAAATGTTTCTGCTGTTCTTCAGACCTGGCTCAAAGTGGGAAAATGGAAGTGGAGTGGCCCTGATGCACTTCCTCCTGTTCCAGGCAGAAATGAGTGATGCCATTAGACTGAACTGAACTACAAAGGAGGCAGTGTGCTTGGCTTTCTGTGAGGAAGGTTTTTTGTTCTTTATTTGCATCTCATTGATCTCTTCTTTGCTTGGGAAAGGGGAGAAGAGTGAGATGAGGGGCTGTTATCTCCGGTGGTTTGTTTGGTTGAAGTGAGTCTTCATTTCTGCCTCTTCCCTAGCCAGCAGGACGCCCACCTCCAGGCCAGCACAGAAATGCAGGGGGGAAGGATTGGTGTCTTCCACCGAGTCCCAGTGCTTTCAGCATGTGGCTATCTTCCAGTCAGAATTTGCTTTAAAAAAAAAAAATTGACAGCTGGAACTTTAAGTATTGTACCCTTTTTCTCTGCCTCCCCCCCCACTCCCAGCCCCAGGAAAGATAAATGCTCTTTTTACTTCCCTAAACAAATTTTGTAGTATTTTACCTCTTTAGGTGTGGGGAAAGTAGCAGATCACGCTGACATCTGTTCTATGTTGAATTTCCAGACAGAAACTCTTGCCCTGCTATAGGCAGAAATAATTGACTTTTGTTCTTGGTGCCCTTGCTTTATATTGGGGTTCTGGAGTCTTCATTGTTTTTGTTACCTTCTAAGTGAGACTAGTCAACAATAAAAAAAGTTCAATCAGGAAATTATTTTGGCATTATTTTGGGAGAAGTGAAAAACAAGACAATAGGCATCTTATTTCTTACCTTCAGTCTTTTCTTTGCATATAAATTATCTACATAATCTGCTCAGTTTGGGCATCAAGTGTAGAGTAATTGGTCGGCCAGTTTTGGAATTGAGTTGGATATAAACTAGTTTACTGTATCCACAGTATCAGAGCCATCAGTTACACAGAGCCTCTGGTTGCGGCGTTGTCCAGAGAACGCTTCCCTTCCTGGAATGTGGCACACACATCCGTTAATGTGCCCTGCTGACTCTTTCCTTTGCTGTTTAGTCTCACATCGACAACAAGATCGAGTTCTGATGCTCTGCAGGGGCGCTATGCAGCGCCTGAACTGGAGGTAAGTTCATGTTCTCTTCTTGTCCTGCCTCAGCCCATAAGGCCTTTTTTTTTTTTCCCCCCAGAAAGAATCTTAATGTTTATTTGCATCTTTATTAGTCTGTATCCCACGATCCCATTTTTTTCCTTGGGACAGAAGAATGAGATTTGACATCTAGTCCATTCCTTCATCTTACATATCTGTCTGCGCCCGCCATACATAGCATGAGCGTGAGGTTATATAGTAACTGTTCTGAAGGAGAAGAGATAGACAAGGAAGAGTGAGACAGACCTCTCCTCTGTCTATGCTTGAGCCTCATTTTGTATCAGTTCCATTAGGCGGGTGTTTCATTGGGAAAGGAATGGTGAACTCTAGGTGCCCAGAGAATCGCTGTGGTCAGCAAATGCCTGTACGCCTGCAGAATGTTTGTTATTTTCTTACTAGTGCAAGGTCTTTTTTGGGGTCCTCTATGGAATGTCCACCAAGACCAAAGAACAGCTAATCAGATGAAGGCGGTTCCAGTGGTGGCTAAGCCTTACAGCGCTTGTCATATGCCAGGCACTGTTCTAAGCTCTCCATGTGATTTCATTTAATCCCCATAAAACCCCAGTGAGAGTTTGAGCTCCATTTTACAGAGGGACCCTCTGTAAAAGTTAAGTCATTTAAATCCTGCAGGTTTCAGTTTGCTGGCAGCTTAATTGCATTCTGGCTCCAGAGTCTGTTCCCAGCCATGGCTGCCCAGGGCGCAACCGCTGTGTCCAGGCCTTGCTGCTGACCCTGCCTGGCATTTGGCCCCTGGCTGCATTCTGCTGGCTCTCCCTGGATGGGAGAGCCCTGGTGTCTGTCCAGACAGGGGCACTTCACTCTGCAGCTGGGTCTCTGGGGATGGTCTTTCCTGCACCTGACGTGGAGATAGGGAATAATTATGAAGGCTTGTCAGTCTGCCAGCACCACTCACCAGCTCTTTCTGTCACTTAAAAAAGAGAAAACTGTGCTTAGTTTGAATAGGTTACTGCCTATTATACAGAAGAGAATGGTCTCTGGAAGGCAGGCCTTTGTTCCTACAGCTGACTGGGGGACCACCTGCTGAGGCTGGATGGTTATGGTTTCAATATCCCTATTGTGTACCCAGTGAAAGCTCAAAGAACAGCAAGTTTCTAAGTTAGACTTAAGAGAGGATGTTTTTCTTCCTCATCCCACGGCCCCAGTGTTTCCTTCTGATGTGAGGAGCATGTGGCCTGGAAGTCAGTCTGCTCTCCTTGCATCACGTTTCACAGGATACACCTTGAAAGAGAAACTTGTTTCTTACAGTAACTTAAGCTTCAAAAGAAAGAGGACCCCAAAGCATACCATGTCTTGGGCCCACTGAATGAATTAGTGAATGTTAGCCTGTCACTTGATCCAAGGTTCTGTTGAGGCTAATCCCTCTTTTACCAGTACCTGGCCATGCAGGAGGGAAACGAGGCCTTGGCCTCCAAGTGTATAAATAGGACAAAGCCTCCAGGGCCCAGCATTTCCTAGATTGTCTTGGTACTTGCAATGTTTCTTACTCTGTTTACTGGAGGCCTCCTGAACTCATTTTTCATAAGCTGATTTTTTAAATTAAGTTGTTATTTTGAGTAAATAAGGAGCACAATTTGAAAGGCACCGAAGACTCTCCCAAGGGAAGCACCTGTCGTCAGCACCTGTGTCCACGTCCCTTAGCTTTGTCGTTGAGTCTGTCAACTCCACCACCACCTCTTAGAATCTTTTTTTTTTTAATATTTACTTATTTATGCATACAAGACTGGAGGTGTAGGTGGTGAGAGGATTCACCAGAGACAGAGACAGTATATTTCTACTGAGGGAGCGGCGGGTGAGACAGGAGAGGTCTGCTGTGCCATGTGGGCCACCTCCCTGAGCCGGGATTGAACTCGTGCTGCAGTGGCTGAGGATAGCTTCATAGTGCTGAGACTTAATCCCCTGTGCCACCAGGGAGGCCCCTCTTAGAATCTCTGAATCCTGGACCTTGGAGTTTCATTCCTCCCTTTGTGTTCCAGCTGTGGCACTAAGCTGTTGTGTAATTTTAGGTCAGTTGTTTAACCTGTTTGACCTCAGTTTCCTCAACTGTAAACAGGATAATAATCCCAGCTGCACAAGTTGGAGATAATTGAATGAGGTAGTGAGTAGAGCAGGGAGGGGTGCTTGTCTTGTTCACTTTGTTTTAGTTGAATTCTCCAGAAGCAAATGCTGAGGCAGAGTGTGATGTGCAGAGATTGATACATATGGAAGGAAGGACAGGGATGGAGGCAGAACTGGGAGGAAGGTCAAGTTAAGGGTCATGCGAGCTGGGTAAAGCCCCTGCTGACTCCGTGGTGCTCCAGATCAGTTTGACCCAACAGAGCTGTCCCCGGGTGTCAGTGGCTGGGCCTGGAGCAGTGAATCCTGTGGCCTGCCAGGGAGGGCTTGCTGTAGGACAGGTGGGCTCTCTGCCACTGTGTACCACTTTACTTCTGGTCGGTCACCTGTACCCAGGGCATCTGAGATGGAATGATGCCGAGTCAAACCTTCTGAAAGGATGAAGTGTGCAGTTCAGGGCCTGGGATCCTGGGATGCAGCTCAGACTGGAAGGGTTTGACACACAGGTGGCCTTTAGTGCTTGACAGATGGGGAGAGGAAAAAAGCAGAAAACCTGACTTTCTCGGTTTTGCTTTCCCAGAGAGCTCGCTGTTGTTTTTGCTTCGGCCCTGATGGAGAAGGTAAGCGGACAGCTTTTCTTCTGTGTGTCTCTGGGAACCTGCAGGCCCGGACCGCACTGATCTGCATGCATTTGGGATTCGTACACAAATAACTTATATGGGGAATTTTTTGTTCCAAAGCTGGCTGTTTATATACTTTTAATATTCTTCCTGAAAGGTTGCTGGGCTTTGTGTTGCTATCTGGCAGGTGACAGTAAGTCTAGATTTTGGTTCATATTTAAGTTAAATTACATAGCGAGATTTAGGGAAACAGAAGGCACATATTTTAAAGGAATGAAAATTCCTTTGAATAATACCAAGAAATCCTGACACCTCATTTTTAGACTACTTCTTTCCTTCAACTTTCCTTCTCAGATTGAGGTAACAGCAACTTGAGAACTCTTGGGCTACTCCCTCTCATTTCCTTCTGCGCTTATAAATTATTTTTTTAAGGGCTCTCTCCCTTTGCTCTGTTAAAATAAATGGGATGTTAGGTAATTCATCCTGTTAAGGAAGGCTTTGGGGTGAGGTGGGAGGATTTTGCTTACAACACAGGTGAAAGTTGCCTGAGGGTATAAATGGCTTTTGCCATCTTTTCCACTCAATAACCCTGGCATTGAAATTTGTGAGTGTGACTTTATGGAAAGCGTGTATGTTGCTTACCCACTGAGAATGCACTGGTTTTGTGGTTCACAGACAACGAAGAGCAGCAGAATGTGAAAGAGGGCCCACGGGTCATTTATGACGAGAAGAAAGGCACCGTCTACAGCTACTCCTATTTCCACTTTGTGTTCTTGTTGGCTTCTCTCTATGTGATGATGACTGTCACCAACTGGTTCAAGTGAGTGTCCCATTTTCTTTGACATTAGAAAAACCATGTACTGTTCTCTAAAGTGTTGAGACACAGATCTAAACTCCTGGAGTTGACTGGACTTTTTCCACCTCCTGCTTTCCTCACAACCTTTACAGAAACATTTCTGAGATCTCAATAGTCTTTTTCAACTTGCATTTAACTCTGGGAATTGGTGATGCCTACTGCAGTTTTAAGAAAATGTAAAGTTAAATCCATAAGGCAGATTTGAAGAGAACAGTGATAATAATGAAGGAAATCTTAGAATTTTTATGTAATGAGCTTCTTTTAAGAAAGGGAAAATATCCCTTTTTTTTTCTTTGTATGTTGTTTCTTTTTTTCCTTTTAAAATATATTAACATAAAAGTTAACTTAAAAAAAAAAACTAATGTGGAAATACAAAGAGTAATATTACCACCCCCAACCACTGCTAACAGTATGTGGCATATATCCTTGCATTCATTTTCCATGTATTAAGCCTCTGGAATTTTTTTTAAATGTAAATATGATTTTATGTATTTTCCCCCTTGAGTTTTATTCTTTAACTTCACAATACATGATGGAACTAACATCCCCTGTCACTACGTGAGGAAGAGGAATGGAGAATACTCAGTGGGGTGGAGAGTGGCAGGGCAGTGGTTTAGAGTGATCCAGGAAGGCTTCACTGAGGCGATTCTTCCTGAGAATCCTGAGAAAACAGGAGGAAGCTTCTCAAGCTTCTCAGTGACACTTTGAGAATCCCTAGGATATCTAGACTTAAGAACCTCAGAGCGGGGGCCCGCCCTGGTGGCGCAGTGGGTTAAGCGACGCACTATGAAGCAAACTGCAGCCACTGCAGCATGAGTTCGATCCCTGCCTCCGGCCAGGGAGGTGACCCACATGGCGTAGCAGACCTCTCCTGCCTCGCCCGCTGCTCCCCTCAGCAGTGTGTTTCTGTCAATGCCTGTTCTGTGTCCTGCTCTGTCTGGTGGATTCTCTCACCAGCCCCACATCTCTGGCCTGTACCCCAGTGCTTGTATGCATAAATAAATAAATCTTTAAAAAAAAAAAAAAAAAAAAAAACCTCAGAGCGGATAGAGGGAACTCGANTAAAAAAATATTTAAAAAAAAAAAAAAAAAAAAAAACCTCAGAGCGGATAGAGGGAACTCGAATTTTTAAAAAAAAAAAAAAGGTCATGTAAATGTTACTGAAGATTTAGTGATACTGGGACCCTCTTTCACTTCTGGCAGGATTTGTAAAATGGTGCAACCACTTTGGGAAGAATTTGGGCAGTTCTTCAAAATGTAAAACATAGAGATATGATGAGATCCAGTAATTCCACTCCTAAGTATATACCCAGGAGAAAAAAGGAGCAACAACATGTACCCAGAAACTTGTACACAGATGCTCATAACAGCCTCATATGTAATAACCAAAAAGCAAAACATCCCAAATGTCCATCAGCTGCTGAATGCTGCATAAACAAAATGTTTTATAACCGAACAGTGGAATATTAATCACAATAAAAACAGATGAAATAGGGCCTCCATAGTGGCACAACAGGTTGAGTGCTGCACTGTGAAGCATTCACAGCCACCACAGCGCTGAGTTTGATCCCTAGCCAGGGCGGTGACCCACAGAGCACAGCAGGCCTCTCCTGCCTTGCCCACTGCTCCCCTCAGCAGTGTATTTCAGTCGATCTGCCTGTTCTGCTTCCCACTCTGTCTCTGGTGAATCCTCTCACCACACCCTGTACCTCTGGCCTGTACCCCAGCTCTTGTATGCATAAATAAATAAAATCTTTTAAAAAAAAAAGACATATTAAAAAAACCCACATGAAATACTGATACATACTGTAACATAGATAAACCATCAAAAAACAGGATGCCACTAAGTGGAAAAAGTCACAAGAGGCCACATAATTCATTTATATGAAAATCCCAAGATAGGCAAATCCTGAGACAGAATGATTAGTAAATGCTGATGAGGATGGGGCCTAGGGGTGGCCGGAGGACAGTGAGAGCTATTAAAGAGTGTAGAGGATTTCTTTTAGGGGTGATGAGAGTGTTTTTTTTGTTGTTTTTTTTTT
Organism: Galemys pyrenaicus; assembly: GCA_019455555.1. Lineage (NCBI taxonomy): Eukaryota > Metazoa > Chordata > Mammalia > Eulipotyphla > Talpidae > Galemys > Galemys pyrenaicus. Next base: position 7,703,144 of record JAGFMF010011381.1, read on the forward strand.
TTTAAAGATTTTATTTATTTATGCATACAAGCACTGGGGCACAGGCCAGAGGTGTGGGGGGGTGAGAGGATTCACCACAGAGAGCGGGGAGCAGAACAGGCAGATCAACAGAAGTACACTGCTGAGGGGAGCAGCGGGCACAGCAGAAGAGGTCTGCCACACCATGTGGGTCCCCCCCCGGCCGGCAGCAGGGATCGAACTCATGCTGCAGTGGCTGCAATTTGCTTCCTAGTGCGCTGCTTAACCCACTGCGCCACCAGGGGAGGCCCGATGAGAGTGATTTAAGGTAAATAATGTTGTTAGTCAAACACCATAAACCGTGAATTGCATACTCTTTATATAATTGTAAATTATATCTGAATTGAATTGCTAAGAAGAAAATGAAAGGCTGGAAGGGGTGAAAGCAGGGAGACACTTAGTGGAAGAGAACCTCTCCCCACCTGCTGTCTTCCTCCTCTGACCATAGCTGGACCTCTTGTTTCCACAGCTATGAAAGCGCCAACATTGAAACCTTCTTCAGCGGGAGCTGGTCCATCTTCTGGGTCAAGATGGCCTCCTGCTGGGTGTGCGTGCTGTTATACCTGTGGACTCTGCTGGCTCCCCTCTGCTGTCCCTCTCGGCAGTTCTCCGTGTGAGGATGGGATCCAGTCCCTTAGTTCAGCAGGCCTACAGGCTAGAAGAGACATTTTTGGAACAAGTGCCCAGGGACCTGGGCAGTGACCGGCACTTTTCCAAAAGCTGGTATCTCCTGGCTGGCTTGGGTGCATCTGAAGAAGTTTTGAGAAGCAGATCTAGTTAGCTTTTTAATTCTGAAATTTGAAAACAAGCTATCAGTTTGTCCCAGAAGAACTGAAATTTTCAACCAAAGTAACCATGAGTGATAGACAGTACGTTTCGTATGTGTCTTACCCCTAAGAACTGGGATAGTAGTTAGACTAGTGTGATCTTACCAAAACAAGAGTTTGGGGCAAAACATCTTATCACAGAGATAAATCTTACCTGGGTGGCCTATTATTCTTACCCTTGGAACAGACAAACACACCTATGTCTTGAGCCCTCGGTCCCTGACAGAGTGCAGGCGCTCCTTACATGCCTCAGTCTGGAGCTTAGACTCAGCGGGCTCTATAGACAGCACTCAGCCTGCAGGACCTGCTTACGGGTTTATAGGGTTTATAGGGTACAAGAGGAAGTGTGTGCTTTTAACTCTACCCTGTGCTATTTCCTCTTGGCACCAAAAGGTTACCCTTTGAAGTTGTGGTGCTGGAAATCACAGGCTTCATTGGGTTCTTCCAGAGGTCCCCTTGCCTTTCCTGGGTTCTGCATCTTTGTTACAATGTGAAAAAGCACAATTTGCCATCACTACCTGTGTGGTCCCCCACCTATTATCACTACCTGATCCCAGTTACGCTGTAATTATGACTTGTTATTTGTGGTGTTATTCACGTGATGATAGAACAATATCCACATTGTTTTTGCCTAAACCTGGAGGGAGGGCTGTTATTCTTCACTTGTTTGTGCTATTAATGGTATTTGACTGAAGCCTGCCTGTTTCCATGTCCCTGTTGTCGAAGCTAGCCCTCAGTGTCTCTTCCACTGTTGTGAAGTTCTACAAGCAAAAGGGCTTTTGTTTTCCAGATATATAATGTGATTGTATTGAAATATCCATTATGCGGTTCTTGGCAGGGGGAGTAGATTTGAGGGGAGGCTCCCACATAGCATTTAAATAGGGCCAACCAAGCAAGCTCTGTTATACAAGTTGTGGAAGTGACCAGATGTACCTAGAAGAGGGGTGTGGGAGGAAGGTACTGAATTAAGCCATAACATCCACAATACATATTTGTAAAGTAATACTCCTTAGGCAGTTGCCCTAGATGTCCATTTCAGTGTTGATGTTTTTCATCAGGGAAGAGTTTATTCAGTGGATAGTATTCAGTGGATAGTCCACTAGAGACTCCAGTAGAGACATGTAGGGACACCCTGTTAGTATTTCATGCAGGATGGAAGAACCAGCTCAAGCTCCTCAGGAGAAGGGGTGCAAGAGGGAGATTTGGCCTGTACTTTCTATACCCTGCTGTTATGAGATGGGCAGAATTGGATCCCATCTAAGCTAGTCTCCTGTGTGCCAAAATGCTGGCATTCCTAATTCTTCATTTCTGCTGCTTTGCCTTCCTCCTGGGAAAACAGAGTGCGTGAGTTCCTCCAGGCACTGCCTTATTTACAGTATTTGTGTTCAGTTTTAAAAGGCGCTCATTATTCGTTTGTCTAAGAACTTTGTTCTACAAACATTATCAGATTCTTTTTTATGGCTAGAAACTCTCTGAATTCTACAGCTTAAAACTCATCTAGTCATAAATTAGAGCCACCATGAACAGTCTCTGCTTGATCCAGTGGGAGCGGGAGTTCTGTGAGTCAGGGCAGGTTGTGGGAATGGGGTTGTGTGGGTAGCAGCTCCCCGGCACATCTTGGTGCCGTGAGGGGACTCTGGGTGAGCCAGGGTTGGCTTTAGAAAGGTCATGAGAAGAGGCAGATCAAGAGCCATGGTGGGGTCAGTAATTAGTTTCATCATGCTTTCTTCCTGTTGGCATCTAGCTCAGTCTGGCAGTCAGCCCCATGATGTAAGAACTGGCCCTGACAGCAGGTCAAGTAAAGCAGACAAGACCCTGTATTTCCTATTTGACCTTTGATGACCCTCCTTCCCCTGCAGAAAGCAGCTCAGGAAGAAATGAAGAGTAGGGTGTTGGCTGGCAACAGGTGTGGAGTGTCCTTCTCTACACAGCCCATAAATTCCAGCTACTTAAGACTTGGTTTGTGGCCTTAAAGTTTCTTCTGAAGGTTGGGTTCCTCATACAAGAGGAAGAGTTCTAGTTACTCTGATTTTCCTTCTTAACTGAGTTTAGGCAAGTTTATCTAAATGACGGAGAGCAATGTGGGTGTCCTGTTGAGAACTGAGGATATATCAATAAGAAGTTGGCTTTAAGGATTATTAATTATAATAAATAATACTCAGGTCATGAGTCAATATTCATGTGTTCAAAGAACTACATTTTTGTGCTATTAGGGTTTGAGAAACTGGAACAATTATGCCATTTCTTTTGAGTTACTACTACAATGGTGTTCGCTTAAAATATTCACTGATAACCTTTCTAAAATAATAGATCTTTGCTTCCTTTTTGTACATGATTCAAAAATTGCATTCCAAAGGTGCATTTCTAGAAACCGCTAGTCAGAGTCCTTCAGTGATCAAAGTCGAAGATTTTTTTAAATTGTACGTCCCATTCCCTCTGTGCTGTTCATCCAGCATGGAAAGTCCTTCCCGCTCATTTTCACAAGTGACCGCACTCTCCATGAGGGGAGGGATCCTTCTGGGAGCGTTGCTGTGTACCTGGACGTGTCAGCTGATGGAAGACCACAGACTTTTCTGTCAGAAGCTTTCAGAAGCCCTACTTTGTCCTTCCTGGGAATCATTTTTATAGTATTGGTTAGTTCATTTTGGTTTTGTCCTCACAGTTTCTGGGGAACATCTTGAAGGAACTGTTTGCCACCCATATTTGGAGCTGTCTTATGGAGTAAAAGTCAGAGCTGTTCAGAGGGTGAGGATGCTGGAACTTCGGGGTTCTGGTGCTCATCAGGAGTGGTCAGCCAGGGGCTGCCCACACCACCTTGTTTATTTCCAGTTCCTCAGAAGACGCTTCATTCTGAACAAGTCCAGGTAGTGCTAATTTCTCCCCAAATTGTCACCCTCTATCTTTTTAAGACTATATACTTAATTTTGGCCAGAAGTTGACCACCATTGGTGCTTCATGTTTTATCCTACAAGGGAATTCCCAGACCTGTTTTGAGTCTTTTTTCTCCCCTTACTGCCTTTCAACATAGCATTATCTTTTTGATGTGTGTTGTGCCTCTTTGAAATGAAAGCGGACTCACCCTACAACTAAGGGTGTGACTTGGGCATCTGGAAGATGCCTGGAAGACCTGCACATCTGGAAGAACACTGGAGCATCCTGCAGTAGTCACTTGGCTCATGGGATTCTGAAATTCTCTGTAGGATGATTTCCTTAATTTGCTAATTGAACTAACTCCCTAGAACATTGAACTTAAGGCCACCTTGTTTCCTATCACCTTTAATCAATTTGTAAAGCCTTCAGGCATTTTAATCTAGCATTGCGTTTCTGGCAGAGATGGGACCTCCCTCAATAGGACTGGAAAGCTGTTTACACAGGTCTTTAGAACTAACAGTAGCCATTCTAAAGACCTTTCTCTTTTTCCTCAGTAAATCATCTGCAGAGGCATCATTTTGAAAGGGAGAAGTATTGGACTTTTACCAAACAGGTATTTTTGTTTTGTTTTATTTTGAAAACAAAACCCTTTCAGAAAAAAACTTGATCATGGAAGGACAGGTTAGGAATACAAATGCCCAAATCCACTTTGTCAGGAGTTCAATCATATTTACGTAAGTAAAGTGATGGGAGAATTTTTTTAAGGTAATCCTTTTGGGGTGTGGGATCCTGGGAAAATCTCTCAGGTAAAGAAAGCTTCAGCTGTGGTGTAATATATGTCTTGAGAGCTATTTATAAGAAATTTTAAAAGGATTGTTTTATCCTTTATTAAAGATTTAAGGTTTTTTACTTTGCCAAAAAAAAAAAACTACAAAAGTTCTATAGTCATAACTTTGTTAATATTTTAAACTTTTCTGATATCATTAGCTATAGCCAAATTTTGTGGTTAAGTTTTGCTATATAAGAATTTGAAAATGTAAATCTACTGTTTGAAATTTATAATGGTCTTGGATATATTTAGAGTTTTTGGTAACTTTTAAAATAGTTATTTTTCCCCCTTTAGTCACAAAGGCAACTATGGATTTATATTTGTTTTTTGACTGCTAATTTTTCTATAAAGCATTGGAAGTTGACCAGTCTTTTCTTATGTAGAAAACTCAAAACTTGTTAACTCTGTACTTTAATAAAATTGAAAATTACTTTGTGTTTTTTTTTCTTTGAAAATACATTTATAATTAGACTTCCAGGTAGTGTCTTCTGAAGATACTGTCTTCAAATGTTAATCAGCTTTCCAGCATCATAAGAGTCTGTTCTGATTCCTGAAAATGAAAAAGCAAACATGAAAACCAAGCATTTTGCCTTCTTTCTCTCTCAAAGTACCTGTGACTTGCTTCTCTTTTCTTATTCTCATGCCATTGACAGTCTTTTTTTTTTTTTTTCATTTTTTATTTATATATATTTGACATCAATTGTAATCCCCATGTATTCCCCATCACCATATCACCAGTGCACCATCACCTCAGTCCCCCGTGCTCCTGTCTGCCCTCCCCCCTCCCCCATCCCTCTCCCTACCAAGTGTCCCCAGTTTGTCCTTGTCTTTTCATTTTTGGTTTTTGTGTCTTTCTTGTTGTTATTATTATTATTATTGTTCTTATTCCTTTCTTTGATCCTCCTTTGGTTCCCTTATGTTCCTCCTAAGGGAGGAACCATCTGGTATATTTCTTTTGCCTTCTGACTTACTTCACTGAGCATAATCCCTTCCAGTTCCATCCATGTTCCTATGAATGCGTCTAGTTTTTCTTTTTTGATTGCTGAATAGTATTCCATCATGTATATGTACCATAGCTTACTGATCCACTCATCTGTTTTTGGGCATTTGGGTTGTTTCCAAGTCTTACCTGTTGTAAAGAGTGCTGCTATAAACATAGGGGTACAGGTATTTTTTTGAATCAGTGTATTTGTGACACAGTCTTAAAGCTGATAATTCAGCTAAGTCTTTAAAGAAGGCTGTAAGTCCAGCAAGGTGGTTTATTTTTTTTAAGAGTTAGCTGCTCTGTGTCTTTTGCTTTAAAGTTTAGAATTAACTTTAGTTTAGATTCCCTTGATTGGGATGGTGTAGTCATTGTATCAATCTGAGGAACTGATGTAACTCTGACTCTTATCTACATGACTACATCCTCACCTAGTTCTTTAATTTCAATTCTTCTAATTTTTTTTAGTTGAGATGAGTTACCTGATTTCTTAAATTATGTGTGTCATGTGACATAAAATTTATACCATCTTAACCATTTTTAAGTGTACAGTTCAATAGTGTTAACTACAATCACACTATTGGGCATTCAACCACCAGAATTCATCTTGCAAAGCTGAATCTATCCCATCAGTACCCCATCCCCCCAAGGCCCTCAACCCCTGGCAACCACCAGTTTATTTTCTGCTTGCTCCATTTTTTGTCTCTGCTGCTTTCCACATAGAGGCTGATACCATCCAGGTCTTCTGCCTTTGGATGTGATTTGGGGTTCACCACTTTTTTGTTGTCAGTGTTGTGCATAGTTTTTGGTTATGGTATCTGGTTGTTCTGTTTTTACTCAGGGATTTCAGGAAGATCTACAGTCTATGTCTGCCAACACTGTCACTTCTCACAGCAATAAGGCTTACACACACATACACACACACACAGATTCCTCAGAAACTGCTTTTCAGTAACATTGGTGACCTCCACATTATTGACTATTGTCTCCTTTTACTCAACCTATGGGAAGCTTTCAGTACTATAAACTACCAAGCCTATTCAGACTTCACTCATCCTCACATTTTGAAAGGAATTATCTATTGTAGTTACCCTATCCATGTTCATTTTGTATTTAGGATTGTGAGAGGCAGATAACTTATCTTTTTATTAACAGTTGTCTACCTACAGAGCCATACTCAAGGAAATGTACCAAGAAAGCATCACCATCACCTACATCTCCTCTTTTCTATATGAACAGACCTGATTTGCCATTATATACTTTACTTAGCCTATTTCCTGTCCCTAAATTGTTGGGAACCCAGTGGCTTCCGCTTGAACTATCTTTCAATACAAGCTGGTGGTGCTTTTCAGTTCAATTCTCTAAAGTATGTAGTTCTGTAACTTAGTGGGATTCAATAGGTTAGATGAAACCATTCTATGTGTGAACTGTTAAGAAATTCTGATACTTGTTAAATTAGTAAGGAAGACTTCATGTAAGTCTTTTGCAGTAGGGTATTTGCGAATGGGCAGGGAAATTGGGCTTGTTAAAAGGACAACAGGGCCTCCCTGGTGGCGCAGTGGGTTAAGCAACGCACTATGAAGCAAAACGCAGCCACTGCAGCATGAGTTCGATCCCTGCTGCCGGCCAGGGGGGG
>JAGFMF010011381.1:7710356-7768365 GCA_019455555.1 Galemys pyrenaicus
CCTGTTCTCTGTGGTGAATCCTCTCACCACCCCCACACCTCTGGCCTGTACCCCAGTGCTTGTATGCATAAATAAAATAAATCTTAAAAAAAAAAAAAGGACAACAAACCCAAAATGGAGTTGATTGTACTAAGCCTCATGTCACCAAACTAAGACTTAATTATAGTTTCAGACTGAAATGGAATTTTAAACCGGTCAACCATCAATTGCATGAACAGTACTAAGTAATCTGCCAGTTAGATTCCTGCCAGCCCCCAAAGAAAAGTAACCTTTCAGCAACCAGTCTACTTCTTTGTCTAGGATGAAAGCCTTGTCCCTGCGCCCTCCTGTTCATAAAAGTCTTTCACTGTGTACAGCTTCTTGGAGCTCCTTTCTATCTGATAGATTAACTATCCCCAAATTGAATCAATTTTTGCTCAACTAAATTAAAAAAATAATAATATGCATAAGTTTATTTTTTAATGGCCCAACTCCAAAGGCAGCAAGGACAAGCAGGGATTTATAAGTAAGAAGGGGAGAGGGTGGCCACTGGATGGAAAATTACAAAAGGAGACAGTAAAGGTAGGAAGAGTCTTGCTAAACTGACCTAATGGGAATCTTGCTAAGGGACTCTAATTTACACAGCAAAGGTGGGGGAGGAAGAACTTAATCAGATACTGAGAGCAGGGGTGTGTGAGCTAAGACTGGGCTAGGCAGACCCAGCAGGAACACAGAAAACCAAAATGCAGGCCTCATCAAGAAGAGAGACCCCAGATGACAACTGAAGTTTGGCCAAGATGAGGGTCTGGTGAAGATGCTCTTGCACTTAGAGAAATGTACCCATTGTTCATCTGTTTTGCCTTATTTATTGCACCCCTTGCTGCTTTTCCCTATGAATATTTTGGAACTGTTAAGGTTGTGACAGGGGGAGTTATGTTGCAACTCTTTTGTTACAGGGTGGACTTTCCCTTCTAAGAGGGGCATCCAGCCTCTCTGGAAATTGTAATTTAAAACTGAAAGTGTTACTTAAGACTGAAGGAGGAGTTGAGAAACTTAAAATGTGTGTTAGTGATCTTTTAAGCATCATGAACACAGGGAGAAAGCCCATTTATGGGAAGAGAAAGACTTAAAGACTTACAGCTGATGAACAGGGGCTTCCCTGGTGGTGCAAGGGGTTAAGCACTGCACTATGAAGCTATCCGCAGCCACTGCAGCAGGAGTTCGATCCCCAGCCAGGGAGGGGACCCACATGGCACAGCAGACCTCTCCTATCTCTCCCGCTGCTCCCCACAGCAGTGTGTTTCTGTAGATCTGTCCTGCTCCCCATTCTGTCTCTGGTGAATCCTCTCACCCCCCACACCTCTGGCCTGCACCTCAGCTCTTGTATGCATAAATAAATAAACAAATCTTTAAAAAAAATAAAGCTGATATGCAGAGCCGCAGTTGTGAACGAAGGAGAGGGAGAGGAGCGACAAACACACTTCTGGATTCCCTGTGATATTCCAATCCCTGGTTCTGATCCGCTCTGGACACCCAGCTTAAAAACAACTATATCATGTTTCTCGAGCACAGGCCATATGTCCAACCTGTCTTACCACAAGACTCTGGATGTACTGAACCTTTGTTTTACACATGAGGAAGAAAAAGTAAACTTTTCTTAGAATCCTTACTAAATGCAGTTGTTTTTACAGAGTTTGCCAGATCTCGCCTCTCTTACCAACTCCTCCTATGCCACCCCTCTCTAAGATCTTCCTCTTGAAGTCCATTTTTCCTTTTCCTGTGTTGAGCTTTCTCCAGGCTTCTGTATTTGTATGGCCATCGTATCAGTAAGGGATTGCATTTGAGTAACAAATGGGACCTCAGTGACTTAACACCTGGGGTTTTGGTTCAGTATCTCAAGGCTGTCAAGCCAAATGTTACTGTGAATTTCTGGCTTTTCCTTTGAGGTCCCTGGGGCTGCTCTGCAGATTTACTTTCTCTGCGTTCCAGGCAGAAGACCAAGGAAGGTATGGAGCTCGCTGAAAAGCAGCATGTTTTAGGGCAGGAAGTAGGAGGGTCTAAACTATCTTGTTATTGCCAGAAAAAAAGAAACTTTCAAAGACTCTTTGATGACAAGATGAGTTATGTCTAGTAATAAATTTTATATAGAAATAACTTGTAAGCATAGGTATATTTTTCTGCCTTTTAAGGTGAGAAAGGTGAGTAAAGAGACTAATGAATTAGACTTTTATTAATAAATAATCATAAGCTACAAGTAATTTGTTTGAAGTCAATACTTAAATGTTTAGGTGATAATTAAATTTATAAGGTTAAACTTTTAATATATAGTATGTTTTATAAGTTTCGGAATGCTTTATTTTTTTTTTTCTAAGATTATTTATGGGGTACAGGCCAGAGTCGCAGGAGGTGAGAGGATTCACCAAACAGAGTGGAGAACAGAACAGGCAGAATGACTGAAACACACAGCTGAGGGGAGCAGCAGGTGAGGCAGGAGAGGTCTGCTACGCCATGTGCGTCCCCTCCCTGGCCAGCGGCAGGGACTTGGGCAGGTTTCAAACTCGTGCTGCAGTGGTTGTGATTTGCTTCACAGTGCATTGCTTAACCCACTGCACCACCAGGAAGGCTCCCATGTTTTGTTTTTAGAAATGCAAATGCTTTTTTAGTTTTTGCAGGACTTGGGAAAATCAAATATATTAAGGTTAGATTATGGTTTAACATTTTTAGAGCTGAATTTAAAAATTTGACACATCGGGTATACTTTTTCACATTTATATGCCACTGATGCATTAATCAAAAATAGAATTGACTAATAAAATGTTAATATAAAATGTATCAGTTTGTAAATGATAATGATCATAAGACTTAAAAATTTTTTTAATTTATTTCTTTATGCACACAAGCACTGGGGTACAGGCCAGAGGTGTGGGGGGGTGAGAGGATTCACCACAGACAGAGCAGGGAGCAGAACAGGCATATCAACAGAAGTACACTGCTGAGGGAAGCAGCAGGCACAGCAGAAGAGGTCTGCCATGCCATGTGGGTCCCCCTCTCTGGCCAGCAGCAGGGATCGAACTGTTTGCTTCATAGTGCGTTGCTTAACCCACTGCGCCACCAGGGAGGCCCAAGACTTAAAATATCACTTCAATGCTTAAAATCTCTCTTTAGAGATGAGGGAAAAAGCCTCTGACTCTTTGGGTGTATCAGTTAGTGTAGGCTAGGTTATACTATGGTGACAAGCACCTCCACACACACCTCAGTGGCTTCCACCAACTCAAGTTCAGCTGTCCTTCATCTTAAGTATCAGTTGTGTACTCTGTGTAGTAGCTCTGCTCTGAGTTCTGTCCACTCAGGTAATGAAACTAGTACAACTTCCCTCTTTGGGACATTGCTGGTGAAGCATGATAGAATCAGCCACCCCAAAATATGCCACTTTGGCATAAGGGTTATTTTGAGCAATAAACACTTCAAGTGAAAGACAGCAAACACACGGATAGGCTTTCTCTGAACACCCCTTATCTGCCTGAAGACAGAGCTTCCAAAAAGAACTCAACTGTCATAAATTTGCCCCACCAGGGAAAACATTCATCACAAGAGGGGAGATTAGAAGCTGACACCATACTTGGAAAAATTTAAATTACCATACCTCCCAGCTGTTCTCAGTGTCCATGCATCTTTTCTAAAATCATTTACCGTCCTTGAAGAGGTCTAGATCACTCTCGCTTCTCCTGTGACGATGACAGCTAAGTCTGAATTCTGTGACACCTCCTAGAGTTGACTCATCTTCTCTCTGGGTTTCACCCATCCATACATGACGTAGACACGTTAATATTCTTTGTTCCTTTGTTAAACTGTCTTATCATCTGGTCTCAGCTAACAACTCAAGGGTAGAGTAACAATTATGTTTCCTCCCCTACAACATGCTAATGAACTTCATTTATTCTGTTTTTCAGATCTTATAAACCACTTTGGGGCAGGAGTTCTTACAAAGGACTTAAAAGGAAAATGATTTTTCACCCCTTTCACTGGTTATGTGTAAGTGACAAAGAGACATGCAGAACCACATAGTTAAGCTTGGAACCTCCCCTTTGAGTGGCACATGCCTCTTGTGTTATCAGTTGCCTGGATCAAAGCAACTGCTATGCTGCTCTTGAGGTCAACTACTTGGAGATACATAGCCCTACCAGCAAGGGGAGCCACACAGGCCATATAGCCAAGGCTGTGATGATGAGGCCAGGAAATAGCTTTAGGTCTGGGCAGCAAATACTTTTTAAAAGAATATAGTCTACTGAGGCCTTCTTGGTGGCACAAGGGATTAAGGCACAGCACTATGAAGCTATCTGCAGCCACGGTAACATGTGTTCAATCCCCAGCCAGGGAGGGGATCCACATGACGCAGCAGACCTCTCCTGTCTTGCCACTGCTACCGTCAGCAGTGTATTTCAGTCCATTTGCCTGTTCTGCTCCCCACTCTGACTTTGATGAATCCTCTTTTTTCCTCCCCACCTCTGGCCTGTGCTCCAGTTCTTGTATGCATAAAGAAATCTTTTAATATATATTAAACATATAATTTATAAATATATAATTAAATATATAAATATATATGTTAAACAAAATAATTATATATTTATATAATCTACCATAATGGTGAATAAGGTTTTTAAAAAATTCTTACAATTTTTTCCCTGTCACATATGTTATCGAAATTTGTCCTAACTTGCAGAAGTGATTATTTCTGAATTTTGGAGTCATGGTAATTTTAATTCTCTTCTTTGAAAACATCTACAATGAACACTGCTCTTATAACCATATTAAAAGTTTTAAATAAAAAAATTGTTTTGTAATTAGATAAAATTTATAATTTTTATTTGGACAAAAGTTTGCCTTTTTAATATAATATGGGAAGAGTGGTATAGATAAAACTTTTAGAAAGATCTCACAATATTCAAAGGGAAAAATGTACGTTCAAGAGCTTATGTTTTATGTATACCTCTGTTCAACCTGTCAACTTAAAAAGAATGTGACTGAAATGGAATGTGCTTGTTAATGAAACAAGTCGGTAATGTCGATTAGCTGGGTGGGGAGAACATAGTTTCATGATGGCTTAGAGACGGCTTGTATTACAAGATACATTCTTGTGTGGTTATCTGGCTGATGAAATTCTGACTTCTGCACTAGGGAAGATTATATTTCTCCTTGGCAGGAAACTTCATATTTAGTACAGTTTAGATTTTACAGCAAAACTTGTGTGCTTAATTCGTTTTTCGTTTACTTCTGATTTTAATGTCAGTACCAATCTGATTAGTGAACTAACTGTTCATAATCCAAATGGGATCTCTGCCTCATTTTTTGTTTCTGTCCCAATTCTTCATGGTGGGCAAGACAAAGTCAGATTTTTTGGTCTCCCTCCCACCTCTGCTATTTTGTTTTCTTGGTGTATTTAACTGAATCATCAAAATGATGACTCTAAAATGTTCTTCTCTTCCTCTTTGTCTCATGGACACCAGAAAACCCACAAGGCCATAATGACAGGTGACTCATAAGCACCTTCCAGCTCAGAAGATAGAGCCTCTGAACTGAATACACTTCAGGTTTGTAGGAAGACTCAAGATTCAGACTTGTGATTTTGTAACAGGGTCATCCCAGGAAAAGGGAAAGTTCCAAAATCCTGGTTCTGCCCTAAGTGGGTGGAGCTAAAGAGAAAAAAAAATTTCTACAGAGAAGAGAGAAGGAAGAAAGGAAGATGGAGAACAGCAAGGAGACCTGGAGGAGGCACGTGGAGCAGAGGGACATGTGAAGAAACTGCTTGCTTTTTAGTCTTGGACTGGTTGGAACAGAAGTAGGTAAGAGACCCTTGGGGAGGTTAACAATGGCAGCTGTCATCTTAATTTTAATTTTGCTCTTTTCCTCCCAAATTTGTCTGACTCTTTCTAACCCTTTTCTATGAGTCTCTGCTAAAAAGTCCTTTAAATGTGTAGCAAGTTTTTAGGCCTTGTTTGGGCCAATCCTATTTGACTAAACTTTTACCCTCAAGGAGATGGGTAACTTTGGATGCTTAACTTAGTAACTATATTCTTTGTTCTTTCTTTATTATACCCTAGTTATATTAAAGTTCCTTTCCATTAAAAGTTTTATATGTTTGTCTTAATGTGGCGGATGGCAAAACCCAGAGAGGGCAAGCTTGGGAGTTCTAGGGTGCTCCTCTCCCTGCCCTGTAACAATTTTACTGTGTAAATGATGATAGAATCGCTCTCTCTCAGTCTTTCATTATTTCAAGTAATAACTTTACTTATGTCTCTTCCTTTCACCGTTCCATCCTCTGCTTGGCCTTTTCTTCATCCATATGATGACATCTCTTGAATCAGTTTGCTTTTTTCCATCTTCAAGGCACTGTCTTAGTTCAACCCCATAGTTACAGAAACATTTACTCCTCTGGGGTTCCTCTCCTACAGATAACCCATTCCTTATCAGCCATGGTAACCTTTCAATGCTTAAGTCAAGTCATCTAGGTCACTCCTGCATAAAAGCCCACTCAGATGTTCATGGCTCTCAAGTCCCTTCTAACTGCCATGTTCATAAGCAAGACTACCCACAACCTCTCCCCACCTGGTTGAGGGGGTTGGAGACTCAGCATAGGTAAATTATTCTGAGTTTGCACTTGACCCATGATGGTCTAGTCTGGCTCCCTCCCCCTGGATCTTGGAATCAAGACAGAGAAAGTTATTTATCTAGAGGTGACTTGTTGCGTCAAGCAACACCACACTGTCAAAAAAATAGGAGTCATGGAGCAAGCTGTTCTGGCAGGAAGCTGCAAGAAGGCAAAACCTGGCCTTTTTATTGATTGAATGAATTTACAGTCAATTACTCAGAGCAGGAGAACAAGGAGAAAAAAAGTCAGAAGAAAGCAAATGTATGCTTAGGTTACCTAGGCTTTTTGGGGCAATAAGTCTGAGGGTCTAGATTAATTTTATGCCCATGTTTGCATATCAGTCAAGTTTCTGATCCTACTGGTGGTTCCCATCTCATTAGCAAAACCATCCACTGATCAGTCTCTGGGATGCAAAGCTACTTATCAGTTTACAGCTCCCAGGCATTCCTGGTTATGCCTTTTGATGTAAGCTCCTGATGGCCCATCCTGTTCTTGTTTAACTTGAGAGGAACTTTTGCAGGGCCAGTAGTTTGCATTCTTTAAGTTTAGGTAATTGATTAACTGGACCAAAAGGACTTTGTACTGTAAAGGCCAAAATGCATAGCCAGAATGGTGGCTTAAGCAGACCCTTAAACCTAGCAGACCCAGTGGCTGAACAAGCACATCTACTTGTTAATCACAGGCTTTGCTCATGGTCACATTTTCTGTCATTTGGACCTTGATAGCAAGGCAAGATAAAACAAGCTTTCTGAGACAAGAAGCAAGCTCATGAGAAAGCTCTCATGCTTAGGCTATGACTCTAGGATCTTCTGCAGTTCAGATATTTTCCTGACATGGAAGTTCCACAAACACTTGTAGGCTGACCTGAAATGTTGTATTTACTGCTGGAATCAGTGTGAATAACTTGCATTACTAAATAAATTACATTACTAAAAACATCCAGTATATCACTTTATGCATCAGAGTCCTAACTCTGCTTGAAAAGTAAGTACAGAGCAGATAAATGGGGACCAATAAGTACAGAGCAGATAAAAGGAAATCAGGCAAAGGCTCTTTATCCTTTGCTTGCTAGTGAGGGAGTCAGCCACTATCACTCGTGCTTGGCAGAGACTGAAAGGCAGGCAGAGAGGGAAAGCTCCGCGGTAGAAAAATGGAAGCCTTCGATTATGCTCTGGGAGGAGGCTGGCGGCATGAGGATGCTGTAGGCAACCTTGCTAGAAGGAGGACGTCCTGTGTGATTGGTTAGGGGGTTGAATATTTGACTTTCTGTGGTTGGTCCCAAGCTGGATGTAGGGGGGATGAACTGTCAGTTTTGTTTGTTTTTAAAGATTTATTTACTTATGCATACAAGAACTGGGGTACAGGCCAGAGGTGTGGGGGTGAGAGGATTGACCAGAGACAGAGTGGGGAGCAGAACAGGCGGATCTACTGAAACACACTGCTGAGGGAAGCGGCGGGTAAGGCAGGAGAGGTCTGCTGCACCATTTGGGTCACCTCCCTGGCCAGGGATGGAAGTTGTGCTGCAGTGACTGAGGATAGCTTCATAGTGCAGCACTTAACCCCTTGCACCACCAGGGAGTCCCCAAACTGTCAGTTTTTAATAAAGTTCTGGCCATTTGGGATTGATTATTACAAGGATTATTGTTTGAATTCCTGAAGAGGTTGCTAGGGTTATGGGCTAGAGTTCTATTTTTATATAGAGTCTGGTTATTGTCCATGTGTATATTTGGAATCTCATGACAATATCTGTATCAACCTCTTTTACTGGGGAGCTTGGAAAAAACTACTTACATTCACCTGGTTAAGAGCATACTTTGGCATACTGAAACACACTGCTGAGAGGAGCAGCAGGCAAGGTAGGAGAGGTCTTCTGTGCTATGTGGGTCACCTCGCTGCCGAGGATCAAACTCGCACTGCTGTGCTGTGGATGCTTTGCAGTGCAGTGGCGCTCAACCCACTGTACCACCAGGGAGGCCCCCATACAGTGGCAATTTTAAAGAGTACTGCAGTGAACATGTTACAGGGTGGGAGAGGGGCACCCCAGGACCCCCAAACCTGCTCTCTCTAAGTGGGTTCTGCCACCCGCTGCATCAAGACAAACATATAAGGCCTTTAATGGAAAGGAACTTTAATACAATTAGGGTACAATACAGAAAAGACAATATAGTTACTAAGTCAAGCATCCAAGTTACCCATCTCTTTGAGGGTGAAAGTCCAGCCAAATAGGATTGGCCCAAAGCAAGGCCCAAAAGCCTGCCACAAGTCCAAAAGACCTTTCAGTGGAGACCCATAGAAAAGGGTCAGAAAGAGTCAGACAAATCTGGGAGGAAAAGAGCAAAATCAAAATCAAGATGAAAGCTGCCACTGTTAACCTTCCCACGGGTCTCTCACCCACATCTGTTGCAACCAGTCCAAGACCAAAAAGCAAGTGCAGTTTCTTCACATGTCCCTCTGCTCCACGTGCCTCCTCCACATCTCCTTGCTGCTCTCCATCCTGCTTCTTTCTTCCTCCCTTCCTTCTGTCCTCTAATCTCTCTCCAGCATCTTTTTCTCCCTGCTCAGCTCCACCCTACTTAGGGTGGAACCGGGATCCTGGAACTTCCCATTTTTCTGGGGACCACCATGTTACAAGGTGAGTATGTTTAGCTTTAGTCATTTTACAGGGCTGTGTTCTTCATGTGTCTCTTTGCTCCATGTGCCACCGCCAGGTTTCCTTCTTGCTTACCTTCCTTCTTTCCTTTCCAGCTTCTCCCTGTCCAGCTCCACCCTCCCTCAGGGTGAGGCAGAGAATCTGGAACTTCCACTCTCCCCGGGACCACCCTGTTACAGTTAATGTGTGTGTTTGAGTCTCTTATAACTTAGCTTGGAGAAGACATCTGAAGAAATGGGCTTAGGACAGAGAATTGTTCATTGAGGGAAGGATCTGGGAACACTGGTTATCTGGAGAGCGCCCAGGAATGAGAGATGTAAGTGGAAGAACCAGATGCCCAGGCAACAGGCATGGGTGTGCTACAGGGCAACCCTAATATAAAATGGGTTCCCCACACTGGGTTCTCCACCCGCGCACAGAAGACTTAAAAGTCCTAATTCTAGGTACACGCAGCAAAAGTTATTAGCACGTTTTATTTTATGAAAGAAAGGGGAATAAAATAGTAATAACACCAAAGGAAAAAGAAAGGGATACAAATCCACAAATACTCTACCAGATCTAAGCAATGGCGCGTTGAGAGCTGGCTCCAAGTCGAATGAGATCGCTCTGAAGGCAGGGGTCTGGCTCCTCAGTCAGAGAGAGAGTGTGTCCAAGGCTCACCTCGGTTTTACAGCCAGCCTGGCTGCTTAACTCCACCCTCAGGTCCCAGTAATCCACTCTTCGATAATCATCTTATCGGATTTGTGGTTCTGGAACACTGATGGTCTGGAGTGGGGGTTGGAGTCCACACACCCATAATCCATTTAGGACCACCTTTCCCCCTAGCAGGTGGGCAGGGCTGCCTGGGTCACAGAAAGAGACACCTAATGACCCTTTTTCACTCCCCTCAAAATGAGAGACAGATTATTCGCAGAAGAAACACAAATGCTATTAAACTCACACAAAAATGGTCAGCCACACTGAAATCTGGCAAAAGGAGGATTAAAAAGATACTATATACACAATTGGGAAGAATAAAGAAAAGATTATGTGTTCTGATGCTCACCAACATTTCTTCCAGCACTCACTGCTGGGAGAGATCTGGTTCATTAAAGTTTCCTGAAAAATCAGTAAGGTTGATCCAAAAGTTTAAATGTATTTTTGAACACTCTGATCCAGTATCCTAATACTGGAAATTTATTCTAAGGAAAGAAACAGAGACCCTAGGGTTAAAGATTTAAAGAGTAAGATAGTCAGCAAAAAATTATTTGTATGAGAGAAAATAAGCAACTTAGGGGCCTCCCTTGTGGCTCAAGGGGTTAAGCACAGCACTATGAAGCATCTGCAGTCATTGCAGCAGGAGTTCGATCCCCAGCCAGGGAGGAGACCCACATGGTACAGCAGACCTCTCCTGTCTTGCCCGCTGCTCCCCTCAGCAGTGTATTTCAGTGGATCTGCCTGTTCTGTTCCCCACTCTATCTCTGGTTAATTCTCTCACCCCCACACCTCTAACCTGTACCCAGTTCTTGTATGCATAAGTAAATAAATCTTTTTAAAAAATAAGCAATTTAAATATCCTCAAATAGGGTAAGCATTAAGTCAATGATGGCAAAGCCATCATATAGTTCAGCTATTTTAAAAATCATGCTTTCAAAGAATTGGGGACCAGAATGGAGTAATGTAGGCAGATCACAATTCTGAACATAAAAGGCTGGATGGACAATTCCCAAAATGTTAAAACTGATTATTTCTGGGTTGTCAGATTGCAGGATTATTTCCTTTTTAAATACTTTTCAAACATTTTCTAAATTTTCTGAAATGAGTTGCATGATTTTGATAATTAAGGGGAAAAAGATGTCATTAAAAGTGATTGTACCTGATTAGCTACAGCTTGCACTCTCTGTTGCCAGCTGATCCTCTGCCTTTGGCGAGAGATGAATTTCATGAGCCTGAAAACACTGCCAGGAAAAGTGCAATTAACCAGAACCAATGCACCCTGGGGTCTGGCCAGGCTGGGCTGGAGGGAGGGATGGTGCAGAGAGCCCATCTGGGAGAACGTCTGTGTCGATTCTAGGGGCACTTCAAAACTGAGCTGTGCCCACCGATGAATTATTGGGCCCTGATTTGAAAGCAGACTGCCAGCCCCTTAACTGCGGCCTTCACTCTGGGATTGTAGGCCTGCCTTAACGTGTGAGGAACAGTGGCTGAGAAGCTCTAGCAGATCTGCATCCCGCTGTGAGCCTCCAACTGAGAGCAGCTAAATGCCCTCCTAGCAACCTTCAAGCTGCCAGGCCAGGAGGCCTGGTTTCTGCCAGAAGGCATTTGTGAGTCTCTTCCCTCCTGCTATTTTGTCTAGCACTTTCCCAGCCCGATCTGTAACATCTGCATTGCCAGGAAGAAATGCAGATGCTCAGGAGGATCTAAATTAGAATTTGTTAATTCTAATTCAGATGACTCAGGAACACAGGGAGAAGCCTTCCTGGTGATCTAGGGGTTAAGTCTCAGGGAGCTGACCCACATGGCACAGCAGACCTCTCCTGTCTAACTTGCTCCCCTCAGCAGTGTATTTCAGCCCATTTGCTTGTTCTGCTCCCCACTCCCTCTCTGGTGAATCCTCTCACTCCCTGCACCTCTGAGCTATACCCCACTTCTCCTACAATTAATAAATATTTTTTTAAAAGAAAAGGAAAAAAAAAAAAAAGAGCACAGGGAGTTTGCCCTGCACTGCTGAACTCATCTCCCCTGGGCTGCAGGAGAAAGCTGAGGTGACAGTGTGATTAGCAGCCCTGTGGGAAACCTTGCCTCCAACCAGGTGGGCTAGAAATGGAAGTGACTCCCAAGGTGGGCCAGGGCAGCTGCAGGGAGTGCCAAGGAGCTATCTGCTATTATTTGGGATCAAGGAGGCTGGACAATAACCTATTTCAGGGCAGCCTTCTCTAAGAATGTGGGGGCTGAGTGGATCATTTCTCCTTGTCCATCACAGGCTCCCTGAAGCTCAGTAGGAAGCAGAAGGTATTATTTGCATTTTCCAGATGGTTTTAGAAAGGTTGGGAGGAGGGAGGCTGGGATATTGCCAAACTGCAGAGAACACACAGAGCCCTCTCCTCAGTCTGATGGTGCCAGCCGGCTCTTGGGCCAGATAGGAAGGCTGTGCCCGGGCACACCCCCATCCAGATCCCCCAGGGAGTGCCAAGAATTGGGCTGCTGGAGTTTTTCCTCACAACTGAGGCCTGGAGGCTCTGCATCAGGGCTGCTTAGGGCTACAGAGGGATCTTGGCCACTTGCATTTTGGGGGGTGGTGTGGAGAAGGTGGTTTCCAATATTAAAAATTCAGAGATTCCCAAATAAGTTAAGATGGTGTGCTTTAAAAAGTATTTACAGGGCCTCCCTGGTGGCTCAGCAGGTTGAGCGCTGCACTGCAAAGCATTGGAAGCATTTGCAGTACAACAGCACGAGTTGAGTTCTATCCTCAGCCAGGGAGGGGATCCACATGGTGCAGCAGACCTCTCCTGCCTCGCCTGCTGCTCCCCTTCAGCCAATCTGCTTGTTCTGCTCCCTACTCTGTCTCTGGTGAAACCTCTCACCTCCCGTGACTCTGGCCTATAGCCCAGCTCTTCATGCATAAATAAGTACATCTTTGAAAAGCACATACAATGTGAATATAGATTTACCAGTGTATTAGTTAGCTAAACCGCCATAACCAAATCACCACAGACTCGGTAGCTTCAACAGTGGAAATTGTCTCAGTTCTGTCTCAGCTAAGAAGGCTGAGATCAAGGGGTCTGTAGCGTTGGCTTCTTCTGAAGCCTCTCTTCTTGGCTTTAGAGGATGGCTACTGTTTACATTGCCACAAGGTCTTCTCTCTGTGTCTCTGTGTCTGGTTGTTCCCCAAGGACCTCACTTTCATTAATTACCTTCTTAAAGACCCTATCTTGAAATCCAGTTACTTCCTGAAATCCTGGGAGTTAGGAAGGTCACCATATGAATTTGGGGAGGATGAAGCTCATAATGAACACCATTTAGAAATAACTTCAAAAGTCTAAAATACAGTTCTTTCATGAATATGGGGCCCAGTCCAGCAGCCTTTCTGCCTCCCGTTGTCTGTGTCCTGAGCCTTTAGGCTATCCAGGTGGGCAGCAAGAGGTGTCTGATACTTCCTATGTTTGGGGGGGACTGGGTGTTGGGGTGGGTGCAGAGAAAAATACTCCTCCCCGCCACTAGCTGCTTCCTGCCCTCTGAATCTGTCTCCACTATGGTCCTCATGTGCGGCATCCAGCAGTTTCCCTTTAGGGTTCAGTCAGTCCCTGGTAGTCTTTTCAGGACTGGGCTTCTGTTGCCCTATGCTTGGGCATGCATGAAGAAGGCCATGGTGTCTTCTGGCTGTGAACACATGCTTCCCTAGGAATTATCCAATGGTCAAACCATCCAGTGCCCACCTGTGCCTGGGACCTAATTTTCAAGACTTCCTTCTTTGTGGACATAATCTGTTTGGGTTGAATTGTGTCCCTGGAAGAAGATATGTTAGAGTCCCAGCCCCTACCCGCTACTTCAGAATGTGACCTTATTTGGAGATAGGCTCTCCATAGAGGTGATCAAGTTAAAAGAAACCATTAGGTGGCTCCTAACCTATAACTGTTGCTCTTATTCAAAAGGGGTGTTGGACACAGGCACACAGAGGGAAGATGATAGGAAGAGACTCAGGGAGACAATGGCCATTGACCAGTCAGGAGGTGAGGTCAGGGTAGGTCCTACGGCCTCAGAAGGAACCTTGACTTCCTACACTGGTTCTCCAGAACTGTGAGACAAACCACTTCTGCTTAAGTCTCCCGGTTTGTGGTGACTTGTCATAGGAGCCCCAGGGAGCTTAGACACCACCTGTGGAGCCCCTGTCTACTCCCCATCCTGTCATCCATCTCGTTTGCCAGTTCACTGTCTCATGACACACAGACTTGACTTGTGTGAAGCCTTGTTCTGTCCTCTAATAGCAACTGACTTGCAGATGTGAAAATCTTGGTTCTTTTTAACTGCCATACATAAGTTCTAGAAGGTAGAACCGGGATTATGTTCCCTGTTTGAATCCCACTGCCCCTTCTGCAGTGCTGGCCAGAGGATCAGTAGAACTATTTTAATTTGGAACTTATTTTAACTTTAATTTTAATTTAAAGGAACTTCTCTCCTTTCCTCTGTTCTCCATTTGCTCTTAGACTTTCCGGTGCAGTTAGGGTGGGGAGCTAAGCTCAAGGGTTTCTTGCAGGTGCACTGGGGCACAGACCAAAGGTTATCGTGATGTAGTCTCTGACTTCCCTGGCTGACCCTGAGGAAGGCCGCCCACTCCTGCAGTCCCTCTAGATCCCCAAGTTTGAGACAGGGCAGAAGCTTTCCTTGGGACTTTGCGGCCATCACAGACTCCCTGTGACTTGACTGGTTTGAAGGTTGGTGATTACAAATCTCCAAGTCTGGGTTGCCAGACCCTGCTCCATTCTAGGGGTGGCCCTTGCAGCCGTTCAAGTATAGTGGGAGGGGGCTGAGTGGAATGGGGGAGCCTTAGGAGCCTGGCTGGATTCTGGGGAGCACACCTGATGGACCAAAGGGATGACTGGGTCTTCATGGAGGAAGGGGTGGTGTTGTTTCTGTGTGGTTGGACTGGGAAGGGGGAGAGTTGGGAGGGATCTGAAAGTTGGAATCCCAAGGTAGATTTCTCCAAGCTCTTGGTTGATTTTATTTAATCCAGCCCAAGCTCTAAGCCATGTAATACCTAGACAAAGTGCTCTGGGGGGTCCAGCGAAGGGAGTGATCACACCTATGTGAAGAGAAGGAGAGGCCATATAGATGGTCACCTTAAAAGTGCCCACAGCCTGTTCTTGCCCAGCATTGGAAGGTGTGGCCTAGCTGAGGTGGGGGATGTAGGGGGAGGGACATGGAAAAGGGAGGGAGAAGCTGACTTGGGCTCCATTTCTTCCCATTTAGTCACCAAGTATGGAAGCCAGTGATGGATCAAGCGCCAGGGGCATTTTTTACAGAGTATAGCAGGTCTGGAGAGTGGCAGGAAGCATGTTTGAAATACTATTTCAACTATTTCCCCACTTTGCTCGCCCTGCCTCCCCACAACCCTTTAAATCTTCAAATAGCTTTGCTCAGGTAAGGAATATGACAGAGAGGAAGGCAAGACCAGGCCTCAGATTCTCAAGGCCTAAGTCCATTCCAAAACAGACAGGGCCCTGAATCTACCCATTTGGGATGGGGATTTTAATGAAGGGTGATTCCCTTTGGATATGAAGAGTGCTTTGGGGTGGGTGGGGGGAGGAAGAAGGAAAGCAGTGATGGTTCCTGGGTATGTGTGTGTGGTGGGGAGGGAGTCTTGTACCCTTTGAGCTAGAGAGAGACCTATAGAGAACATGGCTTATGCTCTGTATTCAGGCAGAGGTGACATCTTGGCTTCTAGAAGATTCCAAAGTTGTTCTTTCCCCCAGACAACCAGGGGCATAGCTGGAAGCTTCAGTCTTAAGAGGACATAACCTTGAAAGAAAGTCTCTGTTCTAGGGCTTCCCTGGTGGAGCAGAGGTTAGTTAAGTCTCCCCGCTATCAAGGTATCTGACAGCCACTGCAGCATGAGTTCTATCCCTGGCCAGGGAGGTGACCCACATGGCACAGCAGAACTCTCCTGTCTTGCCCACTGCTCCTCTCAGCAGTGTATTTCAGTAGATCTGCTTGTTCTGCTCTCCACTCTGTCTCTGTTGAATCCTCTCACCCCATACCTCTGGCCTACACCCCAGTTTCTTGCATGCATAAATAAATCTTAAAGTCTGATTTCCAGTGACTGTGAGCTGATGGGTGAGTGATGTCTCACTGGACATGCAGGGCTGCTGCATGTACTTCTGGGGTGTGCACGCTTTGGGGACATACACATTTG
Organism: Galemys pyrenaicus; assembly: GCA_019455555.1. Lineage (NCBI taxonomy): Eukaryota > Metazoa > Chordata > Mammalia > Eulipotyphla > Talpidae > Galemys > Galemys pyrenaicus. The sequence goes on from JAGFMF010011381.1 coordinate 7,726,521, forward strand.
GAGGGGAATGCACACTAACGTCTATGAGGCAGCAGAATTTCAGAACTCCTCCCCTTTACTCCACCATCTCCCACAATCACACACAATATGGTACTGCAGGGTAGGGACTTTACAGGTGGAATTAATGAGCTCCTTATTTCAGGTTACTCAGCCCAAGTGACCCAGGTGGGCCCTGTGGAATCAAGTGAAACGAGGCAGAAAGCATACCCCAGCGTGAGGAGAGCCTGAGGAGGAGCGTCTCCAGCGTCTCCAGCGTCTCCTGCGTGAGGAGAATTCACTGTCTGGTGGCTGCTGCTGATGAGCCCTCTAGGAGTTAGGGGTGATGCTAGCTGACAGCAAGCTTGGGGATCTCAGTCCTTCATCCTCAAAGGACTAAACTGAGCCAGAAACCCAGATTTGCTCAGGAGGGGATTCTTCCCAGAGCCTCTGCAGCCCCACTGAGCAAGCACCCGGTTTTAGTTCGTTGAAGCCAGTGGGTGAACCCAGACTCCCGGAAGTCGCCAGTCAGGTAATATTGTTTGTTGTTCTCGGCAGTTAAGCCTGTAGTCATTTGTTACAGCAGCAACAGGAAGCTGCTGGGCGGAGTGTGCGCTCTGTGCAGGCAGAGTAAGTGACGCTCTGGACACGAGGCACCCAGAAGACGGTGAGGACCCCGTCCCTAGAGCCCGGGGGTTGGGGGGCGCTCTGACAAGATCCTTCATGCAGGGGTGGGTCAGTTCCAAGCTGAGATGATGTTTCTGCCACATTGGTGGGGTGGGGAATCTCCATCTAGTGATAGAGAAACAGTTTGTCTGATGTGCCCCTGGATCTGCGCCCGGAGATGTGTGTCTATTTCAGGGGCATTTACATACCTCAGATTTGCTGGGGTGTCCTAAATGTGTGGCACTTCTCTGTGCCGGGCACATTTGAAAGGAAAGAAACAAGGTGAGGGAGGCAGAAAAGTCAGGGATGCTCCAAGGTGGGGTCCAGCCTGATCCCAACCTGTGCCCATAGAAACTTCCACCACTTCCACCTGCCCAGGTGAGGAGCATCAGCACATTCAGGCACAGCTGCTCCCTACTGGGGAGAAACGGATGAGTCATTTCTCAAAACCATCTGAACTCCTGCTTTGTCCACCTTTGCGGCTGGGAAAGAACAGGGTTCCTGTTCCGCTGTCTGGGCAAATTCACGGCAGCCCCTGAGTGAGATAGAAGAAGAGAGGGAGCTAGATCCTTTAGTGGGGTCGGACACCCGGTGATGGACGGCTGGTGGGTGACCAGCATCAGGGAGTCGCTGGCAGAAAGCCCCCAGAACATGGAGGCTCTCTGTGATCCTTTAATGCCCCATCTTGCATCCTCACTGGGGCCCTGAGTGGGTGGGGCACCCAGGCCTCTGGGAGCACTGGAAGCTTCTGGGGGGTGCATATATAGCCCAGTGGTGTGAAGGCAAGTTCCACCATTAGACGAAGTCACCTTCATTCTCACTTTCCTCCTGTTTGCCAGGGAACCTGCTTCTGACTGCCCCCCCACCCCACCCCTAGCAGTGGTTTTCTCATTTGTTAGATGGGAACTTAAGAGTGCTTTCTTCTTTGCTTGTTGTAAGGCTTTAGTGAGAAAACCCACGTGAAGCAACTGGCAGGTTGAGCACAGGAAATCTTCCCTTTGGTGATGCACAAAAGGTCTGGAGAGGAGGCTTTGCATTTGACTGGATTCTAAGATCCCATTTAATGTTCTGTGTGTCTCTAGAATGTTTGCTTCTAGGCATTAACATATGTTCCTGCATAGTGTAGCTTTTGGCTGTTCATCCCCTAATAGAACTTACCGCCTTCCCGCTATGGGACCACACTCTTGGGTGTGGTCATGGGGTTGAGGGACAGTGGTCTTTCCCTACAGAACCAGAAGGGACTGATTCCCCTGTTCCCACGCGGCAGCCTTTGGCTTGGCAGCTGAACTTTTTCTTGGAAATTGTCTGTCCTCTGGACTGCTGTTAAGTTTCTAATGAGACTTCTAGACTGAACATCATTTCCCTTTTAATTTTGGTCCCTTTACTGGCTAGTTCATCAAGTTTTATCATCCAGAGCTTCTGCTGAATTTATCATTTTAGCTATCATAATTCTAACTCATAGGAGCTCTTTTCTATTTTCTGATCTTCTTTCTTCCTCTTAAATAGTGTTCTGTTCTTATTTCATGGGTATATGTCATCGTAAATGCTGTAACAATATTCTACCCAATGGGTAGCTTATAAACAACAGAAATGTATTACTTATAGCTTTGGAAGCTGGGAAGCCCAAGATCAAGGCCTAGCAAGATTGCCTTCTGGTGAGGGTCTGCTGGGTTCTTGAGTTCTTGCTTGGTAGTGGGGGAAGGGATCTTTCTGGCACTAATTCCATTGATGGGGACTCCAATCTCATGACCTAAGCACCTTCTAATGGCATGACCGTTGGGAATTAGGATTTCAACATACAGATTTTGGGGGGCAAAGTGTGATGGAGGGACACAAATACATAGACCAAAACATATACCTTCTCATTTTGTATGAAGGGTGTTAAAGTTTCTTTCCCTATTTAAGTGTTCTGATTCCTTTTATGGCCTCTCTCCCTCCCTCTGAGCTGTTTTTTTCCTGACTTTATTCGATTGTTTGGTCTCACCTTTTAGAGTGCGGCACTAAACAAGCCAAGTGAAAGGGCCCCCGGGTATCCCACCATGTCACCCCATAATTACAACATGATGTTGAATTCTCTGTGCTACTTTGTTCTCTGAATATTATTATATAACACTTTCCATTGTTTGATATGTTCCATTATGTTAATGACTGTATTTACTCATGATTTCCCAATTGTTTCTTTGGGCATTAACTAACCCTCCCGCATTTTTCTCCTTTTTTTTTTCCCCTCGTAGAGGTAAGTTAGCTGTAAATATCTTTTCCACATGTGGCTTTTATTTCCATCTAAATGATTGCCTTGGAATAAATTCTGGGAGTGGAATTATCAGGTCAAAAGCTTGTGTGCATTTTCATCACTCTCCCTGTGTTGCCAAATTTCTAAAGGTTGTGGATACAGTTTCAGTGTCAGCAGCAACACGTAACACACATGTAACAACCACAACCCCTCCAGCATTTGATTTTTGAGTCTTTGTTGTTGGTAGCTTTAAAATACAAAAAGCACTCATTATTGTTTACTTCTTACTGTTTAATTTTGTGTGTCTTTGGTTACTGGAGAGGTTGGACATTCTTTCATATGGAACTGGGAAAATTTAGCCTGGAGAAACATGAGGAAGCCCATTTAATACAGAAAAATTCCTCTAAGGATTTTCAAATAGACGAAAAAGCAAAATGTGTTGGTGTGTTCTCGGCCTGGATACCGTGGGCTGGAGTGGGTTGATTCCCTGAAATTAATATGGAGAATGTTGTGTCCCATATACACATTAGCAAGGGAAGGGTCCTTGGCTTTCATCACATTTCACAAGAATCTGAACCTAAAAAGGCTAAGTTAGGTAGTGGGAGAGTTCTGCCCTAAGTGAGAAAAATACAACACAGGAAGACTTGGAACTTGCTTGATTTGAAATCTGGCTCTGTCTCCGGCCAGCTCTGTGATTTTGGCAAGTTATTAACTTCTCTTTACTGTGAAGTTGGGATGATATCAGGAACAGCTATTTCATGGGGTTACATTTAAATAAGTTGACACAGATAAAGCACTTTTAATAGTGTCTGGCACAAAGCCGGTGTTTAGTAAATGTCTATTATTAAGGACTATTAATAATGAGAACCTTCCAACAAGAGGCTAGGCTATCTCATGTAGGAGTGAGTGGCTTGTCACCTGAGGTGTTTGTGGAATAGTTGTAAGACAACTGTCAGGGGGCTCTTAAAAGAATCTCTGAATTAGGAGAGAGGTTGAACTAAACACCCCAAGTTTCTGTGAATTAAATTTTCTTTTTGGGTAGCTGGCAGGGATGAGACCAGCCACCCTCATAAGCCAGCAGGCATGACAGCTGTACTTGCAAAGATAGAAGTGTACTTAGGAACAGGCAGCCTGTCTCAAGAGTGCTATCTGGCACATTCTCCTGAAGATGCAGAAGAACAGTTTGGAAAAACCATGTGCAGTCTCTGCACCAGTAGGTGTGGAGAAAGTAGGGGTGGGGAATCTTGCTTGTTGCACAGGAATAGCTAGGAGAGGGCTCTAGAAGACCAGCTGCTCCCATCATGTGTCATTTACAGATGCGCTGAGCTCTTACAAAGCTGTGTGCTGTGTGTGATGTGGATGGGGTTAAAAGTGCACGAGATCCAGTACCTCTTTCCATCACTATGCTAGTTTTCGTCTTACTGAACTCCTGGGCTATTCATGGAGGGCAGTGAAGTCCATGTAAGTGGTGGAGGGATATGGCTGTCTTTGGGATAGTGGGTTGAAAGAGATATTAGAAATTTCTCCATATGCACATGCGTGAGCACGGGGTATCCAAATCCCAGATTCCCTAACTCTTGATCAAGTGAAATCACAGTGGACTGGTGCTGAGGAAGGTTTACTTCTGGTTGGTTTACCAGGAAGAATACCCTGAGGGAGAGAGAGACTTGAGTACAACTTGTTTATTTGGGAAGTGAAAGAAGCCTACAGAGGGGAATGAGGTGGGATGGGGAGGCCTTACCACCGAGGCGAGGAGGCCTCATCATGTGGGTGATGGAGAACACCTGCCTCAGAGGCAGCCGGCAGGGCTGGGTCCTTCACTCTTCTGTGTATCCAGCCTGCCCCCATAGGGCAGAGAAAGTGACGTCAGCACCAGAGAACAGGCTGAAACAACTGCAGGTGTTGACCACTCAACGCTGAGTACTGAGTGGTAAGAAATACGGACAGGCCACCAGAGCATCTGCCACAGTGTTTTTTAGTAGAAATCAAAGTTTTCTTGACGTGAGCAAGTTCAGGTGTGCAGTGGCAGGCAAGATGGATCCCCACGAGCTCTTCCCCATGTCTGAGTTTGGCCAGAGCTGTTGTGGAAGTTGTGGGGTCTGCATGCTTAGTACAGACAGCGGGGCAAGGAGGTTCAGGTGGAATGGAAATCCAGCACCATATGGTTAGAGGCATCCAGGCAGAACTGGGTCAAACTGGGGAAGATGGGGCATGAAGAGGGTGAGAGGAGGATGTGGAGAAGGCAGGTGGTGCCCCTGAGTACAGTGGTGCCTACCTCCCAGTGTTGGGTAGTCTCCATCAAAATAGTGAGTGTGTGTGGGTGGTGTGGGGGGTGAGCCTCCCTGGTGGTGCGTGGGGGTTAAGTCTCAGCACTGTCAAGCTATCAGCAGCCAATGCAGCTTGAGTTTGATTCCTGGCCAGGGAGGGGACCCACATGGTGGAGCAGACCTGTCCTGTCTTGCCTGCTGCTTCCCTCAGCAGTGTGTTTCAGTAGATCTGCCTATTCTGCTCCCCACTCTGTCGCTGGTGAATCTTCTTACCCCCTGCAACTCTGGCCTGTACCCCAGTTCTTCTATGTGTAAATAAATCTTTAAAAACAAACAAAATAGTAAGTGGTGATGACCTCCCTGGAGAGGTCTGAATTTGGTCATATACATCTTAAAAAATAGTTTAATGTATTTTATTTTTAGTTTTTTTTTTTTTAACAGTTTAAAAGTACAGGTTTGTTAGGCAAAAAAGAAAAAGAGAGGCACGTGCATAGAGAGCTGTGTTTGTCAGTGCAGAAATTGTACTTAGTTTAATGTATTTTTTTAAGGGTTTGTCTTTATTTATGCATACAAGACCTGGGGTATAGGTCAGAGGTACAGGAGGGAGAGAAGAAGATTCACCAGAGACTGAGTGGGGAGCAGAACAGGTGGATCTACTGAAATGCACTGCTGAGGGGAGCAGTGGGTGAGACAGGAGAGGTCTGCTGCACCATGTGGGTCTCCTCCCTGGCTGGGGATTGGACTCCTGTCGCGCTGACTGGAGATAGTTTGATAGCACTGAGACTGTAACCCCTGTGTCACCAGAGAGGCCCTAATGTTTTTTGAAAGCCAACTTAGAGGAACAGCACAGAAGACAGACATTAAAACATGTACTTCTATGTAGAATACCGCAGAAAGGTTTAATGGATAATTTAATATGATGTTAAAAAGTGTAAGATAATGCAGAATAGATAGAATTACTGTGATAACAGTGCTAAAAACATCATATAGTTGCCATAAGAAATTTATTTGTTTAAAAAAAATCCAAATGCTGTTATTGTCCAGAAAAATGTAATAGGTTTAATGACACTTGTTATAAACTTGAACTGCTGAAACTTGTTTATGGAAACATTTTGACTTGCATTAATGCTTTAAGTCCCTGAACTTATACTAAAAATTCACACACAAATGAAAATGGAAAAACTGCTTTCTGTCCCAATATCTGATTTCCAGCCCCTCTTTTTCCATTTGCAATCATATACTTAGTTCTTGACACCATGGAGAAAGAAAAATTCATCAGAACTAGTGATAATAGGAAGAAAAGGGGGAAAACAATCGAGTATGAAATGTTTCCCATCATAGTAGATCTCAAGCACGTTCTCTCCATATGCTGCATTCTGACAGAGTTTTCTGGCATAACTGTTAGATGTTTGGCATGGGTATCACACAGCTTGATGTCTGCAGAAAGGCCAACCAAATGGGCCTCACCTGCCTCTTGCAAAGCACAAATACTGTGCTCTGGAAGCGCAGATCTGTTTTGAAGTCCTGAACAATTTCTCACACTAGATGCTGGAAGGGAACTTTGTGAAGCAGAAGTTCAGTTGGTTTTTGGTAGCCTCTGCTTGCACCTCTAACTGGGGACCTGTAGCTGAGGTTTCTTCACTTCAGCGGTAGAGGGCGCACTCCTGGTAGGGGCTTTACCATTAGTAGATGTCTGCTTTGTAGGAGACATGTTGGAGAGACCGTCTTACCATCCTCCTTCGGCTAGAGGTCCATGGGCTAGAGGTGGCTCGGTAGTGGTTGCGAATACCTGGTCATCCATATTCTCTCTGTACTTTGTTTTAGTGCTGGGGAGGGGACAGGCATTTCCGATCTCACCCCTGACTTGGCTAGCTCAGGTGATGACAGGAGAAGAATCATAAATCTGCAAACCCCGAAACCAGGGGTACCACCCCATTTCTGCTCCTAAATAGGCTGTAGCCTTGACTGTTCTTCCCTTTCTCCAGCTGTAAAAGAAGTTGAAAAATATGGGCTCTAATAATCTTTCTGATCTAAAATATGGTACTTTAAAAAAATTAAGCATACAAGGACTGGTGTACAGGCTGGAGATGTGGGGAAGGGCGAGAGGATTCACCACAGACAGAGTGGGGAGCAGAACAGGCAGATCGACTGAAATACACTGCTGAGGGGAGCAGCGGGTGAGGCAGGAGAAGTCTGCTGCACCATGTGGGTCAGCTCCACAGCCAGGGATTGAGCACGTGCTGCAGTGACTATGGCTTCATAGTGTGGTGCTTAACCCCTGTGCCCTGAAATCTGGTGCTTTAATGGTACTAGATAGATGAACTTTTGAACACTTGCATATCTTGAATGTCTTATCTAAGGAGAAAGGAACTTAATTGGGAATAACAGAAGAGTTCCAAATAAACAGATAAAACTTATCTCTCATTTCCAGGAAGTCCAGAGATGTATGATTTGTGTGTTACTCCATAGTGTCAGTGTTATTTTGTCCTCTGAGTGACACATCCCCAGAGTTATCTTTGAACCCCAAAATGGCTTCTGGAGTTCCAGCCATTACATCATATTCCATCCCAGGAAGAAGTAGAATGAAGGGAACATCAATTTTTTAAAAGAAAATTCCTAGAAATTACCTACCTCTCCCCTTTATGTGTCATTAGCCGGAACTTAGGTGACTGCATCTGACTACAAGGATATCAAGTAGACGTAGTTTTATTCTGGGCATCTGTGTTCCAGATAAAATTGTGGGCTCTGTCTATGAAAGAAGGAAGCAGATACTGGAAGCCACTGCTTCCTGCCTTATTCTTCTCCAGGTGCAGGAGTAGCCAAATAAGTTAATAAGCTCCAGGTAGGCTTTGCTCTCCTGGTTCTAAAGCATTTCATGGTTATTAGCCTCAATTTTCATCTTTGGTTCTCATTTTTCATTATTTCGGCATTAGCGATGCCCATGATGATCTGGTACCGCCTTTGGTCTTTGTACTTTGTAAACCCTAAGTTATCTTGCCGCTGCCGGGGAAGTTGGTTGGTGTTTCATGCCTCCCCAAGACCTTGTCCAGACTTAGTGACCCAGCACAGGACTCACAGGACTCCACATAGAATCAAGCTCACAGTTCTGATTTATCACAGCAAAGGATACAGAGTCAGCACGGGAACATGGTGCCGGGGCAAAATCCCTAGGGAACCAGGCGCTTCTCCCCATGAGACATGGGCAGTTTCCTCCAACAAAGAGTGGCAAGGGCACAGATGAAATGTCTACCAAGGAAACTCAGTGCCCAGGTTGACAAAGGATTTAGACATGCAAGTGCGTTCTGCGTGGCATATACCGCAGTTCTAGACACCCAGAAGGAACATGTGTGCTCAGACTAAGCCACACTGTACAGTTCAGGCCCGGGGCGGGGCGGGACTTTGCTGAGTTCTTAGAGTGGTGAGAACCTTCCCAAAATCCACATTCTCAGACACCAGCCACAAGCTAATTATTCAAGAAAGTCCTTTTAAGTCTAGTAATCTTATACCTTATAGTAACACTTTTCCACACAGCTGATAAATATTTTATGTAATTATAGAATAATTTCATGTTTTGGAGTGTGGGAGTACTGGGGAAGTTTCCCCCCTTGTCTGGGTCCTTTTGAGGCTAGATAAACAACATCAGATAGATTAGCAGGAGAGTAAGACTAAACTTAGTTATTTTTTAATTATATCATTTTTTATTGAGGTAACTTTTAAAGATTTTATTTATTTTGTTTTACATAGAACTGGGGTGTTGGCCAGAGGTATGGGGGAGAGGGGTGCGAGGATTCACCAGAGACAGAGTGGGGAGCAGAACAGGCAGATTGACTGAAACACACTGCTGAGGGGAGCAGTGGGTGAGACAGGAGAGGTCTGCTGTGCCGTGCCATTCAGCTCCCTGGTCAGGGATCAAAATCGGGCTGTTGAGGTAGGCTGTCCTGGTGGTAGCACTGAGATTAAGCCCCAAAGCCACTAGGGAGGCCCTGAGGTAACTTTTTAATTGTGGTAACAGTGATTTACAGTACTGCATGATTCAGAGATAGAAGATCACACCCTTCAGAAGTATGTCCACTCACTCCAAGGCCCGTAAGTCCTCCACCATAGTCCACTGGGCTCCCTTTCCTGTTGATCCCAACTATCCCCCACCTCCTGTAGCCTTAGTTCTACAGTCAGATTTCTAGGGTTTCGGTTTGCTTTGTCTCTTCCTTTATTTTGTTTCTTTATAGTCCACATATGAGTGACATCATCTGGTATTTCTCCTAAATTATTTCACTTAGCATAATCCCCCCCATTGTCACAGTGACAGGATTTCATCTTTTTTCATAGCTGAGTAGTAGTCCGTTGAGTATATAACTTTATCCATTCAACTGTCCTTGGGCATTTAGGTTGTCTTAGGACTTGGCTATTGTAAATAGTGCTGCAGTGAGCACAGCAGTGCACATCTCCCTCTGAATTAGAGTTTTTGCATTCTGTGGCTAGAAAACTACGGGAGGAATTTCTGAATCATGTGATCTATTTTTAGTATTTTGGGAAACCCACACTCTCTCCACTGGGGCTGGACCAGTCTACGTTCCCACCAACTGTGTACAAGGTTCCTTTTGTGCCACACTCTCGCCAATACTTTTCTCTTCTGATGTGGGCCTTCTTCCTGAGTGAGGCTCTATGTCATTATGGTTTTGATTTGCATGTCTCTGATAAGTGATGATCTTTTTTTTGGGTGTCTGTTGGCTGCCTCTGGCTTTTGGAGACATGCCTGTTTAGCTCTTCTGTGCATTTAAAAGATTGGGTTATTTTCTTTCTGAGTTGTGAGTTCTCTGTATATTTTTGGACATCAGTCGCTTGTCAGATATATGATATGCAAATATTTTCTCCCACACAGTAGGGTATAAAGACCAAACTTAATAGCACACATATAGAGAATTTACATGGCTTTGTGTTCTAAAGTAAATTGGACAAACTGGGGATTTATATCCTGTGTAAAAGGGGATGAGGTATGAAGGAGAGAGAAGGGGGTTCATGTAACAAGGAGATGACTTCTTAAGACAAAACCCTGCCTGTAGATGTTTGCTCTGACTTCAGCTAGGTTTCTCTGATTTCTGGAGCTGTCCCTAATTATGGGTCACCTTCATTCTCTAATGGTAGCTACTTCTCTCAGCCCATTGAACTTCAGTTGACTTTTGTTCCATGTACCAAGGTGACGTATATTGGCAAAGGCCTGTCCTGGACATCTTGGGAAAAGCCTATCTGAACCCTTTTTGGGGAGACCGATGTTCCAGGAATCTGTGACACTGGGTTTGAATCTTGCCTGTGACATTTATAAAATAGGTGTCTTTTTTTTTTAAGTTTTATTTATTTATGCACACAAGACCTGGGGTACAGGTCAGAGTAGTGGGAGGTGAGAGGATTCACCAGAGACAGAGCGGGAAGCAGAACAGGCAGACTGACTGAAGCACACTGCTGAGGGGAGCAGCGGGACAGACAGGAGAGGTCTGCGGTGCCATGTGGGTTCACTCCCTGGCTGGGGATCGAACTTGTGCTTCTGTGCTGCGGATGCTTCACAGTGCGGTGCTCAACTGGCTGCGCCACCAGGGAGGCCCCTAAAATAGGTGTCTTCCCACAGTTTCTTCAGTTACAGAAAGAGAACTCTCTCCTCTCTCCCCTTTTCCTCTCCCTCTCCTCCCACACAGGCTGGTTGTCAGGTTTAGCAGTGATGTGTGCGGGTCGCCAAGGCTTTCCGAGTAGAGCTGTTATATTGTCAGCCTTTTCCATCTTTGCTGGCAATGTGAGAAGTTGGGCTCCAGGTGAGCGGCAGTGTGCAAGGTGCTCTTCTGTCCCCGGGTCAAGGCGGGAGCACGCTCGCCACCTGCTCCCCTGCTCTCTGTCTGGAGGGGCTGACGGGCATCCCTGCGGCAGTGGGCCTTTCACTCTCAGGGATTCTGGCTGAGACTGAGCAGCCTGGGAGCGGGAGGAGAGCGAGTGGGGCCGATGACTTCCTTCACATCTTCCTGGTGGGGTTTTGGAGAGTGACCATGTGTCTCTACTTGACCACAGCTCCAGCAGGTCAGCCTGTACTGTATCCCTCTCTGGGAATGATTCACTGGCTCTTTCAAAGGTGAAGGGAACAGCTCCTCTATATTGCTTGGTGAGGGAACAGGGAAGGGAACAGAGGGAAGGATGCTCTACTCTCTTTGACTTCCTGAAACCTGCCCGTCTCCATGAATGGCAATATCAGTTCTTGTCTGTCACAAGTCCAGGTTACCCTCTGTTTCTTGGGGCTCTGCTGCTATCAGAGTTAGGCTCCTGGATTAGAGTCCAGGTTCTGTCATACTAGCTGGGGACTAGGAGCAAGTCACCTAAAAGGTTGTCAGTCAGAGGGGTGCAGTCCTTCTCTGGGTTTCCTGCAGGCCTACCAGAATGCCAGGCCTCTGAGATGAGGTCACCAGAAGGGCCAGGCAGGTGCTTAAGGAGTGAGGAAGGTGAGCTGGGGTCCAGGGTAAGAGGAGGACCTGGGTCTTTTCAGGGTTCCAATGCTGGAGAGTGAGTCCGCTTCTGCAGTGAGTCAGAGTTTTGATTTTAAAAGAGAAGCTAGAGGGGCCTCCCTTGTGGTGCAAGGCATTGAGCACTGCATTATGAAGCATCTGCAGCCACTGCGGCATGAGCACGAGTTCAATCCCAGGCCAGGGAGGTGACCCACATGTGCACACCCACTGCTCCCCTCAGCAGTGTATTTCAGTTCTGCCCATTCTGTTCCCCACTGTCTCTGGTGAATCCTCTCACCCCCCCACCCATACCTCTGGCCTGTACCCTAGTTCTTGTATCCATAAATAAGTTGAAAAAAAGAGAGAAGCTAGAAATCCAAATTTAAAAAAATTAAATTTATTTTCTTACATTACTGTTAGTTTTTGAACAGCATTTGATCGCTCCCTTCTGGTGTAGTTCCCAGACTTCCCCACCACCGCAGCACCATGGTCCATCACCGCAGTCCCTTGTGCTCTTCGGTCCCCACCCCCCCTTTTTTTTAATTTATTCATCTATGCATACAAGAACTGGGCGTACAGGCCAGAAGTTCAGGGTGGTGGGGATGAGAGGATTAACCAGAGACAGAGTGGGGAGCAGAGCAGGAATACACTGCTGAGGGGAGCAGCGGGCAAGGCAGAAGAGGTCTGCTGTGCCCTGTGGGTCCCCTCCCTGGCCGGCAGCAGTGATCCAACTTGTGCTGCAGTGGCTGCTGTTTGCTTCTTAGTGCGATGCTTAACCCACTGCGCCACCAGGGAGGCCCCATCCGGTTTTGACCCCTCTCCCTCTCCTGCTGTATTCCTCAGATCTGTAGTCAGCTTTTAAGTTTTTTTCTTCTGACCCTTTGTTCATTTTCTCTATATTCCACATATAAGTGAAACCATCTTAGAAATATTTTTATGTGAACTCTTCCAAGTTTTAAATATTTGCTCAAGTTAACAACACCAATCAAAGGAACTAACGAAAAAAAAAAGCACTGCACTGCAGATAGCATAGTTTTTGACTCAGCCAGCTTCTGTCAAGCCACCCATCATGCCTGGGAAGTTGGCTTTTGCTCCCCGAAAATTTGTTCTTCCTGGTGGGATGTTTAGGACAAGGTTCTTTTTGGGCTGAGAGGCTAAAAACTCTCAGGATTAAACAAGTAGGGGCTCTTTCAATAGACAAGGGGTTGTTTTTTGTGATTTATAGAGATAGAAAGTAAGGAAATTTAGAGATTAACTTTAGGGTTCATTCAATTCTAAGTTGTACTTTTGTCCGGTATTAGGGGAAAAAATGGGTTTTCCTTATCTAGTGAGGTCTGGACTAAAGGTGACTGGCTTTGTGTACTTTTTTGTATTCCTTACTGTGCTTGGTACACAGCAACTGCTAATGTGTTTGATGAGTGAATACGTGAGTGATGAATGGAAAGTCAAATATACACTATTCTTGGCCCATGGAGAAGACTGTAATGCGAACTTGGGTTAAGGGGCAGGGAAGATTTTCTCTGTATAATCTGTGAAACAAAAAACTTAACAAAAAAGCTTCCGAGTTCATTCAGTCTCACATGCCATAATTCAAGTTTATGTTGCTTTATGTATGGTAGTGGTTGTTTTTGGCTATTTGTTTTGGTAAATAAGAGTTCTTTGGGCCTCCCTGGTGGCACAAGGGGTTAAGCACCACACAATGAAGCTGTCAGCAGCCACTGGGCCAGGGAGGGGACCCACATGGCACAGCAGACCTCTCCTCTCCCCGCTGCTCCCCTCAGCAGGGTGTTTCAGTAGATCTGCCGGTTCTGCTTCCCACTCTGGTGAATCCTCTTACCCCTACTCCTCTGGCCCGTACCCCACTTCCTGTATGCATAAATATTTTTAAAATAATAGAATTCTTAACATTGAGCTACTAGCGTTTAACCTAGGGTAAAGATGATAAATGGTAATTTTTATTTTACTATAGTAAATTTTAGACTTTTTTTTTGAAGTTCAGTCTTTCAATAGATATTTATTCAGCAAATACTAAGCCAGGCACTGTTGTTAAATATAGAAATGTAATAGGGAGGACATATTGTTAATAAATAAGACAGGTAACAAGTTAGTAATTATATTATGAAAAGAAAGTCCATGACAAGAGTGTAGACAGTGTTGAAGAGGTGCTGATTTTTCTTCAGTAACTTAATGTTTTTTTTTTCCCACTTTATCTGACACAGTGAATGACCTCGAGCTAAAACACAACTTGTTGGGAATAGGGCTATTTTTAGAGGGTTGCTGCCCCCTACAGGATTCAATGGAGAAAACCAAGAAATTTGAAGACTTCCTAGGGACTGGAGGCATTGGTCTATGGAGGGGCGAGGGAATGGAGGTACAAAAATGAACACAGCACAGCAACTATCCTCCATGAGATCACAGATCACAGGGCTGGGGCAGATATTGCTGAGATATTAGTTCTAAAACCATGATCCTCAGAATACTGGTGGGAAAGGGGTGGAGGTGAGATGGACTAGTAAAGAGAACGCCAATAATAAATGGAGGAAATGTTCAGTAAGTTTTTCTTTCATACTTTTTCTGAGACATTAGAGGTCTGCAACTGTTACTCTAGTGGATGCTATGAAATAATGAGCAACTATTTAAAAAAACTCCAGATGTGGCAACAGATGTTCATACTTAGTTGGATGGCTGTGGACACATCTGTTTCCAAACTGACTTCCCGTCATCTTTCATAGTGTAGAAGTTGAAAGCTACTTAGCAGGCTTAACTTAGTGAAAGGAAGACATCTGTGCTAGATGAGATTGGATAAAGTACTGAAGTGAACCCCTTTTCTAGGGCATGCTGACTTCTGGTGGCATGACTTCCTACTGTTCAGGGATGTTGGGCCTTAGGCTCCCCGTTCACCTGTAGTACTAGCTCAGGGTAGCATTAGCTGTGTGTGGCTTTCCCAGGGGAAGGATGTGGCCTCGTCTGAATATACAGGAAACTTTTGGTTTTAAGAACAAGTCTTTTAGTTTTAAGAATAAATCGGAGCTTAATAATCCAGGTCCATCTTGTAGTGGCTCAAGAAACTCAGTTGGGGTCAGCTGTAGTGGTGTGAGTTGGGAGGTAAAGCCACGGTTGTTATTTCCATACCAGTTTTTCTGATGTCTATCACTTAATCACCTGTATCTCTCTTAGCCGATATTCTGCTGAGCCAGTTTAAACTGCTCATTGGTTTCTCTGACCTTTCTTGATTTCTGTTCCCTCCTATAGAAACAAACACATGTGCAGTTTTATCTTAGAATAGTGTAAAGATTTATTGGCTCCTGGTTTCTGCCTGTGAGTTTGCAGCTGCTTGTTTCTGCCTCTGGTGAGGTCTTGGCTCTTTCTGCAGCCTACTTCCGTCCTCCAGTGCATGCAGCCCCTCTGCCTGCCCTGTGCTTCCTTTCAGAGCTTGTTTGCTCCCCTTTTGGGTCTAAGCAGAGCCCAGCTCCCTGCTCACTGTCTCCCTCCCTGTCTTCTCACCCAGCTGGCCTCTAAGTCAGCCCTTACCAGAATCCTTCCTCACTCCCACTTCCGTTTGGGGGGTCACTGCCTTTACTATTGTACTTTATTTCCTGGAGGTTACTTTAAGGAGCCGGTCCTCCTCCCCATAGGGATGCTTTCCTCAGGGTGACTGCAGGGCTTCCCCTGGTGGGTAATCTTGCCATTGCAAGCTTGGCACTAATGCTCTCAGGGTTGGGCTGTGTCCAGTCCACAGTCACCAGCACCATCAGAGGCTCCTTCCACCTCTCATGCCTTGTGTGACCACAAATTTCAAACTGTCAACAGTTTAACAATGGCTTACAAAATTCCTAAAAATTTAATGGCAGACATGGCCCCTCCAGGCCTCCAGATGGATAGACAGGTTTAGGCATCTTTATAAGGTGGGGAGGGAAGTGGTAAGGAAGTGGTGTCCCTCGCCCCACGGGGCCCCAAGATGGGGCTAGTGTCTTCCTTAGGCCACGTAAGCAGCAGATGAGGGGCTGAGAGCTCGTGGTGCAAGGCACTCGGTGATGCTGCAGCCAGCTGCCTGGTGATGTTCCTGGGGCCAACTGGGAGAGCGCTCCAAGTCCTGTCTCCGCTTCCCCCTGACAGGTGCCACTGTAGGAATGTGCTGGATGCATTTCCCCAGATTCCTCCAAAACAAAGCTATCCTATCAATGTTGACTGCTACTATGTAGTTGTCCACTAGTTTTGTTTTTTGCTTATGAGAACAACTTTTGTACACAGAAAATTTATAGCTGCTTTGGTTTTGAAAATTAGTATTTAAGATACTAAAACCTTATAAGTTTGACTAAAATCTTTTATATGCTATACAAATCTATATTATTCTATAGCAAAATTTATGATCAGTTTTAAGCCTCTGATTAATGTTTGGGCCCATTTACAAACATAATTTGCATAAGCATTTTAAAATGCAGTTATAAATTTAATAGAAAAAAAGTGCTACCTGTAGGATGTATTTAATGTTAAAATTTTGTCACTTATCTGACAAGAATCTGTGCTGGTACTTAACTCACAAATATAACTGGTGGATTATGTAAGTTTATCTTAACCACCTCACTATATATTCAACCAGATTCTTCCATACCTCTTTATTTAAAATTACAAATCTAAAGCAAATATTATATGAAATAAACCAAACAAAGACAAATACTGCATGACTTCACTCACATGTGATACATAGAGGACACAGAGGGACAAATAACAGAAAAATAAACTTTTGGACTATATGACCAATTAGTGGTTACCAGAATAACCAGTGTACCCAGTTATATATTGTTACCTGTTTGACAGTCCCCTGGAGCCCTGATTTGTGATGTTTGCCAATTTCTATGGTGCAAATTTTTCTACCACAGCAAATTTCAAACGGTCAACAGTGGCTTACAAAATTCCTAAGAATTTAATGGTTGGTTCTCATGAGCTGGTATATGCTGGTTTCAGTGCATCTGTTTGTTCTGATCGTACAGCATTTGTTTTTCTGGCAATGTAAGATGCTCTGTAGGGGATGGGATTATGTTCTAAATGTCCTGTGGGCCATTGTGCTAGCATGGTTATAGTCAAGGACACTGATTCACTGTTTCTTGTGGGCATAGCCTATCTCAGTAGGGAGACAGTGGGGAGATTTGGGGGGGTGGGAGGAGGCTGCCTCCCCTTTCTTCCGGCCTTAGGGAGAACATAGGAAGCAGAAGTTTTGATGAGGAAATCAGGCTCATCTGAAAGTCAGTTCTTTATAATGAGAATCAGCTCAGTTTCAGATCTGATTAACACAATTTCTTAAATATTCATATATTTTATATATAAGATCTGACATGTATTTCAATTAGAAATTCCTCAAGCAGAGACTCTGAAGTCTTCCTTCTCACAGACAACCTAGCAGAGGACCAAGAGAGCAATGTTCTTTTGAAAGGAAGTTCTCAGGCAACTTATAGAAACTTGCTTGGACTTTTGCCTTATTAATGGAATGGCAAGAAAGCTATAGTGCACCCATCTGGCAAGTTTCTGCCCCATTCTGTGGGCAGCTTTTTGAGCCGGAGAGCTTACCTAATCCATTTATACTCCACAGTCCTTGTTACAGTCATTCCTCAAGCAAGCCTCTGCTCCAGTATTACTAACTGCCAAGGTATTGCTAGGCACTGAGGATACTGACTGTGCAAACTTGGCCCTTCACCGCAGTAAGTCTCTGTTCCACTAGGGGGAGCCAAATACATAAATCACAATAATTGTATTAAGGAATAATAGTCTGTGGGGGTGGGTGGGTGGGTGAGGGTATCTGAAAGGAAAGGACAACTAACTCTGTGACGACTGGTCAGGAAAAGTCTTTACAGGGAAGATGGCCCAAGCACATGTCACTCAGGTGAGCACGAGACTGGAGTGACCAACGATGACTCCTTGGGCCTTCTGAGACACATTCTACCTCAAAGGCTGATCTGGTCTGAAGGAAATAAAGATCCCCCGGCAAGTTCACCCTGGATACCTTGGAGAACTATATAACTGCCGTCAAAGGATGAACTTCAAGTACGTATGTCTAAGTTACATGTTTTTGGAAATTACTTCTTCTTTATTGCCACAATCATATAAAAACGTTTACTATATTTAGGCTGGTAAAAGAAAGCCACAGTGTACATAAAGGAAGTTGTATGAAGTTTAAAAAATATATGGCTTTAGTGTTTGGAAAAGCAGTTATGGATTGCTTCCCTAATTATCTAGGCGATCGAAATTCTGGGTTTGAAATTCTTGGAAGTCCTCTGGGATGGTATCTGCAAGGAAGAACAGGCACAAGAGTTAGCAGCCCCCATGCTCCTTGGAATCTGGGCTTGTCTGTTGGGGCATGCATCCTCTAGGGGTCACTGTCAGCTTGCCAACAGGCACCAAAAGGCCCAGCAGCCATTTTCTACTTCAGGCAGCTTTGCAAATTGTTGGCTTCAAGCCCGGAGTGCTCATTCACAGGCCTAGAGAAAATTAGCAGGCAGAGTGGGTTCTGAGTCTGTGATTATGTTTGAGCCCTATGAAAATAAAGGCTGCCTATAAATTAAACCTGACTACATTTCACACCAAACCCCAAACCCAGGGGTCTCAATTTTCTCATCTATCAAATGTACAAATGAGATCTGCCTTTTACTTGACCATTCATTACACAGGGACCATCAGGTTGCAATAAATATATGGCAGGAGCTTTACATTTCTGGGAGGAAAGCATGCTATAAAATAAGGTGCGTTACTTGATTAATCCTAGGGTAATCATGTACAGTAACAAGCATGCACGTTACCATTGCAGCGATACTTGAGGTTGGACCAAATGATGTTTTCCTGGGAGAAGCAGAAAACGCCAAGCCGGCCTCCACGCATGGTGGTGTCTATGGTGACCCCAGAGTCAGCCACCAACTCAGAACCTTCATAAAATCGCACCCTGCAGACAACAGAGCTGGAGTGGGTCTCTGTGAAACCCAAACCGAGGTAAAGTGCATGCGGGGATATCCAGGGGGCCCACCTTTCATACACAGGGGTCTGGCTCTGTTTGATGCTCAATTCTTCACAGACCTAGAGTGTCCTCTAGCTGTGGCCCCTTCCTCACTAGATTGCAAGCTCCCCGAGGGCACAGTGCATGTGCCATGTCCTTCCAACTTGTTTCTCCATGGCCTAGGGCAGAGTCAGCCTTGATGGATATGTGCTGATGAGCTAGAGACACCACAACCTCACACATAACCAAGAGGCTTTGTGACTTCATCATCCTGTGAAGGTATCTAGATGTTGTGTTTAACCACCACTGTTTTTCCTTAGTCTGATATCATTTGGTGGAATCTCTGAGCAATGACTCTCATCAGGAGTGACAGCGCTCTGCGAAAATTTTAAAAGTTTGTGGCGTAGAGACAGAAGCCAGGGATGACTTACATGGCCCTGGAGAGAACACACAACCGGTCCTGCATCCCGTACTTTTGGGAATGTTTCTCCAGATGCTAGGGTAAGTGAAGAGCCTGTTTAAACTATCAGGATTTAGGGCCCTCCCTGGTGGTACAAGAAGTTAAGCCACTGCAGCACAGGTTCGATGCCTGGTCAGGGGCCTGACCCATATGGTGCAGTAGACCTCTCCTGCCTTGCCTGGTGTTCCCCTCAGCAGTGTATTTCAGTCTGTCTATCTGTTCTGCTCCCTACTCTGTCTCTGGTGAATCCTCTCACCCCACACACCTCTGGCCTATACCCCAGTTCTTGTATGCATAAATAAATCTTTTTAAAAACAGAGTTTAGAATATAACTTCCTTTTACTTGTAAACATCAAGCAATTTTGGTCCTGTTTTAATGTAAACTGATTTTTCCAGGGAGAAACTGTTGATTACCTTGTGTTTGAAGATAAATAGTTCTTAATCATTATAAATTCATATCACCACTAGCAATACCACCATAGTATAGAAGTCACCAACACAACAGTCTGTATTAGAATGTCATATTCCCAGTGATTGTGGGTAAAGGGGCAAATGTCTGTTTTGGTGTGGTATGTCCAGACATTTACATGATTTACAAAATATTCTTATTTCTTTAACATGTTAGGGATCAAACTGATTTTATAAACTATACATACAAGAACTGGTGTGCAGGCCAGAAGAGCAGGGAGGGTGAGAGGATTCACCAGAGACAGAGTGGGGAGCAAAACAGACGGTTTGACTGAAATAACTGCTGAGGGGAGCAGCAGGAGAGGTCTGCTGTGCCATATGAGTCACCTCCCTGGCCAGGGATTGAACTTGTGCTGCAGTGGCCGTGGATAGCTTCATAGGGCTATGCCTTAACCCTGTGTGCCACCAGAGAGACCCCAGGCTGGTTTTATAAAATTATGTGTAAATTAGATTTTCTGATTTCATTTCGGGATGGAGGGGGAGATTTAAAAATACTATGCAGAGAGGTATTGGACTTAATGAGGCCAGAACACGAGCATCTTACTGTGAAACCAACAGTACTTTTGATGTAATGTTTCAAAGAACAAAACATGAATTAACTCTCAAGATTTTTTTCCCCCTCTAGGCTGCTTTCCTGCCCTGGTGAGGAGAATACAACAGGTACTCTCTTCTAGAAGTACTACACGAGCCGGCTTTGGTACTGATCTGCAAGTGAGTACACTGTCTAAATGTCAAAGATGTAGTCAGATGCCATCATATATAGTCAACTTTTTCAACAGTTCTATAGGGAAGGACAGATTACCTTGCTTACATGAAGATTAGTCAAGTGCATGTATACATTCAGGAGAACAAGTTAAAATCAAGCATAGCAACCTCCCTCAAGGAGTTTATAGCCCGGGAGGAAAGACAAGACTGTAAGGGACTCAGCGATGCCGTGAGAAATATCTGTAAGTGATGACACAGGGTCCCAAGGAGGTGTGGCTGGGGGAGACTGAGCCACATCTCTCACCCGTCAGCATGGTGGGAAGGGGGCTTATCCTTCAATGCAAGGCTGAGCTTCCTCTGTAGGAGGTGCTTCCACGCCCAGTCTGGCCCTAACGTTCCACAGGATCAGGCCCTGTCCTCACCTTTTTCTAGGAACTGCGCCCTGAATGGAGTGGGTGCTTTGCTTCAAGTGCAAGGTGAGCAGATGGGGCCTCTGCCTACCTGATGTAGCCCACCTGGGGCCTGTGCTGCAGGAACCAGCGGTAGGACACCTTGTCCTTCCAGCCCACATTCCTGGAGTCCTTCCACAGCAGCCTGACCTGGTCGCTGGTGTCGCCCGTGTGCCACAGGGAGTTACGGAGATGCTCCCCAGGACCCGTCTTGGACTTGACGGCCTAGATAAGGTATGAGCACAATTGTACAATGGAACACACAGACCACCCTTCTTGGATCCTTGGGGTGTGGATGCAGACAAAAGCACACACACTCAAATGCCATTTCTACTGCAGGGAGCCCTGGCCAGTGCTCTGCCACCCCCCTCCCTCCTGTTTGGCACCGTGCAGACCCAGAGCCCCCACACCAGCACTGCAGGCTGCTGCTGCCTCCCAGCCTGAGACTGGCTCCACTGAGCAAACAGACTGGTCAGTATCCAGCATCATGTGCATGCAGATGTACCCCCAAACCTCCTCCACCTCTGGGGGCCTACTGCAGCTGAAATTCTCAACATTAAACACCCAGAGGTGAGAATGTAGATCCTCTACATCCGAATGAAGGCAAGGCCCTAATTTGAACACTAGCACAAACGCATTAACTTCTGAGATGAGTGACGTTTAACCGCTCTACCTTAAGTTGAATGCCAGGTTCTGCAACAGCTCGGAATGGGGTGGCTTGCCAGTATGTCTGCTCTGTCTGCTTCCACATGACCACGTAGAAGCTGGAGCTATCTTGGTAGCCAAAGATGAAGCCAGCGTAGTCATCATCTGTCTGAGTATTTACATGGAAAGTCCCTTCGAAGTCCACTCCATTGAAAGCCGTGTAGCCTTGTAAAGATCAGAGGAACAGATAAGCCACAAGAATCACTAGAAAGAGCGATTCTATACAAGTGGCCACAGAGGCTCTGGACATACCCACAGCCAGGCCAGGATCGCTGTTCATGGTCTGCACGATCTCCATGCCCTGCAGAGAGATTTAAGGGTGATCTGAGTTAAGCGCAGGACAGTCCAAGACCTTGGGTACCACAGGGTGAGTGAGGAGGACTTGCTTGGCCTTGTTACATGCTCAGAAAATGCAGTCTTATTAAAAATAAAGAACTCAAGGCTGCATAGAAGTAACTTTTTTTTATGCCTACAAGAACTGGGGTATAGGCCAGAGGTTTGGAGGGTGAGATGATTCACCAGAGACAGAGTGGGGAGCAGAACAGGCAGACTGACTGAAACACTGCTGAGGGGAGCAGTGGGTAGGACAGGAGAGGTGTGCTGCACCATGTGGGTCCCCTCCCTGGCTGGGACCCAACTCATGTCATAGTGGTTGGCGGTAGCTTGATAGCACTGAGGCTTTAATTCCTGGACCACCAGGGAGGCCCTGCATAGCTAGAACTTTGCTAAAACTGTTACATACGCTGACTCAATAAATCCTTAATTGGAGAACATACTTGTAGTGAGTGTGTCTTGCTAGGTGATGACTGCCCATCCCAGAGCCTCCCTGGGCTTGCTGGGGTGGGGGGTTCAGACTGCTGGGTCCCAATGTCAGCCATTCACCCAAGCTTTGTAAGACTCGACCTCCTCCTCTGTAACAGTGAGGAGTGATGCCATGTGTCACAATGCCCAAATCACTGGCTGCACTGTGTGGACATTACCTACAGCTCTCAGAAGGAGCTGTGGTAGAGAGGAAAGCTGAGGTGTCGCCAACTGTGTGACACTCACCTGGTTGAGGACCACCCAGTTGGGGTCAATCTGGGCATCCCCCTCAGGGTCGAGGACCACGGTCTGGTAGGCCCTGAAATCTGTCAGGGTAACCTCTGCGTTCTCCGGGCAGACATCGATCCGATCAATGACATGGTCCTGGTCAAAGTCCGTCTCGCAGATGTCTCCCACGCCGTCATCTAGGCAGAGAGGAGGAGCTGGATGAGGCTGCACCTGCCACTGCTCCTGGACAGAGCAAGGAGGCCAGGACACAGCAGGACCGAGTCCACCTCCACCTCCAGGGCTACAGGCTTCCCCGTGTTGGGTGAGGAGCCCTGGATCTGCCATGTCTGCCTGGGCCACACCTGGTAGCTCTGGTGGTAGGAGACCAGCAGCACCCAGAGTTTCTTATAAGAAACTTTGCTCTCTGTCCAGGAAGTCCCTTTGATCACAAACAGTGATCAAAGTGCTTAACAGTGGATGTTAAGCCTGACCTGACCTAGCAAATGACAAAGGGAAACTTATCAGAATACCCGAGACCACAACTTCTAACGATCCTAGGCTGAATCTGGCCTACAGGTGTTTTCTGTTCAGCTGACATGACGGTATTAAAAGACCTGAAGTTGCGTAGCTATGGATGGACGCAGTCCTCACTCTGCCATCTTACATCTGACTGTGCTCACCCTTCCTCACTGGCTTGTCTCCTAGTGAATGATCCAGCAAGAGGGCAGAGCAGCTCCCCGAGACCCTCCGCTGCTTCCCTGCCCTGTGTGATCTCCTCCTAGGGCTGCTCAGGGGTTCTTCTCTGACCACCTCCTGTCCACACAAGCTGCAGCTAGTCCGAGTGGCTGCCTGGGGAGAGGTGGGCCCCATGCGTGCGGCTGAAGGGAGCCCCGGGGTTGCATGCAGTCACAGGCTAAGCCTGTTTACCATTGCTGTCCTCTTGGCCTGGGTTGGGGACCAGCCGGCAGTTGTCCGGTCCAGGGGGCAGCAGGTCTGGGATGCCATCGTTGTCATCATCGTCGTCACACTCGTCACCAATTCCATCCTTATCAGTGTCCAGCTGGGCGCTGTTGATAACGTTGGGGCAGTTGTCTGTGCTGTCCTGGTGCCCGTCTCCATCACTGTGGGAGCAAGCAGGGGTGACCTCATCACGTTTCAGCAGAGGACAGGCAGATTCGGCTGTCAAAGGCTAAGTTTGGGTTTGGGTTTGTAACCGGGGTTGGTCTTTTTTCAAGCCCACTGTCCTTAGATAAGGCTGCTCTAGGGCCTCAGAAGCCATTTTCCCACTTCCTCAAATTGCTAAAAGTAGATCATTTCCGACTCAAGAAGACATGGGTCCGTTTATGATTTTTGTGGCCAAATGCTCCTCTGAGTGGGGACAACCTGATTCAGATTACACAAAGGGAAGGAAGTAGAGCCGGACACTGCTCTGTGTGAATCTGGCTCAGCTGCTGACCAGCGTGTGGCCCCAGGCGTGACCCATGACCCCTGGATGACTCAGTGCCCTCGTCTGTAAAATGGGGATATAGCAGATCCTTACTTATCAGCTTGCCTATTAAATTAAAATCTGAATCTATGAAAAAGCACTTCGTAGATGCCTGGCTTGCAGCAACCTCTCCAGTGTTTTCTTTTTGATGATTCTTCATCGTCCTTGGCCAGAAGGTCTGAGAAGGAAGAGACGGGAATGCCCTGGGAGCATGGCAAAGAGAACATGTATCCTCTGAGAGGCAAGCATGCAGACCGGCTCCAGTCTGGTCTAAAGCAGAACCCTTCTCAGAACCTCATTCTCTGCCCACCTAACGATGAGTCTGTCCCCGTAAGAGGCTCCCCCGAGTTGACAGAGACCGCCCATGGCTACTTGGTCAGTGTAAGAGACTCCTTTTACCTGCTCCCCCAGGAAAGGGAGGCCAGGGCCTAGCTGCATCCTGCAGGCCATACTTCCCAGATATATGCGGGAGAGGCCTAGAGAAAGTGATCTGACCTGGCTCAAGCTTTGGAACTCTTGAAATGCAGTTGGAAGGCTTTTTAAATCATAAGACTGACCCATTCTGTTGGAAAACATTCTCTTTAGCCCTGAACATCTTTTAAGCAAACATAAGTAGTTCTGCCTTCCTCCCCAAGGTTCAAGTCTATGGGGATTAAAATGGGGCAGACCAAAAGTAGATGACTGGATCAAGAAGATGTGGTACACATACACAATGGAATACTATTCAGCAATCAACAATGAGAAACTAGGGACATTTATAGAAACATGGATGGAACTAGAAGGAGTTATACTCCGTGAAACAAGTCAGAAGGCAAGAGAAAAATATTGGATGGCTTCACTACTAGGAGGAATATGAAAGAGCAACAACAACAACAACAAAGAAGAATAAGCTCAAGGAAATGGGCAGTTATAACCAAAAGCAAGCAAAAAACTCAACAAGACCAAAAAGTCAAAGATAAACCAAAGGGACCATGGTGGGGGAGGGGAAGGAAGGGAGGGCAAAGACGGGGATGAGGGCAGAAAGAGCACAGGGAGTGAGGTGATAGTGCATGGGTGGAATGGTGGTGGGAACCCCCTGAGGACTACAAAGGATGTCAAATATGATTAATTAAATAAATGAAACGGGGCAGAACGAGTCATTTATTTGAGGTAAAAATCTAGAGGCTGGTGGGACAAGATACTCTAGACATTCCTGTGGATGGTAACCAGTGTGCAGGATGTCCTGCGAACGGGCACACGGGGCCAAGCATATTAGGATGGTTATCAAGCTCCATCAAGACAGAAGCAGCCTGTGTCAGACTGTCGCACACTTGCTTCTCCTGGTGCTCTGACAGTGACACAGCCTCCATTCGCAGCAGGTCACCTGTCTCCCTGTGCTGCTGCCTCTAAGGATTCCCGACTGAGACGAAAGGGTTGAACTGCTTGGACCGCCATGCCCCTAAGGCAGAAGTGCAAGTGTCTATGCTTCCGGTGATGTCCCTCCCACACCTGCACCAGCCCTGTGTCTTAATGTAGGACTCCATCTGTGTGGGGCTCAGAGGGCTGACAAGATTCATTTGCATAGAACAGTTCCACTCAAACAAGGGGCAAATGAATGGAAAATTTCCAGAGCAATGAAACAACAGTGCTCTCTCTGCAAACTGACAGCTTTCTATTTTGGGATGATGATGATAAAATGTTCCTAAGCCAAAAGACTAGTAAAAAAGCCAGTATCTGTTGAGTGCTATCTATGACACAAACTGTAATATGCCCTTTTCATGAATTAACTCAATCTTCAGAGCCTACTGTCATCCCCATTTCACAGATGAGAAAACTGAGGCACAAAGAGTAGTTAACTTGCTAAAGGGGGTAAGTAAAGCCGTGTCTCTCCAGAGCCTGTGTCGGAAGCATGGCGCTCAACCGCCTCTCCTGTGATAGACACTCACTGCTATTGTGCCCAGAGGCTCCTCCTGACACTGGCACCCCTTTAAGTACACTCCCATCTCAGATCAGAAGAAGGGCTATTTTCCCACCAACAGCTCAGTCTATCCAGAGTGATCCCAAAGCATGGCAGCAGTGGGAAGGTCTGAAAGATAAAGCACTCCAGGTTTTTCCAGCCAGCCCCACGCAGCTGGGAAATGTGCCATACCTGTCCTGATTGGTGTCACAGGAGTCCCCAACCAGATCATTATCCACATCAGACTGCAAAGAAAATAGAATGTGCTGTTATTTATCTCTGGGCCCACATGCACAGAATGTTCCAGAAAAGGCAGACCTGGCCCATCATCACTGGATCTGAGGAATCATTTCTCTGGAATTGGGCTGGTGTAAAACTGCAAAAGGACAACACCATATTGGTGTAGGCACAATGCTGCATTTTCAAAAAAGCCTTCCAAAATATCAAGCTACATGGCTGGGCTGCCTACACACCAGATGAGCTGACTGGAAGAGGGCGCCGGGGCAGCAAGTGGCAGGTGGAGGCGAGGAAGGCGGCACGGGTCGGAAGGGAGCCAGCCACAGGCTTGGGGACGAGGCTCACCCATTCTGCTCTGCTTCGGCACTTTGGAAGGGAGCCGGAAGGGGAGTGAGTCACAGGGGGCAGAAATGACTCCCTTCTCTCAGGGCTCTGAGAATACATGACACATCATATTCAATTATCCAGACATGAAGGGGGAGTGAGATGGGAAAGCCAATGAATCGCTGACTGAACTTAATCTGAAATGTCCACGTGTAAGGTGTGGAGGGGGCTGGGGACCCGAGAGACACGAGGCTCCTGGTGGGAAATTTCCATGCTACATTTTCCTTTCAGAAGAAAAGAACTAAAGTTTGGGGCTCATGAAACTCATATCACTAACCTCATTGGCACGCTAGAGCCTGTGAGGTTAGTCCAGGGGGTCTCAGAGCTCCTGGAATATCCATCTTACACTTTCCAGGCCCAAACAGGTACTTTCTCCACTTCTGTGCTGCAATGTGTGTGGTAACAGCAAAGAACTGGGCTTCTGGTTCTGTTGTGCTTTTTAGGTGCTGGGCTTAGATGAGTCTCGGCATAGGAGGGTTCAGCTGGGAGTCCGAGTCCCGAGTCCCCCACTAACCTGGTTAGGGTTGCTGACATCAGGACAGCTATCACAGGCATCCCCCACACCGTCACCATCTCTGTCCCGCTGGTCACGATTGGGAACTTTTTGGCAGTTGTCCAGAATGTTTTTTATTCCTGTGAGAAAGGAAAGCTTCCCTGAGTCAGGCGAGTACCACAGACAGGTCTGGAATATCTGACTTCTGGGCTCCGTAGAGGAGGCACCTGCACACGGGCACGAGGAGACCGTCTTCTACCAGAACAGGCTAAACAGTCGTGCCTTGTCTGGAGTTATCTAGAGGTGACATCAAAGGATGGATTCTAGAGACTCAAAAATGGACAGAAAGCTGAAGCTCTTGTCTAAGATGTCAAGGCTGTGAAGGCAGATGAGGAGTTTGTGAGCTTAGGGAAGGAGAGGGCGGACTACGTGGGTGTGTGCGCTGTGTAGAGGACACAGGGCTCAGGCATGGTGTGCTGGAGCCAGGCACCGCACCCTTCTCTCTTCAGCTTCATGTTCAAAAGTTATAATCTAGTTATATTGGTAGCTCAAATTCTCATGAAGGTGGAAGTGGTATTTGCATCACAGAAATGGGCAAATGCTACAACTCAGAGCATTGTTTGATTTTGTTGAACTGGTTCCCAAAACAGCGCTCGGTCCAGGTCATCATTTGGGCTCACAGAAAATAAGGCCACGCTTTAGTAAGCTGAGGGTTTTGTTTGGGGGGTACACATCAAAGACATTTCCTTCAAGACCCTGTGATGTGATGTTTTCCAGAATCCCTCAGACCCAGCCTACAATTGAAGATACTTGTCTATATGTTATGGAAGCTTCACAGGAACACATCCTCCTGTACATCTGGTGAGGCTCCAGAGCCTTGGAGTTTTACCTTTCGGGGTGACGGTCACACAGACCACAACATGATGCCCCTTGTGGTGCCTGTGGGTGCCATTTGTCTCCACAGCCCTTCCCTGAACAGTTGGATGTCTGTGTCTCTTGGGAAATACCTGCTTCTCTGAAGGAGGAGTCTGACCTGAAGCTGTGGACTGTGACCTTGCTCAAGGCCCTCTTGTTCATTCCTCCATTTGAGGTCTCAGGTGAAGAGGATGGGGGGAAAGTTAGAATCTAGAAGACAGATTCCTATACAAAGACACAGCCCTGATAACACACTGCTTAAAGTGATTGCTATCGTTTCTGGCAATGATGCAGAGTTTCAGAAACACCCAAAGTTATTCAGTAGGGCCGTGGGCCACAGTCCCCTTCCATAGAAATATGTTGACCTTGAGGCTCCCAGACACAGGTCCCGTGAAATCACCTTGAGGAGGAAGGTCCTCCCAGTCAGCACTCTTTACAGAGAATAGGGGCAAAGGACAAATGAATTCCAAAGAAAAGAGAAAGCAAGAAAGTCACCGTCTCCATCCATGTCATCATCACAGGCATCTCCTCTTCCATCCCCATCAGTGTCTCTCTGGTCATTATTTAGGACAGTCCGGCAGTTATCACAGGCATCCCCAAAGATATCTTTGTCACTGTTCCTTTGGTCCACATTGTGAGTCAGGACACAGTTATCCTAAAGCATCAGAAGAACAAACACTCAGACTTTCGCCAAACTCCTATGTGTGCCTCGTCCCGTGGTGCAGCCTGGTCCCACCCGCCCCGCCCCTGTCATGAGCTGTCAGAACTCAGGAAGCTCAAGTTTGTTGGTTTTATATTTTAAACGTTTGAGCATCTTAGACTAAAAGTTGCAGTGCTATGGGAACGCAGCATGGAAACGAACCAGACAGCCTAATTTGGAAAGATTAAATATAAAATGCTGACTTCGTAAGTCACCTTCTACCATCACTGCTATGTGGCAATTCACAGGCCCTCCCCTCGAAGCAGGTACCTGCTCATTCAGGATCCCGTCTCCATCGGCGTCCTCGTCACAAGCGTCTCCAATGCCATCTCTGTCTGCATCCTCTTGGCCAGAATTGGGCACATATTTGCAGTTGTCCTAAGGGGGAAACAAAGCTCAGAGGGACATCTGCATCTGTCTTTTTTTTTTTAACTTTATTGGACAGTTAAATATTTAAAATAATGTGATTATCTGAGATATATATGTCTGTACACACACGGGCATTGTGAAGATTTCCTCTATCACATTAATTGTCAATCATCCCACATATTTCTCCCCGCCCCTTTTTGGTGAAAATAAAGTTTTATCTTAGCACATTTGAAATATATGTGTTATCAATTATACGCACATGCTTACAATAAATACATATCCACCTTACAGTTGAAAGATTTTATTCATCTGACAGCTTGTAAACCTTTTGCAACCTCTATTTCCCTTACCTCCCACTATGACTTGTCTTAAGTCAAAAATGATTTCTGACCTCGAGATTGACTGTGACTGCCTGCTTTTATTGTTGATAGTTTTCTATAGTTGAGGTGTAGCTACTTTACAAGTGCAATTTTAAATGGAATCTGCAGAACATAGTACCCATATCAGATGTGGTTTTGGAAAGCCAGTCTTCTTCTTTCTCACACACATACTCAAACACACACCCTTTGTTTGATATCCTTACCTTCTTGCAGTTCCTGGCAGAACATGGCAGTTCTTCATCAGGGTAGCTGTCAATATCTATATCCTTTCCGCAGACGAAGCCATCACCAGCCCAGCCAACTCCACACTGCAGAGGGAAAGCTTGTCGGAAGTCTGGGAAGCTGAGCCTGGTGGGATGGGGCCTCCAGCATCCAGAGCTAGATTGCATTGGTGTGTAGGATTTTAAAACTACAAACTGTTTATTGAGTAGTCTGTTGGTTCAAAATTCAGAAGGCAACAAGAGCTGGGGTATAGGCCAGAGGTGCGGTGGGTGAACGGAGATAGAGTGACAACTCCTTCCAGTTCCTCAAGTAATCAGAGCAATGCCTTCTCCTGTGTAATTTTGAAAAGGATCTATGCATAGACAAGCAAAAGCACTATCGTTTTTTTCTCTCATTTTGTCCTTTAACACAATTGCACCTTAATTTTAATTAACACTGTAGCTAGGTGCGCTTCTCATATTACTCCATATATAGACTCATGTTTTCTCTTAACGGGCACAGATATATCATACAAAGGTATACATGTGCCTCAGTTAACTCAACCAGTCTCCTTCTGGTGGACATCAGGTTTTTAGAATCTTTCTCTATTGCAAATAATGATGCAACAGGTACATTTTTAGTGCTGCTCATGCACTAAATTTCTCATTGGAATTCCTGTTTCAAAGGGTATTTATGACTGAGTTCTTGTCAAAATGATTTCCATATGATTATCTAATTTCTTCTCCCAGTGGAAATGAACAAGGGAATGGGTGGAGTGGCCTCTGTGGCACTTTTCTTATTGAAATAGTCCTACCTCTGAATCGAAGAATCTATAGATCAATTTCCACCAAAGAAAGAACCAAAATATTTTCTATCCATAAACTTCTCTTTTAAAAGAAGAAGTTTCCCACAGGTACAGTGCTGGTCTCTGTGTCTCTACTTCCCTAGAGAAGCCTACTCAAGTACCCTGCCACCACTAGCCAGTGAGAGCAAACCCTCACTATCAGCAAACTATACATTAAAACGAGTTCTGCTACACTGGACTCTTGACATCTGTTTTCTCCAATCTTTAGAATGATCCTGTGAGGTCATCATATCATCTCATTTCACAGAAGAATCAGCTGGGCTTAGAGTGGTTAGGTCTTGTTCAAGGTCAGAGACCGGGCTTGAACTCAAGTTTATCACAGTCCAGTATCTTTCGCCATTTACATATGATTAGCATGCACTTTTGAGTTCACCCCCATACCCCATATCCTAGCTAGTATAGTTAAAGGAAGACTGACAAACTAGAGAGAAAGGAAATCCTTCCAAAAGCCATGTCCAGGGTGTGAGGTGGTACCTGGAAGCTCAGCCCAAGAGCAGGATGGACACTGCAGGAGAAATAGGCAGAACAGCAGAAGGGACAAGGAAGAAAGGGACCCACAAAATGACAGGGAATCAGGCAGGGAATCAAGCTGGTCTATGAAAGGAGAGCAAAAGACAGCCGAGGAGGAGCGCTCTGGCCAAGTGAAAGGAAACATTACAAGCATAAATGTTAAAATTTCCTGGCCTTGCTAATCAAAATAAGACCAGTGACTTTCTAGTTGTGACCACCTGTTCTGGATCATCTGCACTGTGCTTCTGTAGCCAAAGATTTAAAAGGCAAGAGTCCAAAGACACCCTCCTGAAACTACCCCTTTTCTATGCAGATGCCTTAGGGCCTTTAGAAGGCCTGGAAATCTCAGCCATGGAGTGTGGTCCTTGACTCATTTAATAAAAAAAAAAAAAATTTCCCCTAGGAACAAATACATTTTTAATGAGCCATTTTTCTGGCAGATTAAATTATCTTAGTAGTCATACCAAGCGTATTAATCCTTTACCATCTGTCATTGTGCCTTATTACAAATTCAAAAACATATTAAGAACCCAATCACCCACCATCCCAGGGAAGTCATCAATTTGTTCACCGAAAATGAGAAGTTAAACACAGATACACTTGCTTCTCAATGGTAATAAACATGCCCAGCCAACAGGTATTAGAGAAATTGTTGGTTCCTCTCCAGTCCACAAGTTTCTTCATTAGGACCATGTCAGGGACTATCTGTGTTGCTGGAGAGAGCAGATTTTTTTTTTTTTAAATTTTGATTCTTCTAATTTTTTCCTGTATGAAAATTAAATGCTCACTGTAGACACTTTTATGAATTTAGAGATAAAGGAGTCTATGTTTCAGGTTTAGAAAGAGGGAGAAATCTCCTAGAACCCATTCTGCCACGCAGAGATCTGATCTCCATGAACAAATGAATCTGACTCTCAAGGGCTGTCTGCTGACGACTGGCTTCCTGGAGAGTGAAGACATGGCTGGTTTCTCAGGGCCCAGCGTTCCTACAGCCTCTGGAGCCTGGGGTTAGGAGTGGAGAGCAGGAACATGCCTTCTTCTTCAGCAAGGGTCACTACACCCACCCTGTGTGAAACCCACGTCAGGCAAGATTAGCCTGCTGGATTCTCAGCCTCCTCTTAAGCCGACTGGCTCCAGGGCCGGGGAGGTGCAGACAGACGGACTATCCACTGAGCTATTCCAGAATACTGGTGGAGGGATACAGAGTTATGAACTTCTGCTCCTCCCACTTACCTGCAGGAGAAAGGAGACCTCTCCAAGGGTTTACAACAGCCCGCTACCTCTCTGGTGTGACCTACCTCCTGGAGTACTGGCACAGATTCTGTCACTGGACAGTTTGAAGTGGTAGCAGTATGCTAGTAAGCTAGTTATTCAAGCAAGAGGGAGGGGAGGAGGCCCCTGCATGCCCTACCTGCTCGCTTCTTGGAGCCACAGAGTGGCTTTGCAACCTGGGGCTCCACCAATGAAGTGCCCAAGGATAGAAAAGGCAGCTGATGGTTACATGAACTTAAATTGTTCCTGCAAACCCACTTGACCCTATTACCTATTACAGTCTGTGTTTATCTGGATTGCAGTCGTTTCATTTTTGAGTACTTTAAGCAAGTACTCGAAACTACAGAGGGGTGTGTTTAAAATGGAGGATGAAATATGATAAAAAAAGGGACATACCACACAGGTCACATCTCCATGCCTCTCTTCGATGCACTGTGCATGCACACTGCAAGGATTCAGTTCTGGATTTCTGCAGTTTCTTTCACTTTTGCATCCCCTGGCCTGGTCACCAGTGTACCCTGGTTTACAAGGCCCGCAGCGATAAGATCCCTGCAGGGAGAAAAGACAAGACAATGAGCCAAGGATTCACAACTGTGAGCAAAGGTACTATGACCTTTTCTTCCCTGCATTTTAAAGATGATGGGTATTTTGTAGTTTTTAATCTCTATTTTTCACCCTCTCATACCTTAGTCCCCTTTGACCTTTTCTTCCTTTTAACTTCAGATACTACATTTCACTTATTGAAGGCTGCAGGTTTTTTCTAAGTACTCTGCTTTGCTGAATCTGCTGTAATGTAAATACCAGGTATTTGTCTTTGTCATTCTGACTTGCTTTACTATACATAATTACCTCCAACTCCTTCCACTGCTGTAAATGGCAACATTTCATCTGTCCTTCCTAGGAAATAGTGCTCTTGTGTGTGGAATACATCTTGATCCAATCCTCTCTCAGTGGGTACTTTGGCTGCTTTCATGTCCTAGCTATCATAGCACTACAATAAATACTATAGAGGGTATTTTTTTTTTTTTTCAAATGGTTTTGTGTTCTTTGGAGTAGGATTACTGGGTGATACATGATATTTTCATTTTCAGTTTTTTTAAGGTAAATCCAGATAATTTTATAAAATAGCTTCACCAGTTTACATTCCCATCAACAGCATAATAGGGTTCCTCTCTCTCTGCATCCTCTCCAGCACTTGTTGGGATTTATTAGTATGTGTCACTCAGTGCTTTTTACTTGCTTCTCCCTTATTAAAAGCAATGATGAACATTTTTCAATATATCTATTGACCTCTTACATACACTTTTGATGAGTTGTCTGTTCAGATCTGATAATTATTAATTGGGTTGCCTTTTTATTACTGTCTCTTTTTTTTTTGTATCTTGAATATTTTCTCCCATCTAGTAGGATGTCTTTAATCTACTTCTAGTTTTTCCTCTGCAAAAGTTTTTTAAGTTGAGGTCGTCATAATTATTTATATTTTATTTCCTTTGTTATAGGGTTCAACTCTCCAAAAACATCTTTTATCATGATCTTATAAAATATTATCACTAATATTCTCCTATATATATTTTATTGTTGCGGGTCTTCTGTCTATTTTATTCCATCTAGAGTTTATTCTTGTGCTTGGCTTTAGAGAGCGCCAACATCATCCTTTTAAACATGCCTTTGTCCAGCTTTCTCAGCACCATCTGTTAGACTCTCCTTTCCCCACTGCATGGTCCTGGCTCCACATGCATATATATATTTCTGGGTTTATATTCCATTGATCCACGTGTCTTTTTATTACAATTGTGTTCATCTTTATATGTATATGATGCCAAGATTAAGCGAGACCCATGCCTGCCTCTCTGCCTGTGAGCATGTCTCGTAGGACGGTGGTGAAGACACCACCAGATTGAAAGCTATGGCAGGTCAAGCAGACATGAAGGATTATAACTAAAGGCAGAATAAAGCTAGATGGTAAACCAGCACTTTGACTTGCCAGCTCCAGTCTGAAGGGCAACAGGGGAAAGGGCTATAGTTTCAAGAAGTCCTAAGAAGTGAGAGGTTTACTCTAGGGACAAGAGAGATAGCTTGATTAGAAATTAGGATTTTTTTTTAACTGTTCCTTTGGCTTCTATAGTAATTGAGTGACAAAGGAACAGGCACACAGAAAAATGCTGGTGGCCTTGCACTGAGAATTCTCGATGAGGCAGACTGCTATGCTATGGAAGAAACCCGGCAAATGAGCTGTCAATTCTATGGCAATAGCTTCCAGGGCTAGACATGATTTCTTCTTTAACAGCTTTATTAAGATAAAATTTATATTTCATGCAACTCAATGATTTTAGTCATTTACACTCTGTTAATTGCCAAGTCCAAAGTATGTCTTTCAATGATAATTTTTGATCTTCCAGCTTTTGGACTGCTCCATTTTGTCAATTCTCTCCCTTTCTTGGCTTCTGTTCATTTTTCCTTTTGCCTGCTCCTTCATTTTTTGGGTACTCTTTATTTCTATTTTCTAGATGGTTCCCTGGGTGGCTTTAGTAATTACTTTTATGTCAATGTCTCGCCTATCTATGTCTGCAGACTAGCTCTGTCCTGGTAAAGAGCTATGAAGCAATAGATCTCTGTCTGTTCCTGGCCAGCGATGCACTGTGGATACAAATAGACTCTGCTGCCAGTCTGGAAGTTTTATAAGATGTGTGGCCTTAGTTTCATTAACTTTTTGGTGCCTCAGTTTATGACATGTGAAAAATGGGGATAACAATAGTGCACAACAAGGCTGTTGCGATGATTCAAAAAAATGACTTGATTATCATAAAATGCCTTTTACATACAAGGAAACTAAGAATGTAAAGAGTAATAATTTTCCCAGGGACACAGTGATAGGAATAGTTATCCATGGAACCAGCAGTTTTTGTTTACTGTCTACTGTGCCATACCTATCAGTCTGGAAACAACTGACAGGAACGCTCAGAAATAAAACCCATTTCTGGATACTTAAATTTTAGACCCCTAATGTGTAAAGCATTTAAATTTCGTATCCATTACTTTGATAAGTTTCATGAAATTAATGAATACCCTTTGGGGATCACACTGACACCAGTAATGCATATTCTGGAATACTAAACTGTTAATATAACTATTCATTTTTTTAAAAAAATACAAGGATGATACTATTTTATTCAATAAACATTTATCTAGGAGTGCAACTTTGATAGAAGACAAAAAACAAGTTTGGCATGTTATTTATAAAATTACTCTTAGAGCTGACCATTGAACAACATGTTCGCACCATTGACAATCTGCATATAAGTTTTGATTCCCCCCAAATTTAAATACTGCTATTGATAGGAAGTTTTACTGCTAGCATAAACTGTCAACTAACAACTATTTTGTATGTTATTTGTACTATATTGTATTCCAATAAAATAAGCCAGAGAAAAGAAAATCTTAAGGGAAATACATTTATAATACTATAGGTAGCAATACCATAAATTTTGTCCTCTGTTTACAAGAAAACTCGCATGTAAGTGGACCTGTACAAATCCATGTTGTTCAAGGGTCAACTGTATGCTAAGAACTTTTTCAGCACAAATGTTGGTCTTCATTCTGCTAATCAAATACATTATGCCTATATATTCTACATGTGTTCTAAGTTATGGTCTATAAACACTTGCTCATAATAACAGGTCTGGCTTTAATAGCAAAAGTCATGAAAAATACTTACCAAAGTGTTAATGCAGATAGAATTAAGAACACATGCTCCATTTCGACATTCATCAATATCAGTACAGACCTAGAACAGAAAAGTTTAACAAGATAGTTCAAACAGAAATGCAGACAAATTTTCCTGTTTTGATATTTTTGTGTGTACAGACAACAGAATTTCAGGTAGCTATCAGAGAGTCATTTTAGCCATCTCCCTGTGTTTTGTACCAGCCTGTACTTAACCTAATTTTAGGTGATACTGTCTATCTAGTATTTAAAATTGTTAGAAAATACAACTTGTACAATTAATCTGTTCTACTCTTTTTTAGTCAGGAGGGTTCTTCTTTATCCTGTTTGGGTCACAATGTACTTTTCACATCTGGTGATTTCTATTTTTCTTCAGTTTTCGGAAATTCTCAGCTTCCCTTTACTCCTATTCTTTTAATGAAACTAAAGAAAAATACTGGACTTTCTCATTAATCTCTTCTTTTGACTGCAGTTTGCTTCATAGTGCATTGCTTAACCCACTGCGCCACCAGGGAGGCCCTGAAGTAACTTTCTTTAACTAGGTTTTAAGCTACTTTTTTATCTTATTGTCCTAGTCTTTAATTATTGAATATCTATTCCTTCCTTTTCCTCTCTATCCTTTTGAACTTACTATACATTTATCGTGTTTTTCTCACGGTAGCTTCTTCATATAAATTGTCATTTTTGCCATTTTGTTTTCATTGGCCCTGAGTATGGGAGCTTTCTTTTTTATAAATTTTTTTTATTAATACATACAAGAGCAGGGGTACAGGCCAGAGGTGCAGGAGGTGAGAGGATTCACCAGAGACAGAGGAGAGGAGCAGAAAAGGCAGATCGACTGAAATACACTGCTGAGGGCAGCAGTGGGCAAGGCAGGAGAGGTCTGCTGTGCCATGTGGGTCCCCTCCCTGGCCAGGGATCAAACTCGCGCTGCTGTGCTACGGATGCTTCACAGTGCAGTGCTCAGCCCACTCTGCCACCAGGGAGGCCCTTTGGAGAGTTTTCACAGAGTGCCATGGTGTTGACATTAGCCAGGGCCCTGAGGATTTAACTGCTCCAGAGCTGGTTTTTATGCTTCCTTTTTTTTTTCTCCCACCTTGTGTTCTACATCAAATGTGTAACAAAGATTTGGAGCTCACACTATATTTGGCGTAAACTTGGAGTTTTGTTTTGCTGTGGGTAATTTCATTTTTGTCAGTCATGTCCCAAAACTGACACTGAACTTCTCTGGGACTAGTAAAGTTCTCTCATCATCTTTTTTCCCTAAAAAATGACTTTACACATAGAAAAATCAAAGGCTACCTAAAAACCACTAGCACAATAAACACAGCAAAGCTGCAGGATTCAAAATCAACATATAAAAACAGACTGTGCCTTTATATGCCAATGAAGAAATATCGGAAGTCAAGAAAACAATCTCCCACCCATAGTCATGCTGAAAAGAATAAAGTACCCAGAAACAAAATTTAACCAAGGAAGTGAAAGGCCTCCACAATGGAAACTAAGAAGCGGAAGGATTTTCCATGCTTATGGATCTTGTCCCCTTGCAATGGCTGGGGAGCTCTTTGAGGTTCCTGGTTTTATGCAGCATGTTAGGTCTTTCTAAAGGTTCAAGTCTACATCTACTGTGCCCACAAAGGTGTGGAAACCCTGGCTCCCCACTCCTAGAATCTATACCCAACTCCTACCTACCATGAGTTGCTGCAGCATCAGTTTGCACTAACGTCTGCGTTCCCTCTCGTTTCAGGAACTTGCATATTTCCCTTTCTTTCTTTTGATATCAGCAAAATATTAACATTTGTTGTTAAAAGTTAGCAAAGTAGCTTCCTTCTGCTTTAGTTCAATCTACCATATTGCTGGGAACTTCTCTGGGAACCCACTGGGAAATATTCCTTACTAGCTTACGTAAAACATCTTCTATTTCATTTTGTCTATTTTCCTGGGTTTAGTCTTAGAGAAGGGAAACTTTGGGTCGTTACTCTAATGGCTTCCTGTCATTCCTATGTGTCTAGCCTGCCTTTCTTTTCTAGTCTAAAAAATGATGCCCTCTAGAATCCTTTTATAAGCAGCTAGGAAATAATGAACCCGTGCCCTTCTTCAAAGCTAATAATTTCCCTGAGGTAGTAAAATATATTTATAGACCATCCATTTTTAAGGGCTGAAAACATCAAAAAGAATTTCAGAGTCAGTCAGTTAAATAATGACCAGGATATAGTAGAACATTTGGAAATAAATGGAGACTGTCACAAAGTGCTCAAGGGTTTATGGCAATTTAGAGCTTATATAAGGAAGGAGAAGGGTGGGTTTCTTCAGGGGTTCAGTTCTACTCTTGAAATCCTCTCATATCTGAAACAGCTTCTGATTGGCAACAATGACTCTACAGAAGTGATCTAATTTGGGCCTTCCCTGGTGGCGCAGTGGGTTAAGTAACGCACTATGAAGCAAATCGCAGCCACTGCAGCACAAGTTCGATCCCTGCTGCCAGCCAGGGAGGGGACCCACATGGCACNGCAGACCTCTCCTGCTGTGCCCGCTGCTCCCCTCAGCAGTGTGTTTCAGTCCATCTGCCTGTTCTGCCCCCTGCTCTGTCTGGTGGATTCTCTCACCTCCCCACATCTCTGGCCTATACCCCACTGCTTGTATGCATAAATAAATAAATCTTTAAAAAAAAAAAAAAGAAGTGATCTAATTTTTCAAAGCTTTGTTTCCTAATAATCACGTTTTTCTACAGAACAAGATGTTTAACAGCTGTCAACAAAGTAAGTCTAAAATCATACCACAATCTGACCCCATTCACTTTTTCTAGTGATGCTCTATTATCCCAATTCAACAGCATCCACCTTATAGACCGTATGAGCAGATACTCAGAAATGGGTTGGAACACTTCCAAACTGCCCACTGTGCTCCATGACAGTCCTTCCACGTGACAGTGGTTGTTCAAGTAGGGTAAGGGTTGAAGAGGTGGACAGAAAGCTTTTCTGTTGGTTATTAACAGAGAAAAGGAATAGAAAGACCATAACTTCACCTTACCTGCTTGTTTGACTTGGCAAAATTAATCCCAACACCATGCAGCATGGGCCCCGTGAAACCCACTGGGCAGGCTTCACATCTGAAACCGGGAGCCAGGTTCACACAGCGCACGCCTGG
This sequence comes from Galemys pyrenaicus, assembly GCA_019455555.1. Taxonomy (NCBI): domain Eukaryota; kingdom Metazoa; phylum Chordata; class Mammalia; order Eulipotyphla; family Talpidae; genus Galemys; species Galemys pyrenaicus. The sequence goes on from JAGFMF010011381.1 coordinate 7,765,558, forward strand.
GTAGCAGGGATGATATTTGCACTGCAGAGAAAAAATTCAAAGTTTTTAGCCATATGGAGAAAGCAGTCTCAAGCTTTCATCTACTTGCATATGCTTCTTTGTTCACTTAACCACTTTCTGGTGGCAAAACAATAAAAGGAAATAAAAGTTCCCAATTTTGTAGTTACCCACCGAATTCCTTGACCTGCGTAATCTGGGGCTGCCTTTTTGGGCTTTGCTGTATTACAGAATAATAGAATAATGGCACAGTCAAATAGAAAGGGTCCTTAATGTTAACTAGTTTACCTTCCACTCTAAGTCTCCTGAGATTCTAACTTGGGATTTGAAAATCCAATTTTTAAATCTAAAAGGATAATGTTCCTGGGTCATGTGTGAGTTCACTGATAAGTTCAAAGGCATTTCTGAAGCAACTACTTAAATGAAAAGACCTTGAGAAGTCAAAGCCAAGTCAGTTGTTTCTTCAGTAAGATGTGATCCATCACAGTCTGTACCTGCCTTCATGCCCAGGCAAGTCCATAGCTGTTCCAAGGCTCTTGGAGTTCAGGATATTGGTTTTGGTCTCTCTCTTTTTTTTAACCACTTCAACTAATGTAAAAAACATGACCACTTCTTGCCCTTTCAAGAAGGAAAATTCCAGCTCACAAATAAAAGCCAAATGTAGTTCTGTGAAACGTGTGCAGATGTTTCTCCAATTGAGGGATCACTAGAAACCATCTTAATAGCTTACTACCTGGGGCGGTAGTCAGATGGGCCTGTAGGAAGGGGTATGAGCACCCTGCTCTCTCCATTTGTCCTTCTAGCCTTCCTCAGGCCAGGTGGAAGGGAAAGGCTGCATTCTGGTGCAGCCTTGCCCCCTACTCTAAACACTGCTTTGGGGTTGGGCTAGTGATTAATTATGGTTTTAAAACAGTTCCTTCCACAGGTTTTGCCAGGTGGCCAGCAGCCTGTATTGACTGTATGTTTCTGACTCCCTCCTTGGGGCACATTTAGTGGCTTGCAGATTATGGAGGCTCCTCAACCAGTCTTGGTGAAATTGCCCTCTGTTCCACTATTATAGGAAGTCTGAAGAAATCAGTTGTAACTGAAATATATCCCTACAGAGATCTTCCCCTTCCCGTGCTGACAAAAGTATGGAAAAGTCAAAATTTTAACAGAATGCTCAAGAGAAATAATCAATGCAAAAGTATAAAGTCAAAATCTCAGCATTTTATCCACCTAGGGCAGGAGGAAAAGCTGGAAACAGAGGAAACGTCATGAACACAACCACAAGTGTGTGGCATGCCTCCTTTCTCCTGCTGCTCACAGCGTCTCGGCGTCTCGTGGTCTCTATGGATTTCTGAGGAAGTAGCTTTTATGTAGCCAGGTGGACCACCCAAGTCATCTCTTAGGATCCTGGTTTATTTTTCCATAAGCTGCAGAATGTGCAAATACTTAGGGAGTCCCTCCCCATCCAGTTGAACTTTTACCTCATCAACATCAGAACAGATGATCCCATTTCCTGTGTAGCCCTCAGGGCAGGGCCCACACTGGAAGCCGTCTCTGGTGTTGGTACATCGGACACCACGGAAGCACGAGTTGGAGTCACACCGGCGCACTGAGGGTGTTGGGGGTGAGGGAGGTGCAGGGGCCACCAGTGTGTTGGAGGTTGGAGACTGAAAGCTGAGAGGACCTAAAAAATCCAATAATCCACAGGCTTATTCACTACAAGAAAAACATCCTTGATACATAATGAGACCTCCCTTCTCTCCAACCCTGGGCCAAACCTCCCGCAGCCACAGCCAATGTAGCCTCACCCTCGGCCCTTTGTCAGGCTATATCTGCTTGTCCAACTCAGAATGAGCCAGTTACTAGAAACGCACTTACCACAAGCCTGGCATTCAGCTATGGTGTTTCGCAAAAATGACGTTTCTTTGACCTTTAGAAATGGGAAGGGTTAACATAAAAAAAGGATGGAAAAGGAATACCTGACAATTCATCCAGAATGATAGAATCCATGTGTGGCAGTCTATTAAACACCCCTTCAAGTAATGCTGAAGTAGCCCTCTGTAGGTCTCATGTGTTTGGAGCCAGGTGCATTCATCACATGCTTGTCTCCCTTACCAGACCCCTCCTAGCAGAGCTCTGGGGTGGTGGGCTAATGGGGTACCTGAGGTCTGGCTCCAGGCCTACCTCCCTGCTTCTGCTGGCCTACAGTCCGCTAGCTCTTACAAAAGCTAAGTTATTTTCTGGAGGCATGTCTCAGTTGTTACCTGCTGTCTCAGGAGATCCTTCACCTCTCCCAGTAGCTGGTTTAATTGTGTCATTTGCCCCAAGAACTGCCGATTAAAGTCTCCTATAAGAATAGCAAAGGTTCCCGTGAAATTCTCACCACCAATTAATTCACCACCATAGTCCCTCGTGCTCTTCCCACCCATTTTGTTCCTTCTCCTTCCTCCTCCCCTTGGGAAGTCTCAGATTTATAGTTGTCTGTTGATTTTGATTTTTAATTTATTATAATTAATTTTTTGCCTTAGTCCCGTTTCCTCTACACTCCTCCTGTAAGTGAAACCATCTGATATTACTCCTTTTCCTTCTGGGTAAAATATTAAAAAAACAGCAAAGGTAAAGAATATTTAGTCAGTGACCACTATTTTTATAGTGACTCAAAAGCAAATGATTTCCCAGAAAATCATCATGATAAGATGATTCAAAAACCTACGGCAGGGCCTTCCTGGTGGCGCAGTGGGTTAAACAACGCACTATGAAGCAAACCTCAGCCACTGCAGCACGAGTTCGATCCCTGCTGCCGGCCAGGGAGGGGACCCACAT
>JAGFMF010011381.1:7768415-7876628 GCA_019455555.1 Galemys pyrenaicus
GCTCTCTGTGGTGAATCCTCTCACCCCCCCACACCTCTGGCCTGTACCCCAGTGCTTGTATGCATAAATAAATAAATCTTTAAAAAAAAAAAAAACCTACGGCAGAGGAATTTAACTTGGGATAATTCATCAAGTTCACCCGAAAAATTCTAACAATGCCACTAGCTAGTATAAATTCATATGAGTTGTAAAAATAAATGTATAAAAATTATCTTTTATCCCTTAGGAAAAATAAAAGTGCAATGACGATATTCCTGTACACTGGAATCAGAGTTTGATTTCTTTATCCTATACGGCTGCTCTGCTGACAGCCCACCTTTCCGTGCTGGGACGCAGCCCTTTTGGGGGCCAGGGGGTGTGCCTGTGCTGAAGAAGGCATGCAAGATGCCCAAGAGTCCACACCTGTGCTCGTGGTGGCCAGCGGCTCGCTCTGCTGCAGAAAGCAGTCCTGCAGGCTGGCCACCTGGAACAGCGAGCCTCTCACCACCAGCTTCAGCTCTTCCAAGAAGTCCTGGAAAAAAATCACATTCATACCATACATTGCTGACACCGTTAAAAGCCAGTGCGTTCACATGCTCACACAGTTTTCACAGCAGAGTAGCCCTGCACACTTGGATCCTGCTGTCTTACATAATTTTGTGGGCTTGTATTTTTCCTAAAGCTGGCAAGTCTCATTCCTTTCTACTGAAGCAAACCTGGAAGTAGCCGGTAGCCTAGGAAAATACTGGCATCCAACTTGGTGGCCTGAGAATTCATCAAGGCGGCTCTGAAGAGAGGAAAGACTGTTTTCCTTCAGCGTAAACGAAATCTTTTGTGGCAGGAGATGCTTAAGACTTGTCCCAAATTTGTTTATGGAGTTTAGACAATAAATAAAACATTGATCCCAACTTTAAACAGTATTGTTTTCAGTACATCTTGGTTTTAGCAAAGCCTCTGATTTCCTTGGGCTATGAGAAGGAATAACTAGTATATCCTATTATTATGAGATAGTTGGCAATATAATGTCATATTACTGGACATTGTTAGTCACAAAGTTGATTTCCTCACTCCTCTGTAACTCTTACTAGTATTTATTATTATATCTATATAGATCACTGTAAAGTCATCGCCTTATTTCAGAAATGAGCATGGTATGGGTTATCAGAGAAAATACTTTTTGAGTTGAGATCTATGCAGCAGGTGCTATTTAACAGATACTGTGTTGAACTCAGACCATCAGCTCTATGGGTGCAGGGCCACATTTTGCCCCCTTCAGTATCCCTAATGCTCAGAATGTGATTGACTGACAGACTGAACGCACTGCCAATAGTTTAGGAGGTTTTCTGAGGAAATCCCATTGAGTATAGTTGTGTTGGCTGCCCTGGCTGACTCTTGGCTTTGAGAAATTGACTTACCTGGTGCTGAACATTAATTTCAGTCAGTGACAATTTCTGACTATATTCTGATTACTTGGGGAAACTTGGTAGTTTGTTTATTCATTAATTATTTTCTCTACAAATCTACAATGAATATCTATAAAAGCAAACCAAACCAAAAAGGAAACCCTTGAATTTTAGCTTTTTTGGGGGAATTTCTACTTAGAAACCATTTTCAAACAGAATACTTGTCATTCCTAGGCACAAATTCTAATATAAGTCAGAATTTTTATATTTTTATTTAAAACTTAGCATTCCTAGTTGTAGTGGAAATTATAGTTGACACTCTGTCTCTTTATACAAAGGTTCAGAGTAGCTTGTAACTAAAACACATATAATGCAACAACAAAAAAGAAATGTAAAATAAGAACTGAGAGATAGAAGACAATAATATCATAGGCCATAACACAGTTACTCATTTTGGCACTGACTTTCATAGAAGATAAAATTCAGGAACATAATCAGTTATAGTTATAATTATTGAAAGGGATAAAAAATACTTCTTTATAAAAAACAAAGCATTTCCTAGGATAAAACTCTAAATGAAATATATGTGGCAATTTTTACAGGAGGTGCAGTGATATAATGAAAACAATATACCACCTGAACAGCATAAAGGAGGAGACAGAAGTGATGGGATTTTTATACCTAGAACTAAGTTGACAATAAAGTCCTTTTTACTAGGGATGTTTTGATAAGACCTGTGAAAAACATTTTTAGTGCTTGGCAGCTTCCAATCATTCTTCATTTTCATTAAAAATATTATAAAAGAGTAAAAATACTATCCAAAGACTGTTTTTGTTATTCCTTCTCAATTTTACAATTGTCCAGAAACTTTCCATATATCATGTAAATTGGAGGCTGTCAATTCAGGGTTCACATTAAAATCAGTATTTTATAATTAGTGATTCCTTGGCATCACCTCATGGACTCTGATTCAACTTGTTTTGAGGGTGGGTCCTATCTCAGAAGTTGTTTACGTGCCACCAGTGATTCTAGAACTGGACCCACTCATGACCCCCCCACGTGCTCCTGGCCTCAGCCTCAGAGAACAGATGATGGGTTCCTACCTGTGCCTTCCTCTGGAAAGTCCTCAACTCAATGGACTCGGGACTCTGGGAGAGGCCAGAAAAGGCTCTGGGGAGATTGTGAGTGGAATCTACTTGGGTACAGTCCAGGTAGACTTCTACTGAGCCAGATCCACGCTGCAAATTGGTCAGTCTCAGGAGGACCCTATGCCGCCTGCCATCTGCCAGTTGCAGGTTGTTGAAAACCACCAAGTGAATCTTCCCATCATTCTTCAGGTAGCGGAGGATTGCTGGAACCAAGCACAGCTCAATAAATGATGACAGAAGGGAAATGAGAGCATTTCTGTGGTGCATAAGGCTGGGTGACCAGAAAGAATGCAAGCAAGTGGGAACCATAAATATGCAACATCTGTGTACCTGGCAATGCTCTAAGCCCTGGCAACCTACTTTTGCTAAGAATTATGCTGACAGAGTGTTAGAAATTAAGTGGCAAATTTGAAAGTAGACCATTTTAGATTGTTGTAAGCACAGTGAATAAGAAGAACTCATCAAAAGTCAACTAAAATCCAAGTAAGCTCTGGAGGGCATGAATAGATGCAACCGTCAAATATTTACTGAGTGTGACTATGGGGCTGGGTGTTGTCCTTAGTGGCTTAAACACTCCACTCATGGCAGCTGGAACTACAGGTGAGACAAGTGAAACTCAAAGAACTTGGTCAAAGATCTAGCAATGGTAGGCCTAGAATTTGAAATGGAGCGAATTATTCTATGATGAAAATACTAGATATGGACAGGCCTTTGTAAGTATATAGTAAATTAAGTGTAATCTACTATCCTTAAATTTAATAATGCTCAGTTAGAAAAATCAAAGGTATCCATGGGTGCAACAACAGGACCAGAAGGGGGAGTCACCACTCATTTTCTTCTTCCTGCCCCCACCCCTTCCATGGGTATAGTCTGTTCACATATTTCATTAAGCTCACTAAATATTCACAAAAATTTAAAAAATTCTAATTTTTATTCCATTATTGGTCTGAATATAGTGAACTCTGAGCAAAAATCTGTTCCTGGGTGATAAGCTTTGGGAAGTAAGGCCCACTGGATGAGGTTTGTTAGGAAGCCTACAGTGATATGCTTCAAGGGCTTTGTGGGTCTGCTACTAAGTGGGTCAGCCCACCCACAGACACCACTCTCGAATCCAAACTTATGACCAGATGCTATCCCAGGAACAAGGTCAGAGGCTGACTGACCTTGGGCAGCTCTGAATGTCTGAGAGGGTGGGATAGCCTCGAAATGCTAAAACTTTTCTGGAGGGTCATTTAATGACTTATATCAGAACCTTAAACATAAGTGGAACTTATCACCAGGAAAAGTCACTTCTAGGAATTGATTTAAAAATATTATAACAGACATTTGCACAACATATATGTACAAAAAGATAGGTGGGGCTGGCTACTTATAGTATAACCACAAAATGGAATACTACAGAATAGATACATACTAAAAGCACAAAAAGACATTCCTAGTATTTTGCTGAATGAGAAAAAAAAGGTATGAGCCAATTTCATTTAGAAAAAGATGTGTGCATGTTACAGTTATGTGCATTTGTATAGAAAACCAGAAGGAAATATGTCAACATTAATATGGGCACTGCTGGGTGCCTCAATGTGTTTTTGGTTTTTTCCTTTTTGGTTGTATTCACTAATTTTTCTAGAAGAGATACACATTATTTATAGAATGCAAAAAAGTAAAAGGGAATGAATTACACATGTTGAGCCAGACTGCTGTTGTTAATCTGTGGTCTGCAGCAAATAGCTCAGATCATCTTTCCTTAGAAACCTTCTCTTTAGAGGGTAAAGCAGTTGGCTAGAAGCACGTGCATGGTGAAGTACTGCCAGAGAAAACAAGCACTGATGTGAAACCTGAAGGATGTATTTGAAAGCTTTCTTCAAATCACGCTTTCTTGGTTAATCTGTCCACTCCTTCTAACTAGTTGTCTTTGCCTTTCCATCTGACCATGGCAGGTGGGGCTAGCTGTATCAGGTTCTGTGATAGAAGGTGGTGGTAGAAGGAGTCAGATGGTAAAGCTTGTTTATAAATGTAGCATGAAAAGTGAGTAGTGGGAAGGAAGAATACAGACATGAGTAGAAATTCTTCAGGTATTTTAAATATGGCCTATACAATGAAACTTTACGTCTTTAATACTGTCAAGAATTTATAATAATAACTGCATGACTGGAAATTGGAGGCATATATGGTACCCAAAGGAAGGGGAAATTAAATCCAAACATATTGCACCAATTCAATTAAACTTCTATTGCTTTGCTTTTTAGAGTCATGTGGCTAATATCTAGCATTTTTTATGGCCAATAAAAATTCCACTTGGACCACCAAACTTCAAATAGGTGATAGACATGTATACTCAGCGTCTCCTTATTCTAGTTATGGCCACAACCTCTGTTTCACATATTAACAGTTTAAAAGGATAGACATAGTAGCTTAAAATAAACACTCTTAGTTTTCTCTCCATTTTGAGGTTTCTGTGAAAATCAAAGGAAACATTTTCATGGGCATCTTGCCAACTTTTAATGGACCTAATAGGTAGGGTATGTGGCTCATGATTTATTTTCATGACTGAATAGCTAGGTTAATTTTATAAATGGTACCTAGTAGAATACTTTTACACAGAACAGGTGCACATTTAAAGCTGTGGCTATGAACTTTCAGTGGTTAACTTAATAACTGCATTTAAAGGGCCTCCCTGGTGGCGCAGTGGGTTAGGCAACACACTATGAAGCAAACTGCAGCCACTACAGCATGAGTTCGATCCCTGCCGCCGGCCAGGGGGGGGACCCACATGGTGCAGCAGACCTCTCCTGCTGTGCCCGCTGCTCCCCTCAGCAGTGTACTTCCGTTGATCTGCCTGTTCTGCTCCCCGCTCTCTGTGGTGAATCCTCTCACCCCCCCAACCTCTGGCCTGTGCCTCAGTGCTTGTATGCATAAATAAATATTTAAAAAAAAATAACTGCATTTAAAGCTTTTCCTACGTAAAATGACATAGTTTAGAATGTGGTACTTCAATCTCTACTGCAGGTAACAAAACCTACTATTGTGTTTATGCTGTCATTTAAGGGGATTCTATATTTCTGTCTTGCTTTGTGTTGCAATACAATACTGACAACAGCAAGAGGAAAAAAAAAAAGATGAATTATGGAAACTTCCATTTTCACATGTCTGTTAGCAGAAAAATTATCAAGTGCTTTGACATTTACCATTCTTCATACTGGATCCAATAATTCTCATTTCTCTTATGACTTCCATTTTTTCATTTTTCTTTTTTATTGTCAAAACCTTACTTCAGTGCATCTATACTCATTTTATCTTCAGAGCAGTAAGACTACCCCAGAGGGCCGACAACACCTGGCTCAAGAAACAACCTTTTCATATCAGCCATACCAAGTCTGGAAGCAGCCTGAAATTCTGGCCCAGGAGTCTGCAACCTGTTGGTGGGGGATTCCCTGACCTTTGCGTGGTTTTTCTGGGCTGACATCTTGAGCTTCTAATGGGAGTGTTCTACCACGTTACTACCTTCTCAAACGAATACGCAAGCAAGCAAATGAAGTCCTTCAATAGAACCCTGTGTGTTCCTAAAGTCTAAACTCCCTATCCCAGAACTGGCCCCTACTTTCCTGCCACCTTCTGACCGTGCATGCTGCTGACCCCCAGCCAAGCAAACAGAGCTTTCTCTAGCCTCCCTCTTCTTTTCTTTGTGTAGATTGTTCTGTTCTCACTCTCCTTCATCACTACACATTTGAAGCCAAGACACAGTTCAAATGCAGCTCACTGCCTGAAGTCCTCCTTGTCCTCTTTCACTCCCATACTATTCTTGTATCACTTTCTTAGGACTTTTCCAGATATACTTTTCCAGGACTCAGGTTCTAGTCATGACTCAGATACTTAATAACTGCGTGACTGCTGGCCCGTTAATGTTGTTATACTTCTATTTCATAAACTAGTAAATGAAGTTAATGTCTTTTCTACTTCATCTTGTTTTCAGTGCAAGTCAAATAAAAAAAACCCACAAAACTAGAAACTGCTACACAAATGTAGGTATTAGAATATTTATGTGTCCTATTTTCTCTATAGGGACCAGGGACCTATTTTTTTTCCTAATTTTCTTGTATACTATAGCATCTGAAAACACCAAATATGTGCAGCAGTACCTATCAGTTTATGACAAATATTGATTTATTGCCTTTTAAACTCAGTATCTTTGCATATTTGATAATTTGGGGTCTGATTTTAAGACTGTATTTTTCATGCTTGCATACAAGCCTGACACAGGAACTACACTGCCTAGCCTTATTAAAGACCATCTTAGGGCCTCCCTGGTGGTGCAGTGGGTTAAGCAATGCACTATGAAGCAAACCGCAGCCACTGCAGCATGAGTTCGATCCCTGCTGCTGGCCAGGGAGGGGACCCACATGGCCTGGCAGACCTCTCCTGCTGTGCCCGCTGCTCCCCTCAGCAGTGTATTTCAGTTGATCTGCCTGTTCTGTTCCCCACTCTGTCTCTGGTGAATCCTCTCACCCCCCCCCCCCCCACCACATCTCTGGCCTGTACCCCAGTGCTTGTATGCATAAATAAATNCCTCCCCCCCCCCCCCCCCCCACCACATCTCTGGCCTGTACCCCAGTGCTTGTATGCATAAATAAATAAATCTTTAAAAAAATACCATCTTAGTGATTGGCAGGAGATTAAAAAAAAATACTAAATCTAAGCAATGAAGATTTGAAATGTTGCTACCTTGGGAAAGACATTTCAAAAGGTGCTTTTTGGAAAGTGGGCCTGGTCACCAAAATGATGATGTGTTGAATGTTGAGGCAATGAAGCCAGCTTTAAAGAAATGGAAATGATAATACTTTTTCTGCTTGGGCAATGGAATTCAGAATGACCTAGCTGGAAGGCAGCAGATTTGTGAAAGTAATCTGGGGCTTTCTGCTTTGCTCTTTGGCACTTGTGTATGTGATGAAGGCCATCATTGTCAACCTTTCCTCTTCTTTTTAAATAATTGTACATGGGGGAAAAAAAAGGCTTCTTGCCATTAATGTCTCTTGTGATGGAAATTCTTATTTGACTGTGCTTATTTATCTTTATGACCAACACACTAGGCCTTTGTACCTTCAGTGCTCTGGAAGTGTATATAAAAGGTAAATCATCAAAATGCTTTTCCTGAAAGTACTGAGTAACTCTCAGGTATGATAAATGCAGTCTATATGTTTTGAGAATTTCTTACAGAGGTTTCAACAACTGTAAAGTTAACAGAGGAAACACACACGAGAAGAATACTGCATTATATTAAAACTGTATTATATTAAATCTGCAGCAGGCTATATATATATTTTGAGAACTTATGAGAGACTCACCAGTGCATTCAACGCTCTGGTAGGTGGCAAAGCTGTGAATATGCATAGAATCCCAAGGTCATATCACAAGAGAAAGTTGTAAAGCAATTTTTTAAGCACCTATGGAACCTCTCCAGCCTCAGCGGAGATATAGAATATTAGCATTATAACTCATCCAGCTTAATACCTCACTCCACAAATGCCTTCAATAAAAATGCAGACTCTACCAACACATCATCTGAGAAACTCTACTGAAAAGTTTGGCATGCCTTATTTTTGGTAAACCCATTTGTCTTCAAATAATCCCTTCTTTCCTTCTCCAGGCAATTCCAAAATACTTTAATAATAACTTAGGAGCCTGTCCAAAAGCTCACTGAAGTTCTTTCCACCTTCAGCTTATGACCATTTCATAGTTGAGCTCATTCAAAGGGTACCTCATAAGACTATTGTGAAAGTCAAAGGGGAAATAGTGTTAAGCCTCTAGCACATTCCTAGTACACTGTAAAGGTTTCATAAATATTACTGTTAAGGTTTGAGGCACCTCATTTTTCTACTTCCATTACTGGATTCAGAATTCTGATTTTTAAGTCCTCACCTCTCTCTCAAGGTGTATTTTTCTTCAGTCTGCAGGCTTCAGAACAACTAATCTATTTGGTATCCAATCTATTTGGTATCTCCTATACCTAGTCATGGGATCCTGAGTGACTCTTCAGTCATTATTGCAATTTTTCTTAATATCCAAAAGGTCAGGTTTATTATAAAAAGGGAGAGAAGAATAAAGGATACTTGCACAGAAAAAGCAGGCAGAAAAAGCTGACCCTGAAAGGGACAGGTCTGGGCCTCCCTGGTGGTGCAGAGGTTAAAGTCTCAGCACTATCAAGCTATCACCAGCCACTCAACATGAGTTCAAGTCCTGGCCAAGGAGGTGACCCACATGGTACAGCAGACCTCTCCTGTCTCTCCTGCTATTCCCCCTTCAGCAATGTGTATCAGTAGATCTGCTTGTTCTGCTCCCCACTCTGTCACTGATGAATCCTCTCACTGCCTGCACCTCTGACCTACACTCCATGCAGAGAGTTCTGCATAGTCATAGGTGGGCAGCCTTGGGCAGAGAGCTGCCTCTGCTGCTTTGCAAAGGGAGGTCAGTGAAGAGAAGCACCTTCACAGTCACAGGCAGGCAAAAGAGCTGCTGCCCATTATTGCAAATTCTTCCCTTCATTTTCTGACACATTATTTTTTTTTGTGGTGATCTAATGGAGACTAACATAGCAGTTCTTTCCACTTGTCTTTTCCGAAAAATGAAGCTTTTATCAAGACAAGCCAAGAGTTCACCAAATCATCATTTAGGAGGACAGCTGTCTAAATAGTAGACTGATAAAATAGCTTGAAATTTTTACTGAGCTTCACAGTTTAGAAAAGTTACTACAGCTTATATTATTCAGTTCTCACAATCAACCTTTTCTTATCATCCCCACTTAAGAGATAGAAAGCTGAAGCTGAGTGATTCAGAGATATATTTATGGTGATACAGCTGACAATTTTTTTTTATATTTTCATTTTTTAAAAAGATTTATTTACTTATGCATAAGTGGTGTGGTGTGGGGGGTGACCAGAGGTGTGGGGGTGAGAGGATTCACCAGAGACAGCGTGGGGAACAGAATAGGCAGGTCGACTGAAATACAGTGCTCAGGGGAGCAGAGGGTGTGATAGGAGAGGTCTGCCATGTGGGTCACCTCCCCGGCCAGGAATCAAACTTGTGCTGCAGTGGCTATGGATGCTTCACAGTGCGGTGCTTAACCCCTTGCGCTACCGGGGAGGCCCCAGTTGACAAAATTTTTAACTGTGATTTAAACTCAGAACACTAATTTAAAAGCTGCCGTATGCCAGACAGAAGGTGAGCATCAACCAAATATTCTATCAGATGGTTTCAGTAGTGTTTTTTTCTATTGATATTATACTACCTATATTACTAATAATCTGATAGGTCATTTCTATTAGAATTACTATGTGCATTTCTTTCACATCCTCATTCATTCAAAAATGAATGAGACAGACCTCTAGTCCCAGACACTGTGTACACCCAAAATATCCCTATATGCTACTTTCCACTGAGTCCATTCAATTTGTTCATGAGCCACTTCTGTGTATAAGGCACTGTGCTACGTGCTGCTGCAGATACCTCAGGCCCCGCCTTGAGGGATATTACCACCTACTGAAGAGAAGACCTAGAAGTAACCTAAGTACAAGGCAAACGAAGACTAGTGCCTTCCACAGAGGTACAAAGTTATAAGAAAAGATGTCTGATGGAGTATGAAGTATTTCTTCTATGCACAGGACATATACCAGATGGGAGCAGAGGGGAAGGGTAGGGTAGACTAGCTACCAAGGACAGGTAGCTAGTCCACCTAGCTGAAGCATAGGCTGCAGGTAGTATTGGAAGGAAGGATAAATGGAAAGGTTGGTTGGGGTTGTATAGTGGAAAGCCACAGGGTGGCCCAGTAGGGGAGCTTGTACATTACTCTATTTGGAATGCTGAGCCACTAAGGTGTCTGGGGTCAGAGTTATGCTTTGTGAACAGCAGTGAGACAGCCATGGGTAGGATGATTTACAGAATATAAGACTAGAAGCAGAGAGTTCACTGGCAAGCTCATTTTTTGTAGTTTTCATGAGCTACACTTTTGTCTACTAGAAAAGCTCATTTAGGGCCCAGGCAAGCAATGCCTGCTCATTAATGCTCTGTGTTGTCAACCTTCCCCAAATCACACATCCTATTTCCTACTCAGGTGTTCTAGATCAGTAGAATTACATGTGGATTTCTTCTGCTTCACTGTTTCCCATGCAAATTAACAGAAGAGATCAGCTGAGCCTTGCCTGGTACTAATGATTGGGGCCCACTTCCAAGGGATTAATTATCCCTGTACCCTCCATAAATTACGTCAGGCTGCATGGCCACCACCAAACATCTCAATAGGGATTCACAACCACATGCTAAATCTTTTCCTGGGACTTAACAGACCCAGTGACTTCTCCTTGTTCTAGTGAGAATAGACTGATATTCCTTCCAAGAACTTACAGATTCATCAGGGATGCTAAATCTCTGTATTTTCCCACTGCTCCAGAGAAATTACTTTTTGCTAAATTCTTCAACTCTCCAACCTGTAACAGTAATACAAACCATTCTTTGCTTTCTCAGAATGTTCATCTCTGGATTCTTCCATATTTTCTAAGTGCCCTTTACCTTTTCTAATGGTTTGGAGGGTGTGGAGATGTTCACCAGCCCGTTTATCTTCTCTAACACGGCGACCAGTTGGTCCACACAGCTGAAACTCAAGACTGAGGATTCTTCAGAGGAAACACCAACAACCCTCTTTCCCAACCACCTACCTGCCCATATATCTGTTTATATAACAGAAGACAGGGAAGAACCAATTCAGGGGAAGTTGTCTGTGTTTTCAGGATACATGGAAATTTTCACAGATTCATATAGTGGTCAATTTACAAAGAGGGTGAGATTCAGTGAGGACAAAAAGCTGGAAGCATTTTTTCACTCTGCAGAGAGCCGTTTACTCATTAAATTGAATGAGCTAGGAGAAAATTTTCTAATGCAACTGAAACAGAGTTTAGTGAAATTCTGACCTTTCAATGAAGAGGAGTTGTTAGACAAGCAATTCCTTCAATAGATGTGAGGCAAAAAATGGGGTTGTCTGTTGTAAAGCAGAGAGACATAAAAATCAACACTTATTGGGGCTGAAGTTGTGGCAGAAGAGGTATGAGTAGCTGAATTATCTGCTGAACCAAAATCCATGTCCCCAGATTCCCTTTGTTTTCTGAAACCTCAAAAAGCCCCAGGGGCTAAGGCAAAGACCATAGGGAAGGAGAATGTGGAACTTGACATAAAAGAAGGGGTTAAAGTCACATTCCTTCTTCTTTTAGCTACAGGCCTATGAAATCTAAAGGATTAAAATTAATTTCAGTTCTTAACACCTACAGATCTAAGTGTTCAATCACAATTAGAATCTAAGACAGTATGAAGCACCAGAAGTTCCTAATATATAAAGAAAACTGAAACAAATATAAAATCTAGGCAGGAGGAATGGTCCTTCTATTTTTATTAAAGGCAAGAGGCAGCACAAACATGTATCTGTCACATTCCTCAATAAGCAGGAACATGTGTTGTCCGCAGGACACAGTGGAAGGGAAGGAGATGAAAAAAATAACGACCTTTTTCGCTGGGAGTCATTTCCGAGTTTGTAGTAACTCACTTTGGCAGTGAAACACTTAATAGCAGAGGAAGCAAACAGGAGACAGACCTATGGAAATTGGTGTGAAACTGTTACAGGGTAGGGAGAGGAGCATCTCAGAACCCTTAAACCTGCCCTCTCTGAATGGGTTCTGCCATCTGCCGTATTAAGATAAACATATAAAACTTTTAATGGAACTTTAATTAGGGTATACTATAGAAAGGATAAAGAATACAGTTACTAAGTTAAGTATTTAAAGTTACCCATCTCCTTGAGGGTAAAAGTTCAGCCAAATAGGATTGGCCTAAAGCAAGGCCCAAAAGCCTGCCACATGTTTAAAGGACTTTTTAGTAGAGACCCATAGAAAAGGGTCAGAAAGAGTCAGACAAATCTGGGAGGGACAAAACCAAGATTTTAAAACTTCCTCCTTTCCTAAAAACAATCCTATTACAAAACCAGTAGAAAAGAGTTGTTCATTTAGTTCTCTGGCTGGGGAACACTCTTTATCAAGACCAGGGAGACTTGCTTGCAGAGTTAAGGAGTCATTCTGCCAAGCAGTGCTTCCAAGGGAAGGTAAGAATGGTGTGGGTAGCTATTATGGGTTGAATATTCCTGTCTCCCAAAAAAATTATGTTGACGTTCTGACCCTCAATGTGATGGTATTAGGAAGTAGACTTATGGGGATCTCTTATGAGGGGACCAATGTCCTTAGAAGAGGAAGACAGAAAGCCTTCACCGTCTCCACCTCATACCTACGAGGAAAGATCATGGCACAGTAAGAAGGCAGCTGTCTACAAGTCAGGACCTGGGCCTTTATCAGGAATTAAATCTACTGGACTGATCTTGGATTTCTCAGCCTCCAGTACTGTGAGAAATAAGTTTCTGTTGTTCAAGCAACCCAGATTACAGTGCTCGCTATTGCAAACAGAGCTCAGACAGTGGCCGATAGTCCTGTGTCCTGTCTCTTCCAGAACTGGATCCAGAATATCGTGTTGGCCACAATTCTTCATGCTTTCGCCCATTATCAATGATAATATTACTCTCCCTACGTAGGCAAATTTACAATTAGGAGAATGTGGTATTGAAATGAACCATGAATGAGAATAAAATTGCAAGGGAAACACCTCAAGAAATGTAGACCTCAAATCCTGGAAAAGGAAAAGGGAATTTTTAAGAGACTGATTTATGGAAATTTGCTTACCTTTGTTTAGGCGTCCCATCACTGTAAATTCAAAATATTTGCTGTTGTCAGTTGAAGAATAAAGACCGAAGATAGTAGCTGAACTTTTAGTCTGCAGCTTGAAGGTGGAGATCACATAGAGCTCATCCAGGGTGGGGTCCGTCAGGATTGGCTGCAGAACACCTGGGTTCAACGTCTGGCTGGCGGAGGGGAGGAGGTCAAAGACTGGAGACAATGAGAAGAAAGGGACCATCAGTAAAAAACTGAACTTTGGGTCAACAAACATGAGGGGGTCAACCTGAGTAAGCCATTAAGAAATGTAAGCTAATATTGTAATTATTTTTCTACGTTGCTAATTTTCCAGTCCTTCCTTATCACTTAGACTCTCTAAATGTTTGAAACAGAAGAAACATAGCACATTATTCATCACTAGGTTACAGTCCTACCCCCAGAAGACTAAATTTGCAAACCTCAAATGTTGCAACTGTCACAAGAAGTGGTTCTGAATATGCCCACTGGCAAAAACATTAAAGGTGTAAAGCGTAAAGGGAACAGCATCGAACTCATTGCTTTTCTTATGGTCCCACGTTGCTTTTAATCAACCCAGCAGCACTCTCTCTCAAACTGCAATTATTTGAGAAAGCTACTAGAGAGAATAGTTCAGAGTTATTTAAAGGCAAATATCAAACTTGGGTAATAGACACTAGAAGTTACTTAGTAATTGTACTGCCAGCAAGGGCACAGAGCAAGTTCTCAATGATTCTGAGCAGACGGGTCAAGGAGGAGTCCTGGAGCCCTCGGTGGCTTTTATTACATTATTATATCAGAGGAGACCAGGTATGTGGCAAGCAGGGAGGCCTCCTAGCCCCCCGGGCATCTTCACTCTCTGGGCTGCTTCTGCCTCTCTTTTTCTTCTCTGCTCTTCTCCTTTCTCTGCTGGCGTCCTCATGACGCTGCTCTTATAAGCCCATGTCTCAACCCAGGTGCACCCACTTGCGCATGCCCACATAAGCACGCGTGTAGGACCTCAGGTGTCCATCATCACACCAATGGCGGGAGGAAGGAAAAACCTGACACTTTTCTCTGACCCTACAGTAATTCTTTTGGTTTATGCAAATACTATTTGAACAACTTCATAGCCTGTGGCAATTTCATACCTTAGCACTCTCTTGGATACAATAACCTGGTTACTAAAAGGGTAATAGTATCCATCATTTATAAAGAACTCTTAGAAATAAAATAAGCATCCTAATAGAAAAAATAACAGACCATAAAAAAGCAATTTACAGAGACAGGAAAATGGCAAATGAGTGTGTGTACACATACACACTAAGTACTCATTGCTTAACTAAGAGAAAGGAATTGCTAACTTAACATTAAGGCGTCTTTTTCACCATCAAGTTGGAGTAACAATAAATACAACAGTAAAGTGTTGATGAGGGTATAAGGAAAAGGCTTTCCAGTCCCCCGCGAATCTGTAAGCTTTTCTTTTTGGGCTCTCTCTAGTCCTGCCCTCTGCCTCCATTCTCCGCTGCAGCCATCTTCTGAGTGATGCTGCCCTGCCAGCCTCCGGACCCAGCTGTGCCCACTCATGATGCCCACGCCACACTCCACGTGTCCTCCCTCAGGCACGTGTATCACGCGCCCACGCAAGCGCCTCTTGCATTCAAGGCCACAGGTGATGGCCACAAAGCCCAACGGGTGAAAACCCAATGATCTCATTTACCCTACAGACAAATAGCATTGGGTATGATTTCAACTAGTTTAAACACTAAGACAGTTTAAATAACAGCATCAAAAGCTCCAAGCCACACATGCGCTTTGATTTAGTAATTCTATCTACAGAAATTTATCCTGAGGCAATAATAAATAACATGTTAAGTTTAAATATAAAGATATCCACTACCAGTGGTTATTCTGGAATTTCTATTTAGGAAGGAATTATGTGAAAATTGAATTGCAAGAGGTGTGAAACCTGATGCTCTGTTGCTGTTACACTTTGTTATGAAAACAAACTATCCTTAACAGAGAAAGAAGGGCTCACAGAGACTAAAGAGATCTTAGCCATCTAGAGCCACCACGAGGCACTGTGATTATGCAACAAATTACTTAAAATATTAGAATCCTGGAACGATAATATGGTGTCTTCTATTAGAGCCCTGGGTAAGTGAATTTTGGTCTTTCCAAAGAGTGCAGTACTATCTATTAAAAAGGGTAATACGGCTGAATACTTATAGATATGGAAAGATATTCATGATATATAAAGTGAAACAAAAAGTTATGTAACATGTCATATGAAATATATATTTACATAAAAATGTGAACAAGAGCACAACATAATTGTTAACATGAATAATAGCTTATCTAGATTATAGAATCATAATATTTTGATTTCTTTTTTTGGGCTTTACCCTTTTTTCCCCCCAATGAACAGCTATGGCTTTTGTAGTATGAAAAAAAGCTATAAAATAGACAAAAATCTTAAAGAATGTTCATTTTTTTCAAAATACACTGTCTTCATACTGAAACTGTATACTTCTGTGTGTACCAGAAGACCTCACACGGTTATGAATTTAATATTAGAAGTGTTGGAAAGCAGAAAATCTATTACATACTTCTAGCACCCCACATTCCCCAAACGTTAAGACTGCTGCATACAGTGAGTTTTTAAATTTCCAGAGAATTGAAAATTTTACATTTCCCCAATGAGGAAGACAAAGGAAAATCAGACAATCTGTTTAAAGGTCACACCCAGGACAAAGCACCTTCAAGAAAAGATGTGTTTTTAAGGTATGAATTGCATTAGAACACTAAACTCTTGGTATTCTTGATTCTTGCTTTGACTATGATCTTATACATAATTTAACTGAAACTAAATTTATCATATTTCAATCTGGTTCATCTAAGCCACTGACTTCTCTCTCAAGAGGCAGAGTTAGGATTAGTTAGTAATGAGTTCGGAGAGTGTCTTGAAAAGGAAATGAGATACTACAAATTTCTATTCATGTTATTACGTTTTATTAAGTGTCAGGGCCTAAGCACAGCCCTCTAGTGTTAGAGGGGAAATTACCACTCCAATGAGCTCAGTTCCATGGTATGAAAATCAAACCATTCTAATTTAAGATTAGCACTGAAACTCAGAAGAGAAAGGAGATGAGCAAATTATCAAGTTGAGCTGATAATTAAAAGACTAAACTCAATAAAAGAATCTAGCAGAAACTTAGCTTAATCAGATAATCTACAGCAACTAAATTAACCAGATAATGTAGGTATACAGCCTGAATTCAAGTCCCCATATGCAGCACTAGCTCGGTAGAAACAAAATTCATACCTGCAGCACTCACCAAGCTGTGAGTTGCAATGTCCAGAATACAACACAAAAAAATATATACCCATAAATTCAACCATGCCAGTATCTGCAATAAGAAAACTTGTGAATTGTATTTAAACAAAGTTTCTTTCTGATCTCAAAAGCAATTCCAAAAAAACCAAAGTGAGACTACATCAAACTAAAAACTTGCACAGGAAAGGAAATCATCAACAAATGAAAAGGCAGCCTAAGAATTAGAGAAAACATTTGCAAATCAGTATCAGATAAAGGGTTAATATCCAAAAAATAAGACGAACTCATAAATCAACAGCAAAACAATTCAATTAAAAAAGATAAGCAGATCTGAACATTTTCCCCCCAGACATACAAAAGGTAAACAGAAACATGAAAAGATGCTCAACATTACTAATCTTAGGAGAATGCAAATCTGTTTAAATTTGTTGTTTAATGAGACATCACTTCACACCTTTTAAAATGGCTAGTATAAAAAATACAAACAAACAAGGGTTGTATTTTTGAAGAAACTGTAGATGTGAAGAAAAGGGCACCCTGTGTAGAAAAAGGAACACTTTATACTATTTGTGGGAATGTAAATTGGTACAGCTACTATGAAAAACAGCACGGAGGATTCTTACAAAATTCAAAATAGAACTACTACATAACCTAGCAATTGCCACATCTGGGTGGAACCTTATTTTTATCCAAAGAAAATAAAACCTCACTCAAAAAATGTGGACCCTCATGTTCAGTGCAGCGTTATTTACAATAGTCAATATGTGGAAATAACCTAAGTGTCCATTAATGTATGAATGGATAAAGACGATGTGTTATTTACACACAATAGAATATTATTCAGCCATAAAAAAGAATGAGCTCTTGCCACTTTCAACAATGTGAGTGTACCTTGTGGGCATTATAAGGTAAGTAAGTAGGATAGAACAAGAGAGATTCCATATGATCTCACTTATTTGTGGAAGTGGAATTGTAACAGGGTGGTCCCCAGGAAAGGGGGAAGTTCCAGATTCCCGATTCCGCCCTAAGTGGGTGAAGCTGAGCAGGGATTAAGAAGATGTTGGAGAGAGGAGAGAAGAAGGCAGAAGGAAGGGAGGAAGAAGGAAGCAGGATGGAGAGCAGCAAGGAGGCTTGGAGGAGGCATGTGGTGCAGAGGGACATGTGAAGAAACTGCGCTTGCTTTTTGGTCTTGGACTGGTTGCAACAGATGTGGGTGAGAGACCTGTGGGGAGCTTAATGATGGCAGCTTTTATCTTGATTTTTATTTTGCTCTTTTCTTCCTGGATTTGTCTGACTCTTTCTGACCCTTTTCTATGGGCTTCTACTGAAAGTTCATTCAGGCTTGTGGCACGTTTTTGGGCCTTGCTTTGGGCCAATCCTATTTGGTTGGATTTTTACCCTCAACTGTAACTGTATTCTTTGTCCTTTCTGTATTTTTCCCTAATTGTATTAAAGTTCCTTTCCATTAAAGGCCTTATATGTTTGTCTTGATGTGGCGGATGGCAGAACCCACTTAGAGAGAGCAGGTTTGGGGGTTCTGGGGGTTCTCCCTGCCCTGTAAGAGAATCTAAAAAAACAAAACAATACCAAGCATACTGATGGGGCATAACATGGGTAGAGGGGATTAAAAGGCACAAACTTCCAGTTATATAACAAGTAATTCATGATGATGTAATGTGCAGCATGATGACTATAATACTTGAGAATTGTTAAGATAGTAGAGCCTAAAGGTTCTCAACACAAGAAAAGTTCTTGTAACTATGTACAGCGGAGGATGTTAATTTGAATTATTGCCTATTCACTTATTATTACTTACAATATATAAAATTGTCAGTTCACTATTTTGTACACCTGAAATTAATGCCATATGTCAATTACTCAAAAGCAAAGTCAATTAGAAGAAAAGTCATAGAAAATAAATATAGACTACAGCATTTCAAATATTTCAATCTAAACTAAAAGCAATTCTGGTTGCCTGGTATGGAAAAAAAATGCTATTTGTTGAAATGGAAAGCTCAACTGAGTGATCACTGCCATTGGAAGAGAAGAGAGTGGAGAAAGTCCTTTATAGGCATTCTTCATTCTGGCTTTGTGAGGAACAACCACTTTCTAAGTTGTGTATCTTACTTCGGTAGGTTTGGTGAGTAAATGAAAACTGCAGCAGTGTTCCTCAACAAAGAAAAACAGTAAAAGCAATGTTTTAAACTGTCAATGTGTCATTGAATTTACTATATTTTGAAGCCTCCTTTTACCAATCTGATTTTAAGCAAAATAAAAAAAAAAAAGGAAAACAGTTTATCTCTTCCAGATTTATTTCCTTGGTAATTAAATTACCTGGGCACCAATTTCAAACAGATGAAGATCACC
The DNA here is from genome assembly GCA_019455555.1 of Galemys pyrenaicus. Taxonomy (NCBI): domain Eukaryota; kingdom Metazoa; phylum Chordata; class Mammalia; order Eulipotyphla; family Talpidae; genus Galemys; species Galemys pyrenaicus. Next base: position 7,787,395 of record JAGFMF010011381.1, read on the forward strand.
ACCAGAGGCTTGGAGATCTTTTCTTGCTTAAATACTCTCTTCCTTTACCTCTACAAAAATTTTCTTTTAAGGGCCTCCCTGGGGGTGCAGGGGTTAAGTCTCAATGAAGCTATCAGCAGCCACTGGATATCAGTTCAATCCCCAGCAAGGGAGCTGACCTACCTGGTGGAGCAGACCTCCTCTGTCTTGCCCACTGCTCCCCTCAGCAGTGTATTTCAGTCAATTTGCCTGTTCTGCTCCCCACTCTGTCTCTGGTGAATCCTCTCATTCCGCCCCACCCACCTCTGGCCTTTACCCCAGAGTTCTGGATGCATATATAAATCTTTAAAAAAAGTTTTTATTCTTTTAGCTTAAGTGCTTTCTGCCCAACCATTATTTTCACCCCATTTCACAAGGGAGTTTGAAGATCAGCCAGGTGTCTTTTCAAATCATCAAATTTTTACCTCCTCATAGAGAAAAAAAGATTTTCGCAGCCTCTCCTGTTCTATTTATCCCAAGAATCAAGGAATCAAGCCAACTCCGAGAGGCTTTGGTGTCCAAGCAAAGTCACTGCAGAAACAAGGCCAGCGGCCGGGTAATTGAGAAACCTGCGCCCTTCTCCGGTAAATAGAGAAAAGCTGCGCCTTTCTTGGGGCTGCCCGCATCGGGCCGTCCGGGCAAACGCAGCTTCGGCCTCATCGAAGAATTTAGGGGCTAAGAGTTGAGGGAAGGGCGGACCACAGAGAGCCACAGGAGACACAAGTCAGAGTTCAGCGTAGACCGGACAGGACCTGTTACAGGTCTGAGGCTGTGGGATAAGCTCTAAAGTAACCCCCACGTCCCCGCGTAGACTGAAAACTTTACCGTCTCCAAAACGAGTGTTTAGGGAAGTAAGTCTCATCGCGGGAAAATCGAATCTCAGAAAATTCTACACTCAATCACCGCTTCCCATCACAATGTGCTTGGACGGGGACCCCAGAGGGGCAGAGGTGTCGGGCGAGGCCCCAGGAGCCAAGAGTTGGGCAGCGCGCCCCACGAACTTGGGACCAGGCGCCCCTCGCCCCCACCCGAGCCGGAGCCCGCTTACCCTGGGGAGGGGCCTGGGCGCCGACCCCCAGCCACGGCTGCAGGCCCAGGTGCAGCAGGAGGACGGCGGCTCCGCACGAGGCCCGCATGCTGGCTCTCCTGCCCCGCGGGCGTCGGGATGCTCCGGGATGCAGCGGGGACCGGGCTCGGCGTCCCGGGGCTGCGAGCCGTCTGCCGGCGGGACCCGCGGGCAGCGCAGGTGAAGGTGCGCGGGAGGGGCGTGCGCGAGCGCGGCGTCCGGCTGCCGTCGGGGGCGGTGCGGCGTCCGGGCGCTGCGGGAGCTGGTGCGCGAGCGGCTGGGTCCCGAAGCCCCGCCGCGGCTCTTTAAGGTCGGGCGGGCCCCCGGGCGGGGGAGGGCCGCGGCCGGGGCGGCCCCCTTGGCTGGGATTCCCTTCAGTCGGGAAGAATGGGGGTGGCTGGGGCGGGGAGTGTTGGTGGAGGGGAGATGGCTTGAGTTTGGGAACGCGAAGGAGACCGGATCGAGCCTGTGCCGGGAGGTCCAAAGAGTGGGATGAGCGAGGAGGGAGGAGGCTGGTGAGAAAGGAGTACAAAGAGCCGCACACCGAGGGCCGGATAGAGAAGATGGGGCGGAAGAAAGAAGAAAGTGCCCCCGACCTGCTAGATGTGGGCATTACTGGCCTTTTGCATGCCTTTGGTTTTCTAAAAAGAAGACCGTAGGGAAGGCTTTTAATGGTCATCTCGGGTTCCCTTCCCAACAAACTCTGAGGCTCTCCTGAACGTTCAGCCCCCCTAAGAGGTCCGGAGAACAACTGGTTTGTTTTCATTTATTCAGGCTTTTCGTGAAGACTTCCAATGTTGAATTTTTCCCATATAGTGTTCAGACATGAACAGTGGACGTTTGAGAGTTTTTGAGATTTTAATGGAAATAAAACACACCTCAAAAATATTCTATCCGGACAGAGACATTTATAGGGCAGTGGATCGTATTTTATGGGGAATTAATTTTCAGTCAGCTAGGCAAATACTCTGCCCACTTCCCATGAGATTCCACGGGGCAGTTTAAATATATGGGAGTAGGTAGGACCCAAAAGATAGGGAAGGTAAATAATCAGTCGTCCTCCTAGGCAAAGCCCCATAAAAATAATGTGAATTAACTAGAGGAAAAAGTTCGGGACAATAATGGCAAACTTTTCCCTTGACTGATGGCGAAGATCTAATAAAATATTGCTATTCCCACCTTTATGTCTCAAGAGAAATTCATTTCAAAGTGTAAGAAGCTGTCTACCACAGGCTGGAAGATTAACTCCTTATCTTGTGTCTAGAATAACTCCTCAGTGATTATGATTCCGTCCAGGTTACTGACCTGGAAAAAGTCCAACCCAGTTGTAATTTAGGCCTCATTTAATGCCACATTACTCCGAAGTCACCGTGTAATATGGGTCACCACATGTTGCAGACACAGAGGATGGACATGCTTCTGGCAATGTGATTGTAGATTAATGAGACATTATACTTGAGAACTTTAAATTGTGTCCTCAAGAGTTGCCTAGGTCAGAGGGAGCTCCAGACTCCCAGTTTCTATTTCTAGAAGAACAGCTTTGCTTTTGTGTTTTATACATATAAACGGACTTCGGGGTAAGCAAGAATAAACTAAGTTACTTGGAGGTAGGTACCTTTTTTTTTGGTCATCTTTGTTTAGGTATCTTTGCGAGGCATTCTAAATCCTAGCAGATTTCCAGCAAAATAGCTTGTACAGGTAGGCACAGAATAAACTGGTTGAAACTGGATGACTACTGAGTGCAATGGAGCAACAAAAGAATCAAATGACTTTCTCCAGGTTGAACAGAATTTACAATCTAGTTTTGCTTCTAAAGAGCCTGCATTTTTATGAAGCCATTCACTGGGATACTTCAGTCAGCTTTATTTTAATGTCCTCAGAATAAAGAGAAAATTCATTAAGTTGGGTATGAAATCTATGGCAAAGGAGACAAAAGGGTACATCAGTTTCATTTCTGTGCCATCTCATTAAAACATCTGTTGTCACATGTATCACACTGAGTTTATTTTAACATGTATTTCTTTCATTCCCTCCCCACCCCATGTCAGACTGTGAGCTTTTTAGCACTATCTCATTTTTGTAATATAATTAAAATACAATGCTTTGCACTCAAAAGTGAGTAGTGAACTATCCTTTTCTTACTATGAAGTAGGTTAAGAGTTGCTGTGGTATGTTAGTATTTCACTTATAGGTATAACAGGTAGCAAAACTGTTTCAGTTCTCCACTCCTGTACATACATTTCTGCTGTCCTCCCACTGTGACACTGGGTTTGGCCATTTAATTTCCTTGGCTAATAGGATTTTATCAAAGTACTGTAAGCAGAAGTTCAAATAAGTGTTTGTTTTGGGACTGACTTATTTTTTTTTTTTTTACAAGTTCACAAGTGGAATTTAATTTTTTTTAAATTTTTTTTAAAGATTTATTTATTTATGGATACAAGTACTGGGGTACAGGCCAGAGGTGTGGGGGGCGGTGAGAGGATTCACACAGAGAGCGGGAAGCAGAACAGGCAGACTGATTGAATACACTGCTGAGGGGAGCAGTGGGCACAGCAGGAGAGGTCTGCTGCGCCATATGGGTCCCCCCCCTGGCCGGCAGCAGGGATCGAACTCGTGCTGCAGTAGCTGCAATTTGCTTTATAGTGCATTGCTTTAACCTACGCCACCAGGGAGGCCCCACAAGTGGAATTTTAAATGAAAAACAATTTGAGCACAGATAACTCTTTACTGACTCCATTTAAACATGCAGAATTTGGCTAGCTTTTTCCATAATGGTATAAGGAGATGCTGATTAATATATGAAAAAGATGTCCTCGCGAGACAATTTGACAGAATACATTGAGATTTGAAGCTGGGATAGCCCATTGATTCCAGACCAATGGGATGGTGCTATTGAACTGCTATGCACAGTGAGTTGGTAACTTCTGCTCTTGCTCCTTATTTCCTTGGGCTCTGTAAAACTATTTTGGCACAGGCACTTCAGGGCAAGTGTGAATCCTAGAGAGGGTGTGAGAGAATCATTGGCTACATCAACAAGTTGCTCTAAGTTCAGAGCACCTGTCTCATGATCTAAACCATAGCTACCTAATCACATTTAGAAAGAACAATATTATCCAGGTTGTCTCATTCAAACAAGAGAAAGATAATGAGAGACTATGGGGGCAATCTTCACTTATTGGAAGAGCTGAGCTAGGTGGGGAAAGAAACCACAGCAAATCTGTTCTCCAATGGGCAAAACTAGGCCCAAGATCCCTAATGTTAGGGGAAGGCAGTAAACATTTGTTTTTGTAAGAAGGACGTTCTGACATAGTGTAGCTGGGCAATGAGTGCTGCCTCAGGAGGTCGGGTTGATGGACACCCAATAATTGTTGCAGACTGGACTTCTATATTCAGTGGGAGAAGCTGCCCGGGACTGACTTATTCTTGCACTTCTGCCTTTGCCCTGATTGTATGCCTGTGTTGGCCTGTTTGAGGATGAGAGACAGGGAGCAGAGCTGACACACCACAGCCACCCTCAGCAAGAAAACCTGGGTGCTCCTTAGTCACCCAGGCAGGAAATTCAAACTGTGCAGACCTTAGACCATGCGCAAGGATTCTCATTCCAGCCCTAAGTACCTATATAAACCCCCAAAGTCATTCTCCATTCCCTGCTCTCTCAAACCATTGTCAGACCAGCTTGGGAGTCCATGGTGCTCACCAGAAAGCCTCATTACCTAAGTCATAAACCTTTCCAAACCATTTTGATGTATGCACCATCAACTTCAACATCCAAACAAATTTTGGGAATGGGGTACTCATCATGCTTCTGCTCCTATAGTTCTTCAAAAATGGAAGAAATTACTTATACACTACAATTTGGCACAAGTAGAAGTTTTATACATTTTTGTAACTACCATAAAAGTTGTTTCTTGTGTCATTTTCCACTTGAATTATTCAGTAAAAAAGAAATGGAAGATAATTATCTAATTTAAATATGATCTGGTGCCTCCCTGGTAGTGCAGGGGTTAAATCTCAATGAAGCTATCAGCAGCCACTGCAGAAGGAGTTCAATCCCCAGCCAAGGAGCTGACCCACGTGGCATAGCAGACCTCTCCCTTCTCGCCCACTGCTCCCCTCAGCAGTGTATTTCAGTCCATCTGCCTGTTCTGTTCCCCACTCTGTCTCTGGTGAATCCTCTCACCCCCTACACTTCTGGCCTGCATCCCAGCTCTTGTATGCATAAATAAATAAATCTTAAAAAAATATATGGTTTAAAGAGAATATGGTTTACACTCTAATGTGTGCTGGTTTTTATACCACAGACCTGGAAAGTTTAAACTTTCGTTTACTATTTAGTTTAGTGTTAATAACAAAGGAAGGTACCTTGTTAAATGATAGGAAAATAGCTTCTCTAGAAACTAGTTAGCACAAATAAGGGACCAGTAAATGAAGTAGGGGGCTTTTGATTAGTGTGCAATTAAAACACTTTTTAAAAAGAATTTAAAAGATCATTTGCCTTAACAATTAGGCACTGAAGATTAGTGAAGCAAGAAAATTGTGTATAACTTCACTCATTTTTGACCTGAGAGTTTAAATAGACTATAAAGTGCTCTCAGTAAGCTACTCAAATATACTTTTAAAAATACTGTGTAAAAATTCCCTTAATAAAGTCAGAAATGCATTTTTGAGGGCATTTATTACAATTAATAACTCTAACTATGTCTACACAACTTGAAGCCCAGAGTTTTGCTGGTGACTGCTCTCCTTCATTAAGAATAGACTAATTAACCCATCTAGATGTTGGTTCCTGCAGTGTCCAGTGATCACGATGATTGATTATTGTGTCAGAAAAATGTCAAGGTTGGTGCCAGGTATCTAAATGTATTTGCTTAAAAAAAAAAAGGCTAAATGATTTGCAGAGTGCAATGAAATTATAGTACATAAAGGAAACTTGCAAAATATGCTAAAAATTACAATTATTTACATGTAAGGAGTTTAAAATTTGAGTTAATTTGATTTGAGTTGGGTTGAAGTTCATCTATGGGGAAAAGAGTTGCAAATAAGTGAATAGCATTTCTTGAACTCCTGGAGGTAAGTTTAACCTAACTAAGAAAACTAACACATGAAAGATTTTAGTGGTTTTAACCATTAACAAGGACACTGGTACTGCTGAGTAAATATTAATGAGTTCAGAAAGGAACTGCATTTTCAAACACTAAATTCTAAAATTACATGGGTTTTGCTATCTAATTGTTGTCAAAAGTGTTATGTTAGAAAGAGTATTTGTCTACTAGGCATGAAATCTTAATTGGAGCATCTTCTCACTAATTAATGAGTTATCCAATAAATTACTGTGTGTCTATTCATTAACTGACTCAACAAATATTTACTGACAGTGCTCTAGAATGCACCTAGCACTATGTTAGACAATGACATTCATAGCTGAAGGAAACCCAGTTCTTGTTCTCCTACTGCTGTCTAATCAAACTGAGGATATAAACAATATCTTAAGGATTATAATAGATATATGTTCTAAGAAATCAAAAATTTTGAGGAGAAAGCAACTGGTAGTGACAAAGAGTTAGAAAAGGTTTCCTAGAAGAGCTGGCTTTTCATTTAGGTCATACGGATGAGGAGGCTTTCTCCACATGATAGTGGAAGGGAAGAATACCACAAGCAGAAGGTATAGTGTAATTTGCAAGATCATGGAGGGAGAGGTCACGATGATGTCTGTGGTTCTGACCTGGGCAACTTGGTGGACATGGCCATGTTGAGCTTAAAGTGCCTTCAAGATAATTCAATGAAACTTTCACTAAACACCTAGTTACATGGGTCTATAGCTAAGACAGATGTATAGGTGTCAGCACCAATTATAGGTAGCAACATCCATATGGCCTACAAAAGCCTAAAACATTATTTTCTGGCCCTTTACAGAAAAAATCTTATTCTAGACAATATATCTTTTTCCTGGAAATTCTATACACTGTTAGACTTTTTCAAGCAGAAGGAGGGTTGAGAAGGAAGGGGAAGCAAATATTAGTGGAGACTTCCTGTTGCTTCCATTCGTCTACTCAGACCTAGAAGTTGAGGTGCACAGGGCATCAAGGTACATTTTGCTCCCTGGTACCACAAATATTAAATCTGCTGTTCCTGTACTTCCTATTTCTAGGTACAGTATTTTCTAGTGGTATTAAAGTGGAACAGTTTCATATGAGTCTAAGGAGAAACGGGAAGTAGTCACCTGACTTGAAAAAAAAAGTCTAGTGAAAATGTAGCTCCTTTTATGGATCTAGGGGAATGGGAATTGCAAATATTTTATTATTACATTTGAACATTATGTGTCTCATCACATATGTCAGTTAAAAATGGAATTCTGACATATAATTCTTAGAAAGAAATTTCCTTTTGGAGTTCTGATAGGTCCCTTCCCCAAAGTAATTCTCAGCATGGATGTAATTGCTAGTGATGTTGATTATTTTGGCTGCTGTAATTAAAAAAATTTCACCAACTGGAAAGGAAAATAGGACAAATCCAATAAGGTAAAAATTTTAGCAGAAAAACTACAGGTGAGCAAGCATAACAGAGAAGCTGGAGAACAAGAAGAACGAATGGAAAATTAGGTAGAGCTGGAGAAGGAAAGGCAAGAGAAGGCAGCAAAGGGCCCTTTGAGGATTAGCTTTTTGTGCCCAGAGCTGTTGACAGCCCCTTCCTCCAGAGTACCTGTCAGAGTTCCATGCCCCATTTAATTGCCTTTCAATACAACCCCCTCCTCCCACCTTCCAATAATGTAAGAACTCTCCCCAGAGAAGCTAATGTTCCACTGCAGCTCCTTGGAGTTGCCCCCGGCTTCACGGCGTGGGTATTAGTCCTCTTAGGACATGCTCCTTTTAGCTCGGCTATCACAGTGACCTTTCTGTGTATATATCTGATGGTTAATTTTAGATGATTAAGCCTCTAAAATTAGAGGCCCGCAGACTTGCTCTACCATGCTTTATCAGGGCTCTTCCTGTGACATTATGACTAGTTTTTTCCCTTAATCTTCATTTGTACAACACATATAATTTATACATATGCACTTAGACAGGTATGCAAATGTGTGCATGCATCTGCATAAGCATATACTCATACCATCTTTTTCTCTTTTCTGTGGAAGAGTCTTAGTAACTCACTTAATAATAGTGATCAACTTTAAATCTTGATATAAGGATATATATATAATGATAGCAATCAATGTTATAACATTCAGATATAGACCTCTTATATTTGATCTCATTTAATCTTCATGAGGTGAGACAGACAGGATAGTTATAATTCCCACTTTATGGACTAGAAGAGTCAAAATCAGAGAGAATAAATACATTTCTCTGGGAAATGTCAGAGATTCCAGTCCCAGGCCCAGCACCCTCTTCTCTGTTGCACTGCCTTACTCAAAGCACAAAACCTGCTTTCCAGGTAGACCAAGAGAAATGATACCACCAGCGTGAATTTGTTAATTTAACTTACTTTTTTCTAATGTTATGTGAAGCTCTCAACTCAATTTCCAGTGTTTGCTTTTTATTCTCCACACTTTTTAATAGATGATTGCCAAGATGTTTGTGGTCACCGGCAAGAAATAATCGTGACTCAGACCTGTCTTGTAAAGGAATGCTATGTCTGATCTGGAGAGGTGGCCTGCCTGGGTTCGAAACCAGGCTCAGTCACTTACTAGGTGTGTGACCTTGTGGAAGTCCCTTAAGCTCTTGTTGGAGGAAGAGATGTTTCTGTTTCCTCCTTTGCCAATGGGAATGATAGCTACCTTCTGAGATGCATGAAAACTAGCTCTAGTATGGTACTGACCAATTGTGGTTCTCAATGATCAGGACTTGTTTATTGTTAGGTTAGGGCTTTGGCTTTGGAGACCTGAAACCAACTTGCACAAGTGTGGATTTGAAACATTTTGAGGAGGGCCAGAGAAACAGCAAGGGTACTGTCCTGGTCAGGAATGGGGCAGGCTTTATGGTCTTACCACCTGGGTTACATGCTGATTCTGCCATTGTGTGCCCTTGGGAATCAATATACTGCGTCTGTGCCTGAGACTGGAGTGTCATTCACAAGATGGAGATACCAAGGGTACCTGTTACATGTAAGAGGGGTAGAATGTCACTGGTACTTGTTAGGTGGTGAGCTAAGTATATTTAACCTAGTGCCTGGCATATACTTGTTTCATTATCTTTTTTAAATAATAAGGTTCAGATATTTCCATTTGTAATTGAGTTTGTTAATTATTATTCAGAACCTAAATGAAAGGAAACAAGGGAAGCAGTATGTTGCCTTGACAACCTGAAAAACAAGTAGAACATATTCGCTTAGGGAAGGGGCACCCAACTCTCCTGTAAAAGAAGAGGCCAGCAGTACTTTGAGAAATGTTCAATTACCCTGACTACAAACAGAATTAATGCTTTTGGGTGCCTTGGTAACCTAGGCGAAAATGAGCTTCTAAATCAAGGGGGAGGCTATGTTGCTATATATAGAGATACAGTAATCTCACTCCTTGGTAACTCTGTGTGTGCAAGGATATCCAGATAAATTGGCCAACATACAGATTAGAAAAATAGAGGGTTTAGGCCAAGGAAGATTCCAGAATAAAAATATTCTCCATTTACAACCTGTAACTGAACTGGGGAATAATCATCCTACTATAATCAGGGACCATGGAATATCTGAATGTTATGATTTTGAGTTTGCTTGTGGCAGAACAGATTTTTTTTTCTCTCTTTCTCCCTCAATCCCCTCACTCTCAAATATTCCCGTTGACCAATTGAGACCTGTGTTTATTTGACTGAGGAAATTAATGGTAACTTAGTTGGCTAACTAAGGGAAAGTTTACCCTGGTTTTTGGGGAGGTTAGGATGAAGGAAGTGTGACATCCTCATAGAATAGCTGTATCTGGAGTATCCCAAGTCTATTACAATAAAAGATAGAGAAAGAGAGAGAGAGAGAGAAGAGAGAGGGAGCCAGGTAGGTAGGGAAGTAGAGAGGGAGGGGGGAGGGTGGAGGAGAGGAGACAGGCTGTATAGCTCACTCCTTACATAAGCAAATGTAAAAAAGGGTATAAAAAGAATGTACCGAACTTGTCAACAGTGCTGTTTCCACTGTTGTTATGAATGGTATTTATGATTTACTGAGCTGTTCTTTATACTTTTTTTTGTACAGAATGTTGGATTATGACTTTACAGTGATGTGAATAAGTGAACTTCATGAATAAGGGGTAAAGATTGATTTACTCCTTGAATCCTCTCACCCCCCCCCCACCTCTAGCCTGTACCTCAGTTCTTGTATGCATGAATAGATAAAATCTTTTTTAAAAAAAGATTGATTTGCCCTTAATTCATGATTGAGCACATTTCTGTGTTGAGACAACAGTATCTTCAACTGTGCAGTTAAAAGGTAAATTCAGTGGATTATATATTAAGGTCAAAACCTTTTTAATAATGATATAATATGAAACGTTTTTTTTTTTTTTTCAAAACTTGCTTGTGGTCATAACTGCTACTGAAATCACTATAGGACCTTTCAGATCGGCCATCTGTGGTGACCAACATGTGGATTTCGGGAAAACCCTATAGGAAAGACTAGTCTCAAGGTTGAACTCTCAGATACAGTAGAATATGGAAAGGCCAAGATGCAGGTAAGGAAGGGATTCCTGACAGTGAAGACTGATCTCTGCTGGTAAGAAACAACAAAATTTAAAAAAGTAACTAGTGAAGTAGAAATCTAAAGGGATAATATAGAATACAGTACAGGAAAATGAGCATGAACCGAAAGAAGGGACCTTTCTGGTGGGCTAGGGATTAAGTATCAGTGCTGACACCACTAAAGCCTAAGTTTCATCTCCGGCCAGGGAGGGGACCCACAGGGCACAGCAGACCTCTCCTGCCTATCCGCTGCTCCCCTCAGCAGTGTACTTCTGTGATCTGCCTGTTCTGCTCCCCACTCTGTCTTTGGTGGATCCTCTCACCCCCTGCACCGATAGCCTACACAAAATAAAAATTCCCCATTTACAACCAGTAAATGTGCTTCTGCACAAAAATGCATAATAATGAAAAAAAAGGAAAGATGAGGCATGTAAGGGAGATCAGAATGAAAGCTACATGTAATTATAATTATAGAAGAAAATATTAGAAAGAATAGAAAAGAAACAATATTCAAAGAGATAATGGCCAAGAACTTTTTAGAATTATTAAGACACCAAACTACAGAATCAGACAAATCTCCTAATAGGATAAATTAAAGGAAAATCACTCCTGGGCATGTCACAGTGAAAATTCAGAATACCAATGTCTAAGAAAAGGATCTTAAAAGCAGCCAAAGATGAAAAACACATTACCTTAAATCATTTAGAGTATTTCACTATTTAACCGCAGTCATGGAAACAATAAAATATGAATATTATATTTAATGTGCCGAGAAAAAATAATTATCAATTCCAAACCAATATTAGTAAACATATCTTTTAAGAATAAGGGTATACTGAAGAAGTCTTAAGACAAGTAAAGCTGAGTTTAGACTCACAAAATGAAATTCTAGAAAATATACTTTAGACTCAGAGAAAATGTATTCAAATTAGAAGACTGAAATGCAAGAAGAAATGGTGAAATAAGTAAATGTAAATATCAGACATGTAAAGACAATAATGATAATGTTCAGTTTGTTGAATTAAAATAGATAGAACTAAAATGTAAGTTATAAAGCTGGCAACAAAGCAATTTGATACAATCTTGTATTTTTCAGAAATAGGTAAAATGAGCTTAGAGTTTGTTAAATTAAAAATCTATATTAACCTTTGGAAAAATAGACACAGGGTATATTATTCTGAAACTAGTAGAAGAAAAAATTGAACAAGGGAAAAACTCCCTCAAAAACAAAATTCTGTTGGTTTGTGTAATATTGTGACTTAAAAGAAATATGCATTTTGGTCATTCAGGTGAGATTTGGGGAGAAGGGCATACAAGCTTTTCCTGTAGCTTGTCTTAGGCACCTCTTTCTTCTTGTTGTTTCTGAATAATACCATTGCAATAAGTTGGTGATCTAAGAAGTACACAGATTTTCTGAGTACTGTGAGTCACTCTAGCAATTTAATCAAACCTGAGGAGGGGCTTCTGGGAACTGCTTTTCAGCCAGTTGGTCAAGCACAAGTAACAGTATTGGTTTATGACTGAATTCTGAAGTGAGGGATGATCTTGGGAGATTGAGCCCATAACTTGTGAAACCTGATGCTATTCTGGATAGATGGTGCCAGAACTGAGTTGAAGTGAATTGAATTCTCAGACCCCTTGCTGGTGTTGGGAAGTCTCCATTTATACTCATTTTGAAAACTGATCCAGAAATCCTAAAGAATACTTATGGTGCCAAGCAAATGCCCCAAAATAGATGACTGGATCAAGAAGATGTGGTATATATACATAGTGGAAAACTATTCCGCAATCAAAAAAGATAAATTAATGCCATTCTCAGAAACATGGATAGAGCTTGAAGGGATTATGCTCAGTGAAATAAATCAGAAGGAAAAAGAAAATTACCGGATGGTTTCATTTATAGAAGGAATATAGGAGATCAAGAGGGAAAAAAATAACAACAACAAGAAAACCAAACAAAAGTAAACAGACAACTATAAATCAGAGACATTCTGCAGGGGAGGGGAGGGATTGGGATCAAGACAGGGGAGGGAAGAGCACAAGGACTATGGTGATGGTGCACAGGTGAACTGGTGGTGGAAATTCTAAGGGGATTACACCTAAGAAAAGAAAGCAAACATTGTATGAAAAATTAATTAAATAATAAAAAAAGAATACAGTGCTAAGCATGTAGGATTGTGTCACCCATACCACTGGGCTTTTCCTATGTAAAGATATAAATTAGAAATTTCTTAAAATCCAAGTGCCAAGAAAAAGTTTTGCTTATTTTGGAGGTTTTCTTTATGGGTGATAGGTATCTGTGAACTATGTATTTTTGCATTTGCCACCAGGAAGCCCAGCCCAAATATTGGCTTCCATTTGAATAATTATGGAGGAATCACCATCCTATATCTTTTTAAATTCTCCTTCCCACTGTGCTCATCTAACATTTATTTTTATTTTTCCTTATGCTGATCTTCCTCTTGTGTCCTTGTTTACCTGTTCTAAATACTCAATTAAGTATGAATAAGTAAATATATAATTGAATGGATCAATCAATAAATATAAAATGACTAATGCAAATAGAAGATTGGGAAGTGGCAGCTGTCTCACTTGCTATTTAATCTTCATCGGTGGAAGCACAGGGTGTGGTATGGGTAATCCACCCTGTTTGAATCAATTCAATCAAGGTTGGAATAATAAGCTGTTTGTCCATGCTTGAGATTTCTTAGTAGCTGCTAGTGGTATAGATAACTAAGAAGCAAAATGATTATGATAAAAGAGAAATGAAACCTTATTACTGCATATTGCTAAGACTTTATTGACCAACTCCTAGAGCTAATAGTGGTTTTAAACATGATAATATGTGCATTCATCCCATCACTTATGAACAGTTTTCTCTCTCGAGTATAAATTGTAAGAACCTGCCCTCCTTTGAGAAAATGAAATTGATTATGGCAGTAGAATTCGTTTTAAGAGTTCATCTCACTTGATTCAATTTATGCTAAAAATAACATCCAATTCTACTAAAAAAAAAGTGGAGACGTTCAAGAGATAAGAAAATAAAAATTAAATGACAGTTTAAGACTACAGTGTAGGTGTTACACAGAAGGAGGGCAACGATGAAATGACCCTCAGAATTAGACTATGAAAACAAACAGCCTTTTGCCAGTTGAGCACACATAATGGGCCCCAGCATACAGCCACATCTTATTGAGCACAGAGACTTGACTTGAGCCTGTCCTGAAGGAAAGATTTTAACACATTTAGAGAATGGCTGTGTCAGCTAGCAAGGGAATTGGCCAGTCACTGAAGTTTGGAAATGGGTGGACTGGGAAGAGTCAGTGAGGCAAAGTTGGCAGCTCACATGTGAGTACTGTGCAGGGAAGTGTGCTCCTGGCCTCAGACACAACACTTCTCATCCAAGAGGCAGAACCACATGGTAGAAATGGATGCAACAGGTAATTAAAGGCTGACCCCATTAAATATCTCCCTAGTTGCTTGCCAAGCAACTTTCTGTTAAATTGGCCTCCTTGCAGCTGGTCTAAGAATGCACTTCCCAGGCTAATACTAATGTCCCCTTTCTAAAAGACAACTCGATTTTTAATGACAATACTGCCAGTTGATTTATTGTTCTTCAGCCTTCCTCACACACTGACCAAAGTTTCTGCTTCACTAAGACTGATTCCCAGGCCTGGTCTTTGGCTCTTACCATGGAAAGAAATACTCGCCTTGAGAGTCAGTTTGCCAGTCTTCCTGTGACACCTGGTTCCCCCAGGATCTTTTCCATGAATGAATGTTGACAATCACAATCACAGTGAAATAGTGATTACCAGGAAGTCCCTTATCAGTGTGAGAAATGTGCCAGAAAGCAGAGAGATGAGTTCCAGAACACAGATTCATTTTCCCTACTGTCTCTCATGAGGGTGCTGGTTATCTTGCACCCATTATGAACAGGTGAGGCAGGCTTCAGCCCTTTAGAATGTGACCTCCTATCTCCCCAAAAGGTTCTTACCTGCTACCAGTCATGTAGTTTCTGGAAGGCAGTCACTTGCTTGAGCTACACCCGATCCCTGGATGAGCTAGGGCAAGTCCATACCTGAGTAGTCAACTCCTACCTAGCTTTTGCTGCTGCCAAGTTAGTACTAAACTGACCAAAACTTTCCCTACCCCCTAACTGGGTCTTTATTTTAAAGCCAAAAGAAAAAGTATGATAGGGTAACGTCATTTTCCTTGCTTTATTTTTTTCTCATTTAAATTTGGACAATGTTCTAAGGTTGAATACTGAATGTTAATTATTCTAAAGGATGTAAAGTTTCCATTAAAAGATTATTTACTGGAATAGTAACATTTCCAAGTTCTTACAATTTCCATTTGGACTGAGAAGGAGTGTTAGGGAAATCTTGGCTTTATTTGAAGCTGGTAGTGATGACATAAAACCATCACAGAAAGGACCTAGCTATTGAGTACAACTCTTTCCTCCTTTCTATACATGGATAAGTTAGGATTCAAAGAGGTGAAGTTATTTTGTTAGAGACGGTCAGTGGCAGACTAAGATGAAAAGCCAGTGCTCCAAATTCCACTCCTCATTGAAATACAGGGCTGTAATTGAAGCTCTTCATTCAGCTCTTCTGGTAGCTCTAGATAAGAGAAGTGGACTTGAGACTCCCTGGCTATTTTCCTCACTCCTGTTCACTTCAGTTCCTTCTCTACTTCCTTCACACTCCAGTTTTCTTGGGCTATACCCATACGCATTCATTGACAAACATCAGTAGCTACTCCATTTTATTAGCCATTTTCTTCCTCTCTTCCCCCCACTACATGCTTTAGCTCCAGCACCACTCTTGGGTGCCATAAGCTTGAGACTGTCTTCTTTAAATGGTCCTGCTGCCTCCACAGAGTGGCATTCTACTTTTGGAGACACCCCCACAACTGCTAGGCCCCACTGTCATGTCTGCTGGGCACCACAGCCCTGGCTGCTGGAGATCACTGTTACATGTGCCGGGAACCATGTTCATGTCTACAAGGTGTTGCTGTCAGTCACATGGGCTGGGGTGATAGTGTCGTCTGCTGGGCACCACAGCCCTGGCTGCTGGAGATCACTGTTACATGTGCCGGGAACCATGTTCATGTCTACAAGGTGTTGCTGTCAGTCACATGGGCTGGGGTGATAGTGTCGTCTGCTGGGCACCATGATCACATCCATCAGGGACCATGTTCATGTCTCTGGCAACCACTGTCCCATTGGCCAAGTATGCCTTGCAGGCTTTGGATGTGAAACTGTGCTGCATTTTGAAGTGAAGTTTGAGACGACGAGATCGGGCGCGTTCAGGGTGGTATGGCTGTAGACTAAAGTGAAGTTTGAGAGATTACATTTTTCCTGGTTAAGTGGAATATATATAGGAAGTTGTGCTGATGCTGAAGCAAAACTGCCTTGAATCCAAAGAATTGTTTTACTGAAACAGTTAAAGTAGGGCCCTTCATGGAGATATTACTTTATTCTTAAAATATAATTGTGTAGGATCTGGCAATACTCCTCTGGAGTTAAGAAATTAAGCACTTTTTTTGTGAAGGGGGTGCAGAAACTTGCCTCATTCTGAGGATCTGTGTGGTCTGCCTGTGTGCAGCTAAGGCCCCGGCATTCCAGCACTGGGTGTGTAGGAGAAGACAGAGCAGAGGGCACTGGGCAGAGGACAGGGAAGAAAGGATCTCTGGCAAAGTTACTTATTTTCCAGGGGAGTCCCAGGATGAAGGCCCAGTGGGGCATCACCAGCCAGAGGCTGAGATTTTCTAAAGACACTTTTTAATCTGAAGATGTTGATAACACTATTTCAGTAGAAATGAAATTTCCTAAGTTGTGAACCTGGATCTTATTTCCATTATCTTTTGTAGGTGGGGATGGAAGTTTTCTCAATAGGGATATTTAAAACTTACTAGCTATGGAGACACTCAGGTTGCCTCAAGTGAGAGACACCTGAGTTTAGTGTGTGAAGGCAAGAGGGAGCCCAGGAATCTATAGCCTTCAAGGGGATGGTTTAGAAGTAAGAAGCCCTAAGGGCTTGATAAGCTTCTGAGCTACAACTTCTGGCTGAAGATTGCTCCTAAAGAAGGGACCAAGGCACTTCTAGGAACTGACTGGCCAGAAGTCAGACATTTTATGGTCCATTTTCTGCCCCCAGTTTAGGTTTCTACAGTTTCACTCTGATTTTCCAGTTACTACATCTGACTTCTCTCTGTCTTATTCAAATTGCACCAGCGAGACTAATGGGTTAGTCTCGTGCCATCTAATACAATGCCATGCTGGTGGGAATTTCATGTTTTAAAAAAATTATTATATTTATTTATTTTTTCTTACAATGTTTGCATTCTTTTCTAGGTGTAGTCCCCATAGAATTCCCACCATCAATTCACCTGTGTACCGTCACCATAGTCCTTTGTGCTCTTCTCGTCCCTGCCTTAATCCCAATCCCTCTCTCTTCCCTGCAGTATGTCTCTGTTTTGTAGTTGCCTGTTTATTTTTGTTCTGTTTTGTTGTGGGTTTTATGTTGTTGATTTTTTTTCTTGATCCCTTATAATCCCCCTACAAGTAAGACAATCTGATATTTTCTTTTTCCTTCTGATTTATTTCACTAAGCATAATCCCTACAACCTTCATCATGTTTCTTCTATAAATGGCTTTAGTTTGTCTTTTTTGGTTGCTGAATAATATTCCATTGTGTATATAAGCCACATCTTCTTGATCCAGTTGTCTATTTTTGGGCATTTAGGTTGATTCCAAGTCTTACCTATTATCAATAATGCTGCAATAAACATAGGTGTGCAGGTATTCTTTTGAATTAATGTTTCTGTGTCCTTTGGGTAAACACCTAGGAGTGGGGTTGCTGTCATATGGTAGCTCCATTTTTAGTAGACTGAGGTACCTCTATACAGCTTTCTATTGAGGTTGGACCAGTTTACATTGGTGGGAGTCTTATTACTAAGTTTCTTCAAAGGCTGCTGAGCTCCTTTAGTTTAGCCTATGTGTGGCAGTTTTTAATCTTAGGTTCCAATCCCAGGCCCAGTCAGTGGCAGAAACTGGTCTCCCTGCTTGGTTCAGAGGGGTGGCAGGCACTAAAGTTTTCCTTAGTCCCCTTTCTTCCATACAACATCATTATGCTGAAAATTCAAGTACTGCTACCACAGAAAATGATATGTTTGTATTAGCAGTAGCTGATTTGTGCCAATACAATTACTGTTTTATTTATAGAAACGATCATAGTTCAGTACATTTTACCTTCTATATTCAGTAATTTGTCCTGATATGTAGCATATCTGTAAAGCATCCGTCCCGTAGTTGGACACAGACAGAACTTGAAGTAGGTTCCTTCATGGAAACGCTGCTGTATTCGGTTCTCCTTGTGGCTTTGGGTTAGGGCAAGCAGACTGGAAGTGAGCCCTCAGCAAACTCTGTGCAGAGCTCTGGGTAGTCAGTCCTTGGCTCATTCTAAAGTGAAGCTAAGTTGCAGTCATCACTACTCAAAGAACACCACCTGATATGGGCAGTGTCTCAGTGGGTCTATCCCCATTTTCAGCTTTTTTTCTGCCTCTGTGCTTAGTGGGTATCTTCTTCCATAAAGTCATTTTTGATCTAAAATAGTCTGTAAGCTGAACAAACTCAAGCAATGGTTTGTTGGTAAGATAATAGGTAAGATCCCCTGCATACTTCTAGTCTGTTATGTGATGGAATAGTCAACTTTGATCTCACTAGAGCTACTCAATTTTGGGGTCTTAGCCTATATGCTGAGTTGGGGAACATGTGATCTACTCCCTCAGATCACTTAGAACCTTACTGACAACAGTACGGATTCTGGACATTATCTTAAGTGCAATGGGTCTTTGCTTCATCTTAAGCATTGTGTACAGTTTGTCAAAAAACTGAATTGCTTTGGCCTTAGAGCACAGTTGCCTTGACATACCTTTTAAAAAAAAGGTTACATTTTAATAATTATTATAAATTCCCTAAATTTAGTTAGAATGACTCAATTAAAATAATTTTTGTTTTATCCTCACAAAAATACAAAACCATAGATCAAATTAATAAAGTTAGGATGAGAAGTTCATGTATTTGCTCCCAAATTTTGTTTGAGCCACTGTTCTCTTGGATCCTTCTCCACTGGAAGCAGACCTGCTTTTTCACTCCAATCTGGCAAACATGGAGAATTTCAGTGGAAAATAGGATTATACTGAAAATTCCTTAAAGGAAGGAATGATTAGTGATTCTCTCTATATGACCGAAGAACAGTAATTAGAACCACAAAAGCCTGAAAGGTTAATTCTTTGAAACCATTCCCATAATATGTGTAACCACATTACTTTCTTGGCTTAGACAGAAAACTAAATTCATGTGTTTTCTTGGAGGGAAGAGAAACAACTTGTTATTAAATTTGTTGTCAAATTATTTTCTGGAAATTAAATAGGAAGCAGTTTTCCTACTCTTAATAGATCTCTTGGCAATTTGTTTTTTTTGGATGCATGTATCTGAGTATTCAGCTAGGTGGTCCAGGTTGGAATCTCAGTTATTGTTATCCAAATAAAACACGCCTTTTCCAGAAATCAGCAGACTGTACTGACTGTTCTTTCAGGGCCTCTATAAGGGTTAGGTTGGGAATCTGAGCCTGCTCACTGGTACTCTCTATTGCCCATTTCTCTCATTGCTGGAGGAGACAGGAGTTTCTCCAGTAGAGCCTGAGATTACAGAAGAATCTCACACCCTCCAGCCACAGCACATCCACCCGTGTCTCTTTCAAGACACTTTAAAATGAATATACATAAAATATGGCATTTCCTATCTTTCTTCAAAATAAGGACAGGCCAGTTTTCAACCAAAATACATGTATTATACTTACTAATAAACAAGCTTCTTCGCTCAGAACAGTGGTCCTCAACCAGGGACAATTTTGACCCCTAGTGGACATTTGGAGAGATCTGGAATGATTTCTGGTTATTATAATTGGGGGCTGTTACTGGCATCTAACGAGTAGAGGCCAAGGAGGCTCTGCCAAACATCATAGAATGCACAGGACAGTCCTCACAACAAAGAGTCATCTGGTCCAAAATATCAGAACGGATATTGAGAAATCCTATCTCAATGAGATTTGAAACTGTATTTAATTATCTTGCAGATGAATTAATATCATATACTTGGATTTCATTCAGGAGCATTGTTTAGAAACAAAATTTGCAACTGTCATATTTAACAAATAAAAATATGGGAAATCCAACTGACATTTTTACTGATATGAAAAGATTATCTATTGTTCATATGAAATTCAAATTTAACTGGACATCTTATATTTTGTCTGACAATCCTATCTTGGAGGGAGATACTGCCTTAATTGTTTTACTGGTAGAAATACTTTTATATCTTAATTTAAGTCACTGATTTTAGCTAGAAGATACTCGCTGGTTTAACATTTCTTTATGCTAATGTGGTACATAAAACAAATGAAATATCTTTCAGAAAGACCATATTATTATGAACACAGCTTGAGAGTATCTTTAATTTCTTCTTTGAAAATTAAACCAATCTGGTTTCTGTTAACATTGATGTCATGTGATTATAAACATTTTTATGCTCTTATGCTCTGCCTGAAATGGTGTACATTTATTCTGGTCTTGGACCCAGTTTGTTTTAAGATCTTTATTCAACTATACAAATCAGACTCATTTCCTTTCCTGGTAGGAGCAGCTACGGCTTTCTTCACTCTCAAAAGACAACTAACTAGTTACTCTTTGAGAAGAATACCAATAATTGGTGCTAATAATCTCGGACAAAATCCAACACACCACCCACATCACCAGAAGAAAAGTGGCAATGAGAACCCAAACAACGTTATTTGTCTTTTATAAAAATATGTGAGATGTGTGAGCCCAGGGCTGGTGCCAACAGATCTGTATTGTGGTTGACGTTCTACTCCTGGCTCACACTGGGCCTCTCACTGATTCTCTGGGCTTCACTTTCACTCACAGACAACTCGGGCCCCTACAGTAGTTGAACGCCAAGGGCTGTGCCAGTTATAGGTCTCCAGCCTTAGGCTGGAACTCGACTGAGAATCAGGATGTGGGTAGCAACGGAGTCCTACGTAGGGAACAGTGGAAGGACACTTGCTTGTTAGGGTGGCTGACATTAAACACTAGTCATTTAGCTTCAAGGCACAGACTAATTCTAGGAGGTGCGTGATGACTTAGGACAGCAGGAAGGCTGTTGTTACAAGGGCATCAGCAGGCATGACTGGGGCATGCAGGAACTGCATCAGAGAGCAGGAAAAAAAATACTACTGTTAAGTTAGTCTTTTTAAACCATGTTATTTCATTTGTGTGAAATCCGTAAGAAAAAGAAATCACACCGTGTTAGTATCCACTCACATTATAGTTGAATCTGAGCCTGTGCAAATTTATGGGCTTTAGAGTTATGGATAAGGCTTTATGCTGTTGGGCTTCACCTCCTTCAATCTCTCTGGGACTCTCATATCCTCGACCTCATATTCTGGAATGTAAGCTCCAAGAGAGAAGGAACTATTGTTCACTTTGTTCACCTATGTACTACAAGTACCCCAGCAAAGTGTCTGTCACGTAGCCGGTTGATGAACACAGTTGGTTCATTCAGTAGCTATTGAATGAAAAACTGGCATGCCTCCTTTACTTTAAACCAGATTTACAACAGTAGTGAGACATCCCCGTTGGCCATTCTCACCTCAGATATTTTCACTCTGTGGGATCTGGTAGCAGGTGCTGCTGAAGTCCAATGTGGAGAATAGTGTCCAGTGAATGGCAGACTGTGGGTGGCAAGAGAATCCAAGAAAAGAGGTCTTACTCTAAAAAGGAACAGGAAGAGAGGACAGTTGACAAATCAGGGGTGAATGAAACCTCTGGATATTTTATAGCTAGAAGGAAAAAGGAGTTTTCCAATTTCTTTTCTGGAAACCATTACTTTTCAGGAAAATTAAAATTCATTCAAGACCCTTGACTATAAAATCACTGCTACAAACCAAGGTATAGCCGGGCCCAGTGTTCCAGGTTACAGACGTCTGTAACTCACATCATCTCTGGACTGCTACACCGCCCAGACAGTCAGGGAGGAGAAGGAGAAGTGGATGCTTTACACAAAGCAGGGCTTAAAGTTCAGGGAAGAGAAGAGCTCAGGTGGACACAGGCAGAACCTGGCCCCAACCCTAGCTCGCTAGAATTCACATCAAGTGTCCATCCCTCTGAGTCAGGCGCTTTCTCGAAAGCTGAAGATGCTTTATATTAAAATATATTAATATATTAAAATATACAAGGAAATATATTAATTTAATCACAAAGTTGTCATTTCTGGTAAATATTTAAAGGATAGTTAATTCAGATAACTGAACATTTACTAATTAAATTAAACTTTATACTTATTTTTATTGCACTTGGAACTACAGGCTGCCAAACTTTAAGAAATCCATAATTTATTACTTTTGGCCAGTATAGGAAAAGCTGAGAGTATGACTATAAAAATGAAGCCATTTACAATATTTTTTGGATTATCTGCTTAGTGGCATCGAGGCTCCAAAGTAAATGTTCATAAAAGACACTAAGAACAGGAACAAGGAAAACCCACTTCGTTCCAGAACCTACCAGGGGCAACTTTTCCACACAAACCTTTTCTAATTACTATCATTTTATACTATCAATTACTATCATTTCTGCAAAATGCTAAGGCATTTGCTTCTGCTCCTAACGGGGAGCAGTTTAGCGTGCTTAGGTTCATTCAAACATACAGTTTCTTTTCTTCTTGAGGCAATTGCATTGTTTTCCTTTTTCCTTTGGAAGAACTTTTAAATTTTAAACTTGGCTTTTATTTATTTATTTTTTATTTCTCACAGCTGCAAAATGCTAAAAACTGCAGCTTTGTTCCGATGGGTAAACACTTCGCTAATCTTTCATCTAGCTGTTCACGTCTAGATTCTTCTGAATTACTAAATGAAATACACAGGCCTCTGACAAGGAAAGACTCTAGAAGGTGAGAAGCAAAAGTGCCCAGCCCGATGTCCTGCAGAGGTCTCGGCTGCCCAGAGAGCCTGAGGGTCCAGCTCTGCACCCTGAGAGCGAAGGCGGAGAGTTGGGCCTGTCACAGACATTTGCCTTTTTTGGATTATAACGTAATCAACTAAGTAGAGATGACGCTGGTTTACATCACTGTAGGTGATTCAGAGGAAAAGGTTCGCACCGCCTCAGATGTCATCACCAACATCGAGAAGCACGTGCCTGGAAGCACAGTCGTGACGTCCTCAACGTCCTCAGCCAGCTGAACACAGCGCTGATCCCGATACGGAATTTGAACAGTATAATTTGGATCTTAGTCATTAGTCCAAAATGGATAATCTATAAAACTTTTCTATTTTCTCTACCTGAAGGAAACAAAACCCTTCAGTGAGGGCCACTTTAGGAAATCTAGCTTGTGAGGACTTTGGCTTTGCCGCTGTGGCTGAATTTCCTTGTGCAAGACACCAGCTATATGTAGAAACTGAAGCTGAATTTCACCTCTCTGCCCCCGGTTCTTCCTGCCATATTAGGAGAGCCCCAAGAATGAATGGCTCAAATACTTTTAACTAGGAGAGAGAGGGAGAGAGAAAGGGGGTAGAGAGAGAGAGAGAGAGAGAGAGGGAGGGGGGGAGAGAGAGAGAGAGAGAGAGAGAGAGAGAGAGAGGGAGGAAGAGAGAGAGAGAGAGAGAGACAGACTTGAAATGTTTAANGGGAGAGGGGGGGGGGGAGAGAGAGAGAGAGAGAGAGAGAGAGAGAGAGAGGGAGGAAGAGAGAGAGAGAGAGAGAGACAGACTTGAAATGTTTAAAACCCACAATATATAAAGAGCTTCTCCAGAATCTCTCACCAATCTGTTTTTGATGATAAATACCAGATGCTATAGAGGAAGATTAACTGTGCAGGCAGCTTGCATGTAAATTACACAGTAATGAACAAGAAAGGGGTTTGGGAGGATATGGGATTTCATTTTGAACTTGGCTAAGGCATTTGCTTCTGCCCCTAAGGGGGAGCAGTTTAGCGTGCTTAGGTTCATTCAAACATACAGTTTTTTTCTTCTTGAGGCAATTACATTTGTTTTCCTTTGGAAGAACTGCTTTTGCTCTGAGTTGTAGAGACTAGAAAGCCCTGGAAGGTCACTTAAGTCTCATGTTGAGTCTATTTCTCATGAGAAATGGTTAGAGAGCCTAATTCAATCCGGGCAGAAACTGAGAGCAAACAGGATGGTGTGACTTCTAACCTGACCTTCAAAAAGCTCTCTTTGTTCAAACCCATCCCTTCTCCTCTTTTTTCTGAATTTCCCTACTAACTTCTCTTCATCTCATCCTCAGCCACTTTGCTATCTTTCTTGTTCCTTCTCTCCTTTCCCTAAAACTGGCTCAACTCTCCAGTTTCCTTTTTAAAAGTTGTAGGATGTTTCAGGCACATGTAAGGATAAAGAGTAATACAACAAACATTGTCACGACTGCTCTGCTAAGTTCCTACTGAACCACTGAAGCCCCTTCTAGCCCCCTTCCCTGATAATGTCTCCTCTCCATTGTCCAGCCAGGATTCCACCAGATTACTTAACTTGCTTCTCTTTCACCTGCAACAAGACCATAATCTAGAACTTAAAAACATTGTTTTTATTGGGAAAAAAACGACTTCCCTGTTTTTCTAAAAGACAGCGTCCTTAATTAAAATTTTAAGAGAAAGATAAAGTTTTTCAAATGAACTTTCAATGAAATAATAGTATCTCCACCCACTTCCTGCTGTAGGGGCATGTACTAATTAAATTTCCCAGCACACGCAATCCAGTCTCATTCAGAGGTCTTTTTCTGACTCTATAAATTTAAGGCTCTTTGGTTTAGTTATCAGGCTCTCCTTTTTTTCCTCCTTCTGGAATTTCCTCAGTTGTCCCATTATAGGACTTACCCCAGTGACATTTACTGCCTGCACAACTTACTCTTAAACATAAAATGTTCTCCCTCTAGCCTCTGCTCTGCACCAAGTGATTAGCGTTGACTTCCTCTGGACCCTTTCTTTTAAAATGATTTGGTAAGAAAGAACGGCCACAGTTCAACTAAGGTGGAGTATGAGGTCACAGAACTGATGCTTCCCAGCCCATTTGAGGCACTGCGACTGTTCAACAAGGCAGAGGGGGCATGGTCCTTGAGCCTCTGTCCCTCTTTGGGAAATACTAATGGCTTTAGGGTAGCAGAGTCATCCTTAGTGACTTGTCCTCCCTGACAGCCTCAAAAGGGATGTCAGTCTCCTCTGCCAACACTGGGAGAGACCTCTGCTCTCATCAGATGTGCCTCGGTGGAGGTGCCCTTGATGGAAAGCTCTCTTAGAAGCACAGTCATGTCAGGCAGCTACTGAAGACTATGGCTGGATGCCCAAGGAGCAGAGTGCCCGCTCTGGAGTACCCACCAAACGTAAGCCCAGTATTAGCTGCTGGATCATTTGTTATTTTAATGTTAATGACAGTTAATAAAGACAAATAGACTGCACTGTGTTGAGTAATGTATAAGAATAAACATTGTCCAATTGATAGTTATAACACTGGCTTTTTCCAAATAAATATATTTTAAAATGTTCTAAATTGGTATTTTTTTCCTGTCTTACAATGTGACTTATTTACATCTTTGGTAAGTAGTTATTTCAAGAATGTCTATAAAATAAATATGGTTCAGTATAAAAAGCACAAGTTTTAGAGACAAACAGATCTGGGTAAAAATTCTCATGTAATTACTTTTGGGGACTGAAGATTTACTTTTAGTGCCTCCAAGCACAAATTTCTTAGAGTGGTTACATCGACCTCTGACTCTGTATTTTTTCCTCATTTTACCCTCCTGAAATGCAGAATACACGCAGTTCTCAGACTTCAAAGCATTACTTCTCTACTCTATGTCTTTAATGGAGCTATTACCTCTGCAGGGAACTCCTCCCAGGTCAGCTGCCCCCCAGGGACGCTTACCCACGACTGCCTCATCTCCAAGCCCTCTGCGCAGATGGGGGAATTACCCTTCCATATAATCTCAAAAAACCCTGAACTGATTCTCATCAGCACAGACAACACAGAATGGATGTTACATGCTTATCTTGTCTGGAAAGCCATGCACAAACAAGAGTACTGTATTCATCACTGCTATCACTGGTGTCGGGATTTAGCAAATTCAATAAATCCTTGTTGGATGAAAGGGATGTGTCTATGAAACAAATACAATATTGTCCCTAGGGTTATTGTGAGGAGGAATAAAAAATGCTCCTGCTAATCTTGTTACCTGAACTTCTCCCAAGGTTCATTTAAAACACAGCAGAAATACATAATACATACAAAGAAAATATATAGAGGACAGTCACTTCTTGATGTCATTTTTTTTACGTATTAAAAGGAGGTACTGCAAAAAGGAGAAAGAAATAGAGAGGTACCTGAATAGTCACAGGCAGGCAGGAGAGCTGCCTATATAATTTTTGTACTCATACATTTTCCATAGGAAAATATGTTCACCAGCCTTACAGCTATATTTGAATTAAAAAAAAATTGGCAAATGAAATCCAAATAGAGGGAAGACACTCATCAAGCATATGAGTAGTTAACTGGTATCTTTTAATTTTCATAAATTGTTATTCATATGTGCAGTACAAATTATACTGAGGAAGAATAAATGTTAAAAACACATTAAGGGCCTCCCTGGTGGCGCAGTGGGTTGAGCAGCGCACTATGAAGCAGACCACAGCCACTGCAGCACGAGTTCGATCCCTGCTGCAGGCCAGGGAGGAGACCCACATGGCGCAGGCAGAGCTCTCCTGCCTGGCCCGCTGCTCCCCTCGGCAGTGTGTTTCAGTCTATCTGCCTGTTCTGCTCCCCTCTCTGTCTCTGGTGAATCCTCTCACCCCCCACACCTCTGGTCTGTACCCCAGCTCTTGTGTGTATAAATAAATAAATATTTAAAAAAAATAAAAACACATTAAAACTGGTCTAAATTCATAATGAATACACATAAAAAGATCAGAGAGATTTTTCCCTTCAAAATGGGAGACCCAATGGGAATATTTCTTTTGCCTGAGGAAGCTTCTATTACAATTCCTGCCTTGTAACCTTTCCCCCACCCACCATTCACACATGCATGTTCTTGGAAGCAACACTCCTGGAAATTCAGTGAGTCACTATTCCACACTGTAAAGTACACCCAAGAGAATCCCCTTTGGACTTGTCTTGCTCACTTGCCTGTTGTCCTGTTGGTTTCCAGTATTTAGTTAATTTTAGATGAAAGTTCAAGGTCACTTAATTATCTACCCAAAGGGGAAAATTTTCATAGATTGTGTTTGCTCAGATAATAGGTATAGAGTAGAAGGTAGTGGCAGTAATGGAAGACATAAAATATTGTGAGGCTGAAGGACAGATATGCTTGCAGAGGCAGGGGCCAGCAAAAGGATGAAGATGAAGATGCAATGGAACAATAGAACACAGACATCAGAGGAAACCATTAGAAGTAAGGGTGAATTTTGTGATGAGAAGTAAAAGGTGAGTCTGACATTGGAAACTGAAGAGGCAATTAAAAATTCTGCTCCTTTTTGTGCCTTCCTCCCCTTTAAGGAAACTCCAACTAGGAGCATCTATTATGCACTTGCTGGATATTGTGTGGTATGTAAAACTTAGCTCCTGCATTTGAAATAGAAAAGCAGAGTGCAGCTTTATGTGTGGGCAACCATATGTGAGCAGAAATAATGATACAAAATTAATAGTAATAATTCACACCTATTTACTTATGAGGCATTTTGTCAAATAGTCAACACATTTCATTTTTCCATATACCTATGCAATATACCTTTTATCTTGGTGAATATGGGAAGCAAGATTTCAAAACTATAAACAATGCATGCAAGCAAAACTGCCCTGTGGCACATGTCAAATGCCATTTCCTTTCCTCTTCCTAAGTCACATCCATTTCTCAGAATGTACGCTGAGAAAGTACTCCTTTTAGTCTGTTAAGATAACATTAAAAACAATGATGTAATAGCTGACATTTCAAGAGATGATTCCATAAAGTGGGGTATCAGTGCAGATATGTGTCATTTTAGATAACAGAAGTGATTATGGATAGTTAGAATTTATATATATGGACTACCTTTAAATGTTAGAATAGTTTACTGTTTAAAATAATTTATGTACAAAGCAAAGAATTCCCCCAAAATGAACCTCCTCTTACCCAGATTTTAAGATGGCAGGATTTCACAAGACAAGTTTTATTTGTTCTTTACTGTTAATGGTAGCCTATTAATTTGAAAAAGTTAAAGTGGCTCATCCAAAACTTAATAATATCATGAAATGACTTAAATTCTGGAAATAACTAAGATAATTGTCTACATTTATTTTTCAGAAATAAGTACTGTATTACTAACATTTCAGAAAACAGTGCTATGGCTATAACTTTCTAGTTATCCTCATAAAGAAATGAAGCCTATGAATTATATTTTTCCCTAGTAATTTAGGCTAGTCCAACAAACAAAACAACAGAGGATACATATATAATTATATAAATTGTATTTTATATAATGTAATTGTGAATATACAATTTATATATTTTATGTAAATATATAGTATTTATATATAAGTGGAATATATTAGTAATTATTAGTAATGTATAATTATTACTGATAAATTACTATATGAAATATGTAATCAACTTAAATATAAAATATAACTATAATGATATATAATACACTATTAGATACTAAATTTGATTACTCATATTAATTAAAATTAATCATATGCATTAAAATGTAATATGTAAGACATATTATAGTACTTATACTATTATATGTTTTTGTATACAGCTATAAATTCCTTCATGGTTCTTCCACTGAAATGAATTATGGATATACTTAAGTACTATATACTCAAGCAAAGCATTTACATACTTGACTTTTTTTTCTTTAAGGAAAAAAAATGATGCTGTAGCCATAATAGAGAATGGAGGATTGTTTGTAGGTTGTATAGAAGATCCCAGTGATTTCCAAGGTTGACTCTATCTGTGTAGTATGCATAGAGTTTAATCCAATGCTGATATCATGTCGTGGAGAGCATCATTAATCCCAGGTGTCCATTCCTATTCATTGTTATTGATTTTTGGAAAGCCTATGGTCAGCTAAATACAATGGTCCATGAAGGCAGATGGCCCACTTTCCAGCCATGACTGTGTTAATCTATTAATATTGTATTTAGACTTTTATACTTCCTTTTTACTTCTTCAAATCCTACATATCTTATGTCTTCCAAAATCATGAACTCTAGTTCTCAGGTCAATCAACACTCTTCCTGGACAGACTCCAATTTATTGTTGAATCTAGCATCTATTTATTTGTCTTCAGATTCTTTGCCATAGTGATCCTCACCTCTATTCCCTGATTCATGTATTGTCAGTATAGCCTATGTCTTCCTTGGTGTCAATCAAAATCCAGGGTACCCGTACTTCAAGGTAAGCTAAAGTTCTACTTTTTCCATTAAGCTTTTGCCAAGTATTTCAGTACATTAAAGGTTTTGTCTCAAAAAGGTTTTGTCATGTGTTTGACAAAATGATACATCCTAATCATCTCTAGGTACTTCAAATATGTAAGATTTGTCTTATTAGCTACCTCTCTGAAAGCATGAACATAAGCTTTAATTTGCTGATATCACAGTAGTGTTGAGTACCCAGAAGTTGCTTAATGAACTTGTTTAATGGTTTAATACTAAACAAAAATTACTGAAGCAAGTAATGATAGTAATACAGCATAGATAACTCCAATTTGAGTGAAACCATATTTTTAAAATGGACTATTTAGAAAGTAACAAGCAATATGACATTGTGGTTTAGAGTCTGAGCCCATATAGTCTGGGTTCAAATCCTTGTCCTGTCACCTATTGGTTAAGTCCCCTAGGGAAGGTTAACTAACAACTGCATTTTAATTTCCTGCTCTGAAATTTGGGAAACAAAACAATACCTGCCTTCTGGAGTCTGATTATTAACTGAGCTATCTCACATAGTTAAAATAATTTGTGATTTATAGCAACTTCTCTATGAATATCAGTTATTAGTAAATACTCACTATGCATACTGATATCCCTCAGCTTGAAGAACTTTTACTTTATACATGAATAAATTACGTGAGGAATAAAGGTAAAATGATTGGCTTGTAGTCATATGGCTAATTAGAGGGACAGTCAGGAAGTCAGCGCTACCCTGACTTCTGTTTAGTATTTGTTTTGCTCCTCCCTAAGGATCTACATGTGATCATGGAATTGAATGATTAAAATCTTAGAATTAAAAGGGACACTCAAAACTCTCTAGTTCAACCTTCTCATAAAGGACCGCATTACATGATCACCTATCTATTATAAATCTTCCATCTTTGCCAATAGTGCCATTTTAGATTCTTAATCAACTAGACAAAAAGATCCCACTAGAGCTGGCACCATGCCTTTCAAGTTAAAAAACACATGAAGGGCAGAAATGGATGCCAATATCAGGGCCCATGAATTCCAATGACTATCACTAGATGAAGGCATTTTTAATATCTATCTGAAAAATATGATTTCTTTTTCAGGGAAAACACTGTCTGGAATACTCATTATAAAGCTGTGATTCAGGTCATCCCACACATACATGAGTGTTTTGCAGCTAGTATGCTTCCTGGTAGGAATCTGAAATTATGATTTTGATGAATTTTGAACATACTCTTTAGCAGCCAAAAAAATCACAAGGGCCAACTATCCATACTATGCATAATTCTTGAGGGTTTCAGCTTTCTGTGTGGTTCTCTGGAACAATACTCAGTCTGGTTGTGCAATCAGCTGCACTAGAGCTTCTAAATTCAATCTAGCAAATGCAGACTCTCAAGAGGAACTACAGCAATAAAAGTGTGCTATTTAACAGGTACAAATAAACCTGTGTATAAAGATTCTTGCATCGGATCCAATAGCATGCTGTTCTCTGTCTATTCTCTGTCCCTGTATTCAATGCTAAGAGATTTAATTTCTCTTTAATGCAAATGAAATTGTCAGCATGAAGGACAAATGAGAAAGCAGTAATAAGGGAGAAGACTGAATTGAGTACTTATATTACATGTCCACAAAGAATGTGCACCCACTCCTATTGTACCTACAAACAAGACTCAGGGAATACCCATTCTCTGTATATGTCTATTTAAAATTAAATGCTTGAACATAGTATCTAGTATATTCTACAGAAGATTCTGAGCTTTATGGTTTGGGTTTGTCATGCTTGAAACAGGGTGATTACTTGAAATGGCTATCAAGTAATGGCTTTCAAGTAATCAGGGTGATTACTTGAAAACAGGCTATTACTTGAAAATGAAAATTGAATTACCTTCTTCATACTGAATGCATCGTATCATCTCTGCTTAATGCTTACATAGTATTTTATTTATATCTCTAGCTTTATTCATTATAATCTGACATTTTTAATATCCAGTTGTACATTTCCTTTGTACACTTTACAATTTTAAGGATAGAATTCATCTCTGTATGCTCCCAGAGTCCTACAATGTCTTGGTCATAGTAGTTGCTCAAAAAATGTTTTGATACTTAATTTTAGTGGTACATGTTAAGTATTCCAAATTACAAGATATTATTATGTCCCTAACTTTGGCATGCATTTTCCTTCTGAGAACTCTTATTTTTGAGGGGTTAACAACAGGTGCAAAATGGAGCCACTTATACTAAACCTCACATGACCAAACTAAGAATTTAACTTCATTACAGCTTTGGCTCCCTCAGAAATGGAATCTTAAATAAGCCCATTAGGAACTGCATGCATAGGAACTATCAGCAATAGTTACATAATCTTCCTGATAGACTCCTAACATCCCCCATCCCCCCAAAGAAAGTAAACTTTAACTAATTTGCTTTTTTTTTGGTTTTGTTTTGCATTGTATAACTTCCTATTTCTTCCTCCTTCTGCCTATAAACCTTTCATCTGTACTACTCCTTGGAGCTCTTTCCTATCTTCTAGGTTGATGCTGCCTTGTTCATGAATTGTGAATAAAACCAGTAAGATGTTTAAATTGACTGGCACTGTAATTTAGATGACTTTGCAAACAGTAAATTGGACCTCATGATTATTTATTGAATTGTAATTTTATGAAAAGTTTCAGGTTTCTTTTGAACTCTCAGTTCTGCAAGGGTCCTGACCATCTCAGTGGGTCAGAAAGATGGAAAAAACTAAGATGAATGACCAGGAGAGGATCTCAGAAGGACTACTGTGCCTTCTATAAAAAAACAACAACAACAAAAAAACAACCCAAAACACAAAAAGCAAAACTCAGAACTCAAGTCTTAACTTCAGGACCTAGTAAGCAAGTTAGGATGCTGACATTCTCAATGCCTATTTTTCCTCTTTAATAGTTCTTCTGAGAAACTGTCAGTTTTATGTTCAAGAAATATGTAATATATGCCTATGAGGCCCACAGAGCAGACTGGCTACACGATTTGCAGAATCCAGTTCAATAAAAAAAAAAAAAAATGCAGTCACTTTTTAAAAATAGTAGTAAGACTTTCAAAACAATGACAACAGAACATTAAGGCAAATGTGGGCACTTCTAGGCACAGAGCCTTGTGTGACTGCATAGGTGTCACATGCAAGCAGCTGTTTTTGTCTTTAAAAGGCTTCCAGTACAAGGAAGGAGAAAAGTATGCACTTAGGGTAAAAGTCACAATTCAAATATGTACAATGGATTGCAGGAACCCCAAAGTTACTAACTTCGTAAAACTGTTCCAGGGAAGTTGATGGTTAAGCTACTTTTTGATGAACAATTGTTTAAACAAAAGTATTTTATTGTTTAAAACATCTAAAAGATATTTTAGACTAAAAGCAGGCAGAACTAATGGACTGATTTCAGAATTAGTTGTTTTTTTTTTTTTTATAAAGAAGGGTAGAGCACATGAACAGGAGGATAACACAACTGAGATTGAGAATAGAAAGTGGCAGAAGACAAATATAAGGGTGAAGGGTTCCAACAATTATGTATGTAGTGTCTACGATATGCCACACATCTTCCCCTCATGTGATAATCTTGTAAATAATACAATAACTGTCAAAATTTTGTAAATAAATTGGCATTTGTATTTTGCAAATGGATTGTTTAAGGCCCAGGGTAATAATGTTCAAAGGGTTCAGGACACAGTAGGTATCCAATAAATACTTGTGAAGTGACTGGCAGGTTTCTCTGACTTAATAGGATTCAACTTCTAAGCCAAGCTGATTCTAAGGGTACTTTTACCCCTTCACTGGTCCTTTCCACCTCTCTCCAGAGTCCAAAAGTACCCTTCCCTTCTCTCGCCCCGCCCCTCATTTACTGACGGAAGTTGGGTAGGAAAAGTACTTCCGGGACAGCAAAGGTCAGCTCCGGCAAGATGGCGGCCCCCTTGGAGCTCAGTTGCTGGGGAGGCGGCTGGGGGCTCCCATCGGTACACAGCGAATCCTTAGTGGTGATGGTGAGGCCGTCTCGCGGGCCAGGGCGCGGGAGAGGAGGGGCGGGGCCAGAGCGCGAGAATGACTAGTAGGGGTTCAGGAGTCTTGCTGTGGTTTCCCCTGGCTTTACGGAGCCGAGGCCCGCCGGGGCATTGCTAGCTGCCCGGTCCTGAACGGCCCTCCTGGAGACAAGTCACAACTTGGCCTATGACACCGCCGAAGCCCGGAGTCAGAATCATGGTTGCCCCGCGTGGCTCCGAATTTCCACAGCCATGGAAAGCTGTCCGAGTCGTGCAGTGAAAGCCCGAAGCAGGGGGCGCGCGCGCATCACCCCGCTTTGAGGAACAATGTCCTCGAAAGCTCGGTAGCTGGTGTGTGCACCCCGCTGCCTACAGATCGCGGGAGATGTGGCCCCAATTTCAGGCGATTCTTTAGGGAAGCGGGCTGTGAAGTAAAGCTGCTCTGCAGATTGGCATTGCGTAGTCTTCTCTAAAATGTTTTGTTGCAAACTCTGTTTCAGGCTTATGCCAAATTTTCTGGTGCACCCTTAAAAGTCAATGTCATAGATAACACCTGGAGAGGTTCAAGAGGTACAGTTTAAAGTTTTAAACATTCCTTTCTTCTCTTCCCTTCCCCTGCCCGCATATAGCCACGTAGTACCTTGGGGCTTTAGTTTCATCTTACCATGACCTTGCTGTGTGTTAGTTGTGATTTAATCATTCTGAGTAATATTTTCAAAGTGCAAGCCAAATTATGAGAATGACATGTTCTCTAGAACTGTTTGTAAAATTGCAAAAAAACTAAGTTGAGCTTACTCATTTTCCCCTTCCAAACATGCATTTGGTATTGTTTTTAGGGTATGGGATTCTCTTCAGAGGAAAGAGAAATGTCTCTTTTTATGTAAACTATTTTTTGATTATAGGAGATGTACCAATTTTGACAACTGAAGGCAACATTGTTTGTCAGCCAGCAAAGATACTAAACTTTTTAAGAAAACAGGTGGGTGATTCCTTCTGAAGCAGTAGATGTTAATTTCTGCATGTTATTTAAAAAAATACATTGAAAGGTTTTGAGAAATTTTTGCCAACTCATTTGATAATTGGAGATACCTGGAATTTGTTTTTTAAAAAGAGAAAATGGGATAACACAGGTTGAATATTTGTTACCAATTGTAACTGTCCCGTATTATGAAAGTCGAATGGTTTGTCAGCTGTCACTGTTGTTTTCTTGTCACATGATATG
Organism: Galemys pyrenaicus; assembly: GCA_019455555.1. NCBI lineage: Eukaryota > Metazoa > Chordata > Mammalia > Eulipotyphla > Talpidae > Galemys > Galemys pyrenaicus. Next base: position 7,821,856 of record JAGFMF010011381.1, read on the forward strand.
GAATAAAGTATAGCAGATTCTTTAAAAAATAAGGAGACTGGAGAAACGCTGCTCTAAAGCACCAGTTCTGTTGTGATTTGAAAGTCATGGGGTGAGATATAGTCAATTTTTATTTATTGAAGCTTAGCTATAAGCAGATTCAATTTAGCCATCTGCACTGCTACTATATTGGTATGATTGTCACTTTAGTTGCATAGTTGCTATACATTTTGTACTGGGTCTGACATCAGAGTTCCCATCAGCTAGCAACTATTTTTCAAAAGTGATGGTTGAAGTTAAATGTTTCAGGAGCTAATGTATCCAAAATTTTTGAACAGTAAAAATTTATATGGTGTCCAAAATGTTTCAACATGTGAAGATATAAGTGGAAAGCTATAATTGGTTTTGTCATTACTTTAAAAAAAATGGATCATGTCAATAAAATTTGGAACTTTTCAAAGTTGGAAGGTTTTCTTCCTTTGTTCAAGGGAAAAATGCAACCAATTTATTAAGCTACATGCCATGCATAAAAATTATAAGTTAAAAAATCATAACATGTTTGTTGACGTTACTGTATGTATGCTATTTGCTAAGAACTTCATTTGCTTAGGTGGAGTTTGTTACTGAATTTGTATTTCTCCCCACTCCTCTCCTTATAATATGTGTACCACTTATGAATAATGATAAGAATTCAAATTTATTTAGCTTTACTCTTTCGGGATACTCATGACTTTTGAAGATTTTGTTTTATATTTTTAAACAGAAATATAATGCTGATTATGAACTCTCAGCAAAACAAGGGGCAGATACACTGGCTTACATTGCTCTCCTTGAAGAGAAACTTCTTCCTGCAGTGGTGAGCATTGGTGAATATTACAGAATTTTAATGACCTCGTTGAAAATGACTGCTTAGAAGAAAAATAAGAGGGCTTAAGGGAAGAAATTTCGGGCCTCCCCTGGTGGCGCAGTGGGTTAAGCAGCGCACTACGAAGCAAGCCGCAGCCACTGCAGCATGAGTTCGATCCCCGCTGCAGGCCAGGGGGGGGACCCACATGGTGCAGCAGACCTCTCCTGCTGTGCCCACTGCTCCCCTCAGCAGTGTGCTTCTGTTGATCTGCCTGTTCTGCTCCCCGCTCTCTGTGGTGAATCCTCTCACCCCCCTACACCTCTGGCCTGTACCCCAGTGCTTGTATGCATAAATAAATAAATCTTTAAAAAAAAAAAAAAGAGAAGAAATTTCATTTACATATTAATCTTGAATCTTTGTTATTACTGTGAAACTCTATTCTCTTAAACATTCAAGTAGTATGTGAAACTACAAAGTATAATGTCATGTTGGAAGTAAAAATTCTTTGTAGAGGATGGAGTTTGTTGCTCTAAGTATTCAAACTGCATGAACTGTAATTCAGCCATTCAGTAAGTATTTATTGAGTACCTACTATGTGCCAGGGCTTATTCTGGGTGACTGGGTTATAGCAGCCAATTATACATAATTAAAATCTTGTTTTATCCTTGTCATTCTTACTGGAAAATTTGTCTGCAGTCTTTATAAAAAGATATATATGAAAAACTCCACATTTAGTGACACTTTAAAATAAAAGACCATCCTTGTGTTTTTTTTTTTCTCTACCTTTTTAGCTTCACACATTTTGGGTTGAGAATGACAATTACTTTAGTGTGACAAAGCCATGGTTTGCTTCACGAATTCCTTTTCCCCTGAGTTTGATCCTGCCTGGAAGAATGTCTAAGGGAGCACTGAACAGGATTCTCCTGACCAGAGGAGAGCCTCCCCTCTACCACCTTCGAGAAGTAGAAGCACAGGTATGATGGAATTACTTTCAGAAAAGCATGTACAACAGAAGGGACAACAGTGGTAGCAGAAGTGAACTAACCTTTATATGCCTGCCTAAAAAGGAGTTGTAGAGCATCTTTTCTACCTTTGAGATATAATTTCATTCTTACTAGATATACAGAGATGCCAAGGAGTGCCTAAATCTTCTGTCAAATAGATTGGGAACATCTCAGTTTTTCTTTGGGGATACGTGAGTACATACAAATCATTTTGATGTTTTGTGTGCATGCAGTCAACAGCAGTTATTTAAAGAAAGTTTGCTTGCTTTTCTCCCACCCAAAGGAATTTTTCGCTAATAAAAGACTGAATGGACTTTCACTATAGGAAACTTTGTTAGTGGTAAACAAACATTGACTTGGCATGCTATATGTATAAATTTAAAACTTCTGGCTATTCCCACTCTATCTCTAATCTCTACATAAAATGTATGAATAAAAATGAATCTTTAATTTACAACTTAATTTTCTTCCAAATAAAAGAAATTGTTATAGTAAACTAATGAGTAAAACTCTAGTTATATCATAATCACAAATTAATATTTTTCTTAAGTGCTTTAAAAAAAATCCTAATTTTTTTTTTTTTTTAGGCCTTCTACTTTGGATGCCTACGTTTTTGGTTTTCTTGCACCTCTTTATAAAATACACTTTCCCAAAGTTCAGTTACAAGAACATTTGAAACAGCTCTCCAACCTGTGTCGCTTTTGTGATGACATCTTAAGCAGTTATTTTAGGTATAGTCTTGGAGGTAAGCCTGTTCTTCTTCAACTCATCCTTGTTTGCATAAAGTATAGCGTATTTGCCTAAGGATGTATAAGTAAAATCCTTATAGATTAAAGAAGCATGAGTATTGTCTTTAAATACCAGTTTGTAGTACTTCAAAAAGTTGCATTTTTTCAACTTAATTTTATTTTCAGATGTTCTTATTTAAATGGAGAAAAAGATACTTGTCTTTTGTTTATTCTGGATTTTATACATTTTCTATTTCTTGTTCTTTAAATATTGCCCCTTTGAAGTGGGTCATTTTCTTTGAAAACATTAAACCAATGGTGTTTATTGAGTCCTTGCTGAAAGATGATATTTATCCTAATGCAAATGGGCAATTACTTTAAATGTTGCTTCTAGCATTCTACTGCGTGAACAGAAATCAGCAGCAGATTGATTTTGGTGAGGTACATTCCCATGATTCCACTACTTGAAAACTGATTGCAGCAAACTGAGGTATAGTAAACAGAGGGCACCTGCCCCTTAGGATATGATTCTTTGGGAGCATGGGGCCTTGTGCTTAAGTGATTGGATACTAAATTTGGAAGGAAAGTTGGTGGAAACAGAAAGGATAGCTAGCTTAGGCATAAGTTATCTCTTAAGGTAGGTTATGTGTTTTATATCTAGGGAGGGGATAGTAAACCTTACTACAAAACAAATACAAAATCTTGGGTCCTATTTTACATTTACAGAATAAAACTCTCTTAGGCATAGACCTCAGGAATATGTATTTTTTAAGTCTTTTCAGATACTTTGGATGCCTGCTGTATAGCTGTTTCAGAGTCACTGCCTTAGAAAGCTATTCAAATAATTTTAACTAAAGACCTATTTAATATTGGTAGGAAGAAGTACAACTTCAATTTGAGAAGACCATGAGGACTGCTGTGCTCTTGTACTAATTATTTTGGCTTGCGGCAAGCACTTGGCTAACAGTGTCTGGTGGACAACCTTAGTTCTTTGTTTTAGAGTTTGACTTTGGAACATTTTTATACCTCTTCATTTTGCCTTTGAACCCAGAATGGTTTTCTCTGTGTTTGGGGCACTTCAGAGGGTGGATAGACTCAAAATGCTTTCAAGCAGTGTTAAAAGCTTTCAAATTTTTCTGTCTTTCTGATTTCTGTCCTGGCTTCTTAGGCATCTCTCCTGCTGGACAAGAGACAGTAGATGCAAATCTGCAGAAACTCACACAACTCGTAAATAAGGAATCCAACTTGATTGAAAAGGTCAAGGTTACTTCAATCATTTTAAAGTAGTTTAGTATTTTTCTTTCTCTATTATAACTTGGGTCATACGTTAACTTTACCCTCTTAGTTTTTTTTAAGAGTTTATTTTTCAGAAAACTGTTTAAATACACATTTACAAAGTTGTGTATAATTGAGTGTTTTGAAGCCAATAGTGGTTTGACTACTTTGGGGGAAAGATCCGATAATGGTATTGGATTTACACAATTAGTATTTTTCTAGTTGGGGGAACCAAAAGACAAAACAAAAACAGTTCTTGCTTGCCTGGTCTGCTTCTCTGTCTCCAAAGGTTAACATTGCTTCAGACTGTAAGCACATGTGCTTATCTTTCCTTGTTCACAATACCATGATGTCTTTTTTTTTTCCACATGAATTGTTTTATTTTTTTCCTCCTTCCTATTTTTCTCTGTTCTAAATGTAGTCTGTAATTTTTTATCAGTATAGATAATTTTGCCACTTTGGGAGTGTTCATTTGGTAAGAGATATATTGAGGAATTGGGTAAAGGTGAGAAGCAACAATGGAAATTTCAAGGGTGGTTCTAGATGGAAAAATATACAAGAGTTATACATTTTCACTCAAGTATCTGGTAACTTGCTTTTTTTCTCTTATACAGTGAAAAATACTTTATTCTTTCACAAATGAAGGTAGCTTAACACAATAACACTAAGTAGCAGTGTTGTATGGGCTTGATATAAATTCACTCATTTAATTCTCATAACACCTCTGTATGCAGGTACTCTTATCATTTGGATTTTATAGCGGAGGAAATTGAAGCATTGAGAGTAGCTGCTGTCACATGCCCATAAGGTGATTTAACTGGTTCAAGAGGTAGAGAGAGAATTTCAATCCTAGAAATTGGACTCTAGCATGTGCTTTGGAGTTAGTTACCATCTCACTTATGAATGATGTTAGAAACAGGGAATAACTGTCTGTCTTTTTTTCTTCACAAGTCTGTTGGGAAGATCAAATGAGGTAATTTGTCCAAAGTACATGGACATGCTTTGTAAACTGTGGAGCTTAGTATAACAGAAGTATTGCTTTTACACTTACTATTAGAAGTACTCTTAAACCAAGCCATGTAGTGGTTGAGTTCAGCAGAATATTCATTTTGTGGAAGTACTACAGTTTTGTGAAGATATCAAGGATAAGCCATGTTGTTTTATACATACACCGAATGAGCTGGTATTTGAGATAGGATGTTTCGAATTCTTGAGAGATTATTTGAAAATAAAAGGTTTCTCTAGCAATAAAGAAACAGATAGTTCTGTACTCTTCTGGGCTAGTTTGGATGGGAGGTCTCAGTCCACAAGTGGTACTATAGCCATTAGTCATAGGCACCTTTTGTATTTTCTATAGATGGATGATAATCTTCGTCAAAGCCCTCAACTTCCTCCTCGGAAACTGCCAACACTTAAATTGACTCCAGCAGAAGAAGAAAGTAATTCCTTACAACGACTATCACCCTGACATGCTTTGTGTCCAAGGTCATGTGATTGTTGCAATAGTCTCTTACACTAAGTGTTGTGGAGGCAAAAAGAAAATGCCATTAAGAGGTATGAGGAAGACTCTAAAACAAAAGAAACTTTCTACAATCTCTTTTTTTTAATTAGGAAACTTGTATTTTAGCTTGGCAATGCACTTTAAATAACATCAAATTGAATGCTAAATGAATTTGGGGAAAAAGGAAAACACTGTACTGTATATATATTTAAAAAAAAAACCCTGCCTTAATCTTGGCAGATTTTTGCCTTTGGTTCACATGTTGCTGACCAAAACTGTAATTCTGTTCTAAATGTGCACTCTTAATTTATTCATGTTGATGTATTAATTTAATTTTCTTAGGTCAGTATTAGAATATTTGGCTCTTTGCCTGAGGCTTCTTCAGTTTAAAAATTGGATGCCTACTTTACACATTAGAATAATTATAAATTCAGTAGAAAAGTTGGTATTTAACTTTAAAAAGCAGCGAGGAATGTGCTTTTTAATTATGCTGTCATAAATCTAATCTTTCAGGGTTTAATACCATATATAAATGTGTCATATTAATATGATTATATGTACTTCGATATAACATTAATATTTGCTGATGTGTTCAATATAGTTAGCAAGGGCTCTTTTAGTTTATTGGGTGAATATGGCAGCTTTAGACCTCTGTAAGTATAGTACAATATTAGTCATTTTTTTCTTGGACTGATTTCAGGTGAAATGACTGTGTTGGCCATCACTATTATACTAGGTTGTAAAGTCTTACTGAACCTTGCCCAATAGTTAGATATTACTGAGGAGGAGTCCCCTCCCTTACCAGAGTAACAGAAGTACCCACTGTGTGTCTGGTCCGAATTCATCATGCTTAGCTCAGATCAGTATTTATTTTTAAGAAGCGCATCATGTAGTCAAAAGTTCTATGACAACTAATAATCTTCCATATAGTTTACAGGTGAGGGACCCAAAGGAATAATCAGAAATATCAGATATTACAGACTAATTTCTAATACTTGTTGAATTGTAAAGGTTTTCCTGTACAGATAATTTTACTTACTGTATGTATAACAGATTCTTGCTTATTTTAGTGGCTAAGGTACTTCTGTTGACCTAAAACAACTTCGGGGGTTTTCAAAAATACAGGATCATGTTTTTGATTAGTGTCTTAAAAGCTTACTATGGTGCTCAGCAAACTCCATTATGTCCTACAGAAATTCCCATGTTAAAAGAAACTCGTCGTATTTGAGCTGAGTGGAGCTCAGCTGTGTTTGACTTGAATTTCCCAATTTGTCCTGTATTTAAAGGTAGCTATTTATACAGGGATCCTTAAGTCATTATAAGTATCTTTTTCTTGAAAGTTTTACTTAAATAGAAAAAAGGTAGTCTTCAAAATCATGATGTGTTCATGAGTTGGGATGCATTTAGGGAAAATTCCTAATGAGTGTCACATTACTTCTACAAATGGTAGGGGAAGAAAAAGAATTAATTTTGCATTAATCTTTAAAAGTAGGTTATTAGATCCAGCAATCTGAAATCTGTGAGTATTTTACAGTGAAAATCATGACCACAGGACTTTATTGTTCTCTTGAATTTATATATATTGCAGAAGGGTGGTTAACACATTAGTCAGATGTGATAGTCCTAGTCAGGATTAGTCATTTTCAATTATGATTTATTATAAACCTTCCAGAAAGCAAAGGAATGGCTTACAGTTGTAAAACAGGGCAATTAAAATTAGTTTTTTGGAAAACAAAACAAAAATGTAGGAGAAAGACCTATATCAATCTTAACAGAGTGTATAATCAAGGGTAAATGTAACTCCATGTTTCTTCTTGGGCAGAGTTAAAAATATGTAAGTTTTCTGCCAATAAAACTAATACCCATAAGTAAGAAAGGATTGGGGAAATCATATTCTTAAGACTCACAGCTAATAAGTGTAATGTAGTTTTTCAGGTGTTGAAAGTTTAATCAAGTTATATTAGAATAACACATATTTGTCCTTTTTAGTAGAGAGGACAACTGTAAATATAATTTGCTTTTGATCATTTCTGCTTTGAGTTCCCTTTAGTCATACATTACCTGTCATGATTTTTTCAGACTACCTTTTCCTAAGATGTAAACTGTTATTTAGACAAGTGAGAATTTATATGTTGGGATACTTAGTTGAGCTTTTTGATATATGCCAATAAGATGCTAGGAAGCTCTAACTGAGCACAGACCACTATAGGGACCAACTACAGATAAGGAATGCCTGGAAAAGAAAAACTTTTCAGATGGGGCAGAAACCTTACGATCAACTTGTCAGGTAGGTTTTGGATAAAACTTGAGTTTGATGTGTGAAATAAGTGGTCCATAATCTTAAAGTACTTGGAGGTGATGGTGGAGGGCAATATGATAAAAGGAAGTATGCGTTTATATTTGTTGGTAGTACAGGATTAGAAAACTGATCAGATAATTGCCATAAAAGATCTTCATCATCAGTCATTCATAAGAGTAGGCATTCTCATGACATAAAGACACTGTAAAGAACAGAGGATAGGCATTGCTTCACAATGGTTTCCTCCACCTCACTACAAAATGTTGGCACTGACAGACAAATCAAACTTCAACTTAAATATGTCTGTATTAATTTTTGAGTTTTAGTGATTTTACATGAAGTCCAAACATTGATTTCCATTTGTAATTTCTGTTCATTTGAAATATTGCTAGCTATATTAACATGAAGAAATGGGGAAACTTTTTCAGTCAGCTAAGTTACTTTCAGAAGTCTGCAAAAATGGAGACAATTTAGTCATCAAAAGAGGCAGGAATTGGTAATAATGATAGAATAGCAATTGTTCAAGGTACCTTCATGTAAAAGTGGTATTTGAGGTCGGTAGTATGTTTTCTAAGAGCCTCTTCTAAGGCAATATAATTTAGATTTTATTATAGTTTTTCAGAAACCAAAAACCTGAACACTTTAAAACTAAACTCTGAATGCTTACTGTAAAGACAGGAAGCTCACTGATGGAACATAGGATCTCTCTGTACGATTTTTGCTACTCCTGTCGGTTTACAGTTGTTTTAAAAGAAAATTTTAAAAAGCAAATTTAATAAAGTGAATGTATTATTATCTATTAAACTAGAATTTGAAGAGTAATACTCCAAAGACAGTATTTAGTATTCAGTTCCAGATGAATACATAGGAAAAATAGAATTTCATTTTTTAATTTAAAGAAAAAATAAAACTCACATTTTAAAGAATGATAATCTAAAGACCCATTTTACCTTACCCCCCTCCCCCCCAAAAAAAAAATAATTTAGCACCAAGAATCCTTTCCCCTAGAATATCAGACAAGATCATAGACTTCCCTGGGATACCAAAGTCTGATCAATCAGAAATTTGCTGGTAGATGAATTAAAGGTTGAAAATCTAATTAGTCTTAAAGGTTTAATTGAGGTTTCATTAGATTTTCAAAATGGTGATTTTCACAGAAATGTAAAGATGAAGTTTTAAAAGGATTTGCAAAAAGACAATGTAACCCAAAACTAACTTGCTAGAATATAGCGTTTGCTAAGAGCCCAGTTTACCTGTCCTAGACTTAAAAACTATTGTGAGTGAAGTGGACAGCTACTCTCAGAATCAAAGGGAATATTAAAATTATTTGTTCCAGACCAGTAGCTACTAATGAGAATATTACTGAACAATGATAGAAGAGGGACATTTAATTTTATTTTTATAAAGAGAGGGGAATGCTATGATGGAAAAATACTCAGAGCAAAACAAACTAGTTTTTTTAAAAACATAGAATGTCTTTTTGTAGCCTCATTTCTAATTTTTTGACATTATACTATAAGATTTTTAAAAAACATCTTTTAGCTCGTAAAGGGGTATTTTGGCAGAATGTATTATTAAATGACTAGAAGTTTCCGTGGCCAAATAAATTTGGGAAATGCTTGATTAGAAACAGTTAAGTCACTGTAGGCTTTTCAGAACCATTGATGTACTGTGTGTGATTTCAGTCTCTTAAGAAGGGTCTGTATTTTATATACTATTTCCCTGGTTTATTTTAATGTGTGTGTGTGTTTAGAAGTAGGTGTCTGGTGGAAATTGTGTTCTGAGAAATATGCATAGGGAAATGCTGCCTTAGAGTGTTTTTTACTTGTTTGTGCTCATTGCAAAGGTTTGTTATTGACAGGTTCCTTTTTAGAAGATGGTGATAAAATGGGTAAAGATCTCCCTGAACTACGGGGTTGAGAGAGAGGAGTGGCTGCAAGTTTAGGAGGGCTGGATTCTTAGACACATGTGATACCCCTGGTCTATCTAGCGCCTTTCCCTTAAATAACAGTTGGCCTGAAATAGCTGTACAAGGGTAGGAGCTAGTGTTTTCAGAAAACTAATCAGTGCCATGAGAAAAATAGAGCCAGCCTGTACTCCAGAGCAATTTTCCAAATCCTTTTATGGCTTTAAAAGTGCCAAAAAGACAATGGGTGTTTATAGCATTAAAGTCTCACACATAGAAGCTAGTTATTTTGGATGGATGGATGGATGGATGGATGGATGGATGGATGGATGGATGGATGGATGGATGAATGGATGGATGGCTAGCTGGCTAGATGGATGGATGGATGCAGAAGTTTACAGTTGTTGCAGTGACAACAGAAGAAGTTTAACATTTTTGTTATATTACTGAAGATGTGCTCTAAACAAGGGTGTAGGTTTGTTTTCATTTTCTAAGTTTACAGATTTCATTAGATCCAGCAGTGTGTATATCCTAAAATATTTAAACCTCACTAGACCTCTAAATTTCAGAGGACTAAATATGTTTGATTTCAGAGTATAAAATCAGATCACTAATCAGGCATGTGGATGCTTTTCATTTGTTTTCCCCAGTGTGTACAGTTGTAGATTGGGAACCACATTTTATGTGTATTTGACAGAAAGTTTGCCTTGCGATACTGATTTGTGTGTAATGGTGAACGTCTAGCCATGTGAAAAGCTGATTCTTTATCTTTCCTCATGCAAATTTAGAGAAATGCCTTTTAATCATTTAGTTGGAAATCAAGAAAAATGACTTGCCAGAGTTTGCATCAGGCCTCAGCGAGTCATGCACTTTAGAGGTTATGCTGTCTACTTGGTTTTTGGACCACTGACTCATTCTCCTTGTACTTCTGTCTTTATCTCTTGGAGAAGGTGGGGTGTACTCAAGCTTTTATGTTAAGTACATAAGGAAAAGCTTTATTCCTCATCTAACTTTGTTTTATTTTGTAAACTAGGAAAAAATGTCTTTTCCAGTGTTCCGTTCATGTTAAAGTAGAAACTGGAATTGTTTCTAATGTAACTAGCTTTCTGGAAGATTGATAGTAAAGAAGAGAAATAATATATGTGTACACATACTGGTTTTGTCCCACCAAGCTTATCTTTGACTGGTAAACATTTTAAGCATCTATTCTAGTGTACAATACTAGATTTTGTTATAAAGTAAACAGTCTTCAAAATAAGCAATGTTGGGCATAATTTCAGTATTCTAGCCTTGCCTACTGAGAATATATTTTACTAAGAGACTATGTACCCAGAAGTGGTGTTCATGATCATTGTTGTAAAGAATTTATTCTGATAATTGAGAACCTGGATATAAATCAAAATAGCTATTTTCACAATAAAATTTGAAATTGCCTGAATGTTTATTAATCACTGATTTAATGTTTTTATTCCTTGAGGTGAGTATATTCATTGGGAAGAATTTTTGGGTGGCTGAAAATAGTTATTCAGTGCTGGAACTGAGCTGCATAGCGGGTAATTTTTTTTAAAAAATCCATTTTTTCTATGATGCATTGAGATGACTTCTGTTCTTTCCACTCTGTCTAATAGAGGTCAGAGGCCTGCTTTGTAAGTCACTGGTATGTGTCTAGCCTTGGTTCACACAACATTTCAGGGCTACAATTTTCTCATCCCTTTGGAACTTTAAAAGTTTCTTTTAAATTTTCCCTTAAGCCCACCTAGACAGTTCAGTGATGTTCCATGTAGTTGAATGGAAGATGCACACTGGAAAAAACAATGTAATTTTAGCTTGGGTGGGGAAGAGACAAGGAAGAATATTTATATTTTTTTTCTGGGCAGGATATGTGTGTGTGTGTGTGTGTGTGTATAGAGAGAGAGAGAGAAAGAACCCTATTAGAGCTGATAGGACAAGTAAGGGTAGGTTGCCTCAAGGTAAGATGCTCAGGTATATAAATACTATTTCTCTCACAAGAAGCCAGATACAACTTTGTTGATAGTTTTATCCTAAAGAACACCAATCATAATTGCAGGTGAACTTTGGGTTCCAGATGAAAGATCCTTAGGTGGACTGAAGTGGTTAATAATGATCACCTGCTTTCTGCAAGGGACCAATAAAAAGAAGAGTTGTGGGGATTAATGGAATTCTTTTGAGGAGAGACATGTGGAGTTACAAAGCTGAGAACATTATAGCAAAGAAATTTTGGTACTTAATTGCTCAACTCAAAGGCTTACCTTAAGCTTGGGACTGTTTTGGGTGCTTAAAAACGGAATGCCTCAGATTATAATATAGTGTTCTATTTTTGTTTGATACTAATAGCAGTTATTGATAAGAGAACTTTTAAATTTTGCCAGATTTGATCTTGTCCTAAATAAATCTACATAGGAGAAAGACTGAGATAAAGGGGAACCAGTAAGATCACTTGTTTGAGACATGTATATCATAACAAGAAGAAAATGGTGGTGAAGAAATGTAATTATTTGTTTTACTCAAGATTCCTAGTTTACAACAAAGGAGCTACTTATCCCTTCATGATCTAATGGGCAAGATCTTCAGGAGAAAGAATGAGAAACTATGGTTCACTTCTCCAGGTACCTTAGTCAGCCTCCTGGAGTGCTTTAGACATCTGTGATTAAGAAGTGAAGACAGGGCCTCCCTGGTGGCGCAGCAGGTAGAACGCAGCACTATGATGCATCCGTGGCACAGTAGGGCGAGTTCGATCCCTGGCCAGGGAGGGGACCCATATGGCGCAGTAGATCTCTCCTGACTCGCCTGCTGTTTCCCCTCAGCAGTGTATTTCGGTTGATCTGCCTGTTCTGTTCTCCAAACTGTCTATGGTGAATCCTCTCACCTCCTGCCACTCTGGCCTGTACCCCAGCTCTTGTATGCATAAATAAATAAATCTTTTTAAAAAAAGTGAAGACAGCTGTGCATCATCAAAGACATTTCTAGTTTCTAATGCAGCTAGCTTGAGGCCCCAAATTATATTTTTCTGAGGGGGAGAGAGGTTATTAAATTTCTCTTACTTTTTTGAGTAACAGTAAAAATAAGAGAAATTTTAACATTTATAAATACAAGTAAGGTTTGGTTCCTCTGATCCTGTTTGGGGTGAAGGCATTCCTTTCAATAATTCACATTTGAAAAAGTTAAGAAATCTTTTTGTATAGAAGAAAGCATAGCATGGCACTTTCCAAATATCATAGTTAAGACCAAACAGATTTTAGTTTTATTTTAAGAGCAAGAAGCAAATTGACTTATCTGAAGACTGTTAGTTTGTGCCTATTCTGATATGTGCTGTCCCAGTTTTCTACATGTAGGGGAAATTGATTTTTTCATCTAATGAACATGATTTACATTTGCATAATATATACTGTCTGATTCACATACTGATAAAATGATTTAGTAAAAGGTAGGAAGAAATCTAGTAGATGCAGAAATCAAGAGGAAAAAGAGCCAAAGAGAAAGGAACTCTAGCTGTTTCTGGTAGTGAAGATGAGAGAGAGAGGTAAAGATAGAAAAATATAGTGGGATTTTAGAGTTAGAAAGTCATGCTTTACACACTATACTAAATATTTATGTAAGTTACTTGATTCTTAGTCTGCATTGCTGTTTACTGCAATGCAGTGAAATAACTGGATCTGACTGTGTGAACATTTTTATGCATTTAGCATTAGAAAAGTTATCAAAATTTAGAAGATCCCAAAAGAGTACCATCCCACCTCTTATGAATAACCTCTTTTAATATATTGGTAGCTATTCTTTCAGTCTTTTATTTTTTACATAACCACATGTCTGTACACAGTCCTGGATATAGTAATCTCATTTTATATACTATTTTGTAAAATGCTTTTTCATATATTCAGAAAATTTTGTAAGTTATATGTTCTACATGGTTTTTAATGACTGTAGTTTAGTTGTATGGGTATATTATTTATTTCATTTTCTTGTGATGGATATTAACATAAGCCCTTCTTGTAATGATCTTTGTTACATATTAAAGTTCTTCAGGGAGATATGATAAGCTTTATATTCTCTGCAGCCCTATGGGGGGGCTATATTGCAAATACACTGGCTTCAAGTATTATTTCTTCTGCAACTTGACAGGTAAATAATAGTATTTTTATTTGATATATATGTGATAACTATTAAGGTCAAATATTTCCCCAAAATATCTACAAGACACACACACACACACACACAGATATTTCTTCTACGTTGTCTACACAGATTCTGCATGAAAGGCAAATCACTTAATTTCTCTAGAACCCTATTCCCCAGCTATCTGATAGAGTTTTCCTGTGGTCTGAGTGGGATAACACAGGGCAGATCCAGAATATGGGAGATGCTTATCGGTATTATTTCCCTTTATGTTCTTTCCTGGATTAAAAGCCTCTAGAGGGAGGAGACTAACTATTGTATGTCAGCACCTAGCACAGCGCTTGGTATATAAAAGGGACTCAGAAAGTGTCTGAGGAAGGAAGAACAGATAGGTTTGAAAACATTCTGAGGTTATCAGGAAAAGGAACGAGAGAAATTGAAGCTAAGAGACAGTGAATCAGCAGTGAGAAAACTGGTGGGTTCCTTAGCAGCTTACTATTAAAATGCAAGAATTCAAGTTTTAGTCACAAAACTTTTGTAAACAACCATTTCTTAAAGACTGAAGTGGCTAAAGGACATCAAATATATATTCAAGAGTTAGCCTTGAAAAGTTGAGTGGGTTTTTTTTGTAAGGTAGAAAGTATTTTAAGTATACTAGGAAAGGGGACTAATCACATTTTCACAAAATGAATAAAGAAAATGATTATTCCTGATTTTCACATGTTAAATTTACCTAGAGTAGGAGTGAACAGGTAATAATAATATAATCATATTAAAAATTGGTAGCGAGTTAAAGTAACCCAGAACTGTGGCACTTCAAAAGGAAAGATGAGAACTAGTATCAGTTTTTGTTTTATTCAACATGTCCTGTGACTGTGGGGGAGAGGGAGTCAGTTGTTCGTTAATGAGATTTGCAGATGGCTTTAAATTGAGAGGTATTGTAAACAGCAAGAATGACTGAGAAATGATACAAGAGGATCTGGAAAGGTTAGGAACATGGACAGGAAATCAAATGATTCAGCCTGGAGTAATGCAAGCCAATCTGACATCTGGGGCCAAATAAGAAGAAATACAGATACGCCATGAAAGAGACAAACATGGACAGTCATCTCAAAGAGGAGTGGGTGGTACTAGAGGAAAACATGAGAGAGGTAGGAAGCCAGAACTAAACTGTTGAATCCCTACTATGTGCCCAGGACTTTGATTTGGCCCTGTGGATATGATTTCTTTTTACTGAGGTTAAGCAGTGTACTGCTGTGTAAGAAACAGTTTTTGAGGAATATTTCACCAGAGCTCGGTACTTAATGAAACGAAGTTCAGCTGTCCTCTAGTTGACGCTAACGGTTGTTAGCATATATCATTATAGAGAGCTTTGTGGAAATGTCCTGGATTCTCCAAAAAAGCTCTTGTGGGTAAAAAGTTCTCACTGCATTCCTGTGGGGCATTTTTTTTTTTTTTTTAACTAATGGGTGTTTCCAAGAATTCTTGAAACAGCTTCCTCCAGGCTATCCTAGGTGTTAGCAGCACACAGGGGTTCCACAAAACCTTTGGTGAGTTAGCACAGGAGTCCAGCTTCAGCATGGGCTGGCCATGAAGTGGTTTGTTCCCTTATGTCATGTCCCTCTCCCTCTCTACTGGTGCCTTCATGTTGACATCTAGTAATACAGAACTCCTATAGAGGGCCCTTTGTTTGGGTTTTCTATACTCCTTTATTCTTTCGCTATTATTGTCTAGTGATCATTGTATTTCCTTTGGAAGTCATTAAACTAAATCAGATTTATTGGCCTAGTTTATCAACAAAATTAAAAAAAAATTCAGTTACAAGGGCTTGAGGAATTGGTAATAGGTGATAAGGAGGACAAGGAATAAATTATTCTATCCATTCTCCATTTTAAAAACACTAGAACACTATACAAAGAATATGTTGTACATATGTCAAAGACATACTGCTTATAGTTCCAGCTCTAGCTTGTAAGATATGTTAATGGTTCAGATTGGAAGCCTGAAGCTGAATGTGTCACTTGTCCTCAATAACATTTGCCTTGTAGCAAGAGCCCCTTGTGGCTAGAAAATTCATTTATTCAGCAAAATATACTGAGTACCTCTGATGTTGTAGACATCACTTTTGGTGCATAGGATATATCAGCAAATGAAGCAAAGATCTCTAGCCTTGTGGTACTTACATTCCAGCAGAGAGAGAAAAATTAATAATGAACCTAATGAATGAATAAGCAGATTATAGAAAACAGTAGAAATTGGTAAGTGCAATGGAAAAACAAAAACATAAAGCAGAATTGGGGCCTGGGAGTGCTGAGATTAGGGGTGAGTGACAACAAATACAGCAGGAGAGTCTCCATTATGAAGATGGCGTTTGAACAAAGATTTGAAAGAAGTATTGGGTTGGCCTTCCAGATACCTGACAAAAGCTTTTCCAGGCAGAGGGTTTAGGTGGAGCAATGGCCCACCATGTCTGGCAAGTCTGAGAAACAGCAAGGAAGCCAGGGTCTCTCTAGCACTCTGAGCAAAGGGGAAAAAGTAAAAGCAATGAGGTTAGTAAGTTCAGGGGTGGCAGCAGACCAGGTAAGAGCCTTAGGTTTTTACCCTGAGACATTTCAAAGTTCTGAGTACAGAATTTATATCATTGGTTAATTTTTAAAAGGATTACTTAAGCCACTGTGCTGAAGATAAACAAGATGATGAGCAGGAGGACAAGTTAGGTGTATAATACTGTAGTAACAATTCCAAGAGGTGGTGGTGGCTTAGATGGGTTAGAATGGTAGCAGTCGAAGTGGTAGGAAGAGATTGATTTTGGATGTATTTTGCAGGTACTATCAACAAGATTTGTTAGCTAATTCGATGTGGGTAGTATGAGGGAGTAGTTAAGGGTGATACTGTCAAGATTTCTGGCTTGAGTACTGACTGGATCTGGTTGTCATTGATAGATAGTGAAGACTATATACACATAACAGCTTTTGAGAGGAGATTAGGAGTCTGTCTTGACATGCTGGGTTTGTGATGTCTCTTACATTTCCAAGTGAAGGTGTTAAATAAACACTTTGGTAGATATAAATCTGGGGTTTTGAAGATACAAATGGAGAGTCATGAAGATAAAGATTTCTTTAAAACCATGGAACTGAATGAAATCATCAAGGGTATAAGTTATAGAGGAGAGAAGAATTGAACCCAGTGACCTTCTGAATGCTAAGAGATCATGGAAAGAAACAGCAAGAAATACTGAGACCAATGAGGTAGGAGGGGATCAACAGAATGTGGTGTCCTTGAAGTCAAATGAAGAGGGAATGAATGACAGTAATGAATGCAGCTGATGGATCAAGATGGGAATGGAGACTTGACCATTGGATTTAGCAAAAAGGAGGTCATTGGTGAACTTGACGAATTTCACTGGTGTGATAAAGAGGAGTAAATTTAAGAGAGCTGATAGGAATTGGTTCAAGAAAGAGTAGGAGACAGGAATTAGGAAGAATGAGAAGAAACAATGATAAATATGAATATTATAAAGAGTATGATGGGACTAAGAAATATATTTAGAGGTAAAAATGTCTTCTCCTGGGTATTTGAGCTCCCAGCAATGAGGCAGCCACCTTTTTACTTATGTATATTCATGTATAGCTGCAAATCAAATCAGCATGTAGGCAGTAGTGCTGAGCTAGGTCATTAGGAAATCTTCCCCATTAACAGAGATCCAAATAGGGCTTTACTGAGTTTGTCATGTGACTTCTTATTTATTACAATATATTGTTATTTGAAATGTGGGCTTTTCCTCATTTACCTCAATGATGAATTAAGATTTTTTTCTTTTGTAAATAAGGTGTAGCATATTAATCCTTTCATACTTAGGTCGGATAATGCAGAGAATCAATCACTGGAATATTTTTTTCTTTGTGGATTTCAGCTTCTGTGGTTTAGGTAATAGAATTTGTTTCCTCTACCCAGGACTGGGGCCCAGAGAACTAAGCCCAAATGCTATAAATCTGTATCTCTATTTTCCATTTGAGCTACTTAATGACTATGTGCATTCATGAAGGACAAGATGAGAACATCCTCAAAAAGTAAAGGGTTATCACAATAGAAAGCACTGACTCTGTAAATCATAAGTATGTACTGGGAAAATGTAGTATTTTAAAGGTACAGACCAGTCTGAAAGCAAACCAGAAGGCTTACTATTGTCTTTTTCTCGTGCCTTCTCTATTGAGTCAGTCACTAGTCTTGCCTGTTCTTCACTGAGGCTATCCCCCCAATCTGCAAGGTTCTTCCCCTCATGACCTTTCTATCCTGGATCAGGGCTGTCAATTCACCATTGCTCTTCCAGTTTCTAGTTTTGCTCCTTTCCAAACCATTCTTCACATTATTCAAATGTGACCTTTCAAAATGCAGAATGATCACCCTTCATCCTTGCTTAATACCTTTTAATGGCTCATTGTTGTTATCAAATCCGAGCTCATTAACACAGATTTAAAGATATTTCATTTTCTGGCTCAAGTTTAACTATGCTCTACCTCACCATTGACAATCCAGCCACCAAAGTCTTCTAAATCCCAAATTCCCCATACTTTCTTTTTTAAGTCTTTGTTGTTGTTTTAAAGATTTATTTTATTTATTTATTCATACAGGAACTGGTGTGTAGGCCAGAGGTGTGAGTTGAGGGTGGGGGAGGGGGAGGAATGTGTGGGTGAGAGGATTCACCAGAGACAGAGTGGGGAGCAGAGCAGGCAGATCTACTAAAACACACTGCTGAGGGGAGCAGGGAGCAAGGCAAGAGAGGTCTGCTGCATCATGTGGGTCACCTCCCTGGCCCCACTGAAGTCAGGCCACAGTGGCTGGCAATCACTTGATAGCACTGAGACTTAACCCCTGTGCCTCCAGGGAGGCCGTCTTTTAAGTCTTTGGATGAAGGGCTCAGTCCGCACTATTTTTAACACATTAGTCATTTGCTTTACATATTCACTTTATATACTTCCCTTGCTTTCTTTTCCTTTGCCAGATCTTTAAATATTACCTATATTTGAAGTCTCACGGATTCATATCTTAGCCCAGACATCTCTTCTCAGATCAGACTCAGCCAAAGTAGCTGTCCGAGAGGTCTGCTGCAATCTCACACTTGTGTCTAAAGCTGAACTCTCTTCTTCGCTCTGCCAACACCTCTTTCTCTGCTAGTCTTTCTCCTCAGTAAATGTCATCTGCATTACTCAAGTCAGAGACAGAGAAATTTACCTTTTTAGTTTTCTTATAACTAAGAAAAACATTCTGAAATATTTTATATGTAACATGTTTCATTCTTTCAACAGATTTATAAAATAGCTACTATTTTTATCCCCCATTTTATAGATGAGGGAACCAAGGCACAAAGAGGTTAATTGCCTAGGGGCATCCAGCTCATTCATGATGGAACCAGGATTTAAACTCAGATAATGACTGCAGTTTTGAGTCCATGAGCTTAACACTTAACAACTAGTCAGTTGCTACTCTTGGCACTACCGGCACATCCCATTTATCAGAAGTGCAATCAGTTCCACTTCCAAATATGTCCTAAGTCCATCTACCTCTTTCCATTGTAGTTGCTACCACCCTAGCCTTTGGCTGAAATTGTCGTCAATTCCATGGACATCCTCACTTCCACTCTTTTTCCCTTACTTCCTTCAAACTGTCACACGCAGTCTTTATCCCAAAGAACCCAGGTCTTAGCTTAAGTGTAATTTAAGCTGAATTAAATTAAGCTACATTTAATTGTAATGTAATTTAAATGAGAAGCCACCCTTGGCTCTTATATCTGAATCACATGCCCCCACTATTCTTTCTCATCTCATCTTTTACTTCCACAGTAAATTTTAGAATTGATAATTTTACATGTGTATCTATTTTTTAAAGTAATCACCATAAGAACAAGAATTTTGTTTTGTTTTCCACTACCTACCAGTACCGAGCACAGCACTTAACCCACAGCAGGCACTTAATAAATAAAATGAATGGATGGATGAATGAGTGGGTGACTGATACTGATTAAGAAATGACCATGTATCACAAGGAAAGCACGGTTTTACTTCTTCATAATGAAATAATGGAAGGAGGCTATACGTATTAATGAAAAAAATACAATGCAGTTTTACTTTGTTATTATTGACATATTGTTCTGATGAGGGGCAGCATATAAATCTAGTGATCATGTCAGCTATTGCTTCCATCCCCACCACTCCTTTCTAAGATATTCTATCCCTACTTCATATCCCTAACCCAGTTCAATCAACCAGGTTTGACAGCTCACCAGGCTGAGCTAAGTATATTTTCCTGTTCAGAATTTAGAACGAAGAAACTGAGAAACAGATATTTACAGTAACTCTATTCACTCATCCTTCAAATATTTATTGAGCTTCTAGAATGAACTGATCATTGGGGAGATAATGAACAACACCTATCTCTCTTCAAAGGCCTATCATTTACAGTTCATCCAAGAAAACTACCAAGTTAACCTGCTATTGCAGTTCATGTGCTAAGTTGCTGCATCATGGGAAGTTCCAGAGTATATAGGAGAAGACACTTATGCAGTCTTGAGAAGAAAGATTTCCAAGGGAACTAATATCTTAACTAAAAGAAAATTTTAATAGATGCAGGGAAGAGTAGCAGTGAAGGGAAGGGTATTCTAAACAGAGGGAACAGAAAATGCAAACATGGTATACTTGGCCTAATGTGCAAGCATAGGTAGATAATGCTGAGAGGTGAATTTTCCATTGTGAAGGACGTTTTTAGCTATATGAAATTTTCACTTTATCCTCAGACCACTGAGAGTTCTGAACAAGGAATTTTAGCAGAGGAGTGACACACTCAGATCTGTACACAAGAAAAATATGAGATCTCAGAATGTATTGGAAGCAGTTGTACCAGTTAAGAGATTGTTATAGAAATCTGGGCTATAAGTAAAGAAGGCAGGTGACAGTGGGAAGAATGATATTTAGGATGGTGATATGTGAAGAAGAGAGGACTTAAAGATGATGTCTTTAAGGTTTAAGGAAGGCTTAGGCTAGCAGTAGGTTGTGAGGTCATCCACAGAAGACAGGAGACACATGAGGGAGTTCAGGAAGAGGCTGGGACTGGAGTCTAAGTTACTTTCATAGAGTTAAGTAAAGCCTTTAGGGTTCATATTATACAGTGAGCTTATGGAAAGTGAGGAAAGAAGCCCATGAATGAACCCCTGAGTAATTCCACCATTAAGTAGGTGGGTGAGGAAGAAGAACCGATTAAAGAACTTGAGAAGATGTATCATTTGAGTCAGTTGAAAACCCAAAGAAGATTAATGTCAGGGAAAGCAATGGAGGGGATGCTTTCCAGAAGGGTCTAATGAATGTCAGTGCTTTAACAAGAAGACCAAAAAACAAGGGTAACTTCAAAGTGATTACATTAGTTGGGGGATATCTAAGATAAATAAAAATCTCTCTCAATTAAATGGACATTCCTAATAACCTTACATACAGAATTCACCTAATTTTCCTTAAGAAAGCTAAAACAAGCTTCTCTGTTGTTCCCTAGACTAATGACACTACACAATCTTTAAGATTTTGAAATTGGATTCATGATGGTTTTCAAATTTTATTTCATGTCGATTTGGGAAGTACACTTGAATGTCAGAACTGAGAATGTGGAAAAAAGTAGACATAAGGAAAATTTATTTTAAAAATGTTTTTCAACTTTAAGACAAGCATCTAACAACCCACTAAGTTTAACATTTCATGTGTGTTTATGACCTGTCAAAAACTGCCAGAACATTACTTGTGAGCAAGACGAAAAAGATGTCTGTTTGTCATCTCTCAGAACGTCCAAGTTCTGAAGGCCACTTTGCAACTAAAAAAGAACTTTCCTTCATCGGTGGACATATGTTGAAGAACAGAAACATTAGTAATAGGATCCAGGCCACGTAATATTCATTAAACAATTAATTAGATGCTGATGCCAGCTAGTAATCACTTTTTTCCATTTTATTTTCAACAGTTTAAGTGTTCCTAAGAGGCTTGCATGGGATTGGATCTGGTATTTTAATCAGAATTTTAGTATATTTTCAGTATTAGCAACATCTCCCTCCCTCCTCCTCACACTGGGCAGTAGACTCTCCTGGGTCTGATTTGTGCTCCTTCTTCTGAATGTTTAGTCAATTTAATATACACTGTGGAAAAAAATATTCTGGAAAAAAAATGCAAGTGTTCTCAGCAGAGTCATTTTAAAGATTAGGTGTTGTTTAAAAATAAAGTCATACCATTCATCACTATTATAAGGCAGGAACTACAGTGCTCTATAATATTTAATTAGAACTTTTCTTTAAGAATTCTTTGTTTTCTTGGTTTTACAAACATTCAACTTCTCTAAGAATGATTATGTGACATCCCTCTGAAGTTGAAAGTCTTGGAAAAACTCAACAGTGTTTATTTCAATGTTTTCCACTTAAAATTATTTTACTGAATGATTACTGAAAGAGAAAAGAAAGCACAATATGAAGGCGTTCATGGTCAAGGCTACCTACTCTTGGGTCTAAGACAGAAGGTCTGAGTCTTATCAAATGACAAGGCTGGAGTCTGAGCACAGCCTCTTTTCCTTCTGAGTTAATGCAAGAGGGGCCAATACGGGCAACAGAGGGCATGCTTCCCTGTCTGCAAACTGCAGGTATTAGAATACCTTTCTTCATTTCTATGACAACTTCATTTCTAACTCCAAGATCTTATTTCTCCTCAGTGGGGTCCTCTCCCTCAGGTTATTCATGCCAGTGTTTTTGGAGTTTCTGCAGTACCACCTGGTCCTCACGTCTCTGCCTAGCCAATTTATCTCTGAGACAGCCTTGCCCTCACCCAGCCACATGGCCCCCTCAGGCCCAGGCATCGTCTGTGCTGCCAGCCATGTGCTACTCCCCATCCACCCTTCCATCTGGCCCCCAAGCATCTCTGCTGAGGCTGCTTTTGTAGCATGCTGACTTCACTCCCCCAGGAAGCAGGACTTACAAATCCTCTGTCTCTGTCTGTCTGTCTCTGTGTCGCCCTCTGTCTCTGTTTCTCATTTCCAGTGCTTGGAAGGAAATGCATTTTTGCTCTCTGCCCTTCCACAAACCTCTCATGAGGCAGAAGCACCATCAGTTATTACTTGCTTGAAAGGAGTGGGGTGGCGGGGAGAAAAGCCAGAGATACAATCATGATAGTGAGCTTGAAATATTATCCCCCTCCCAACACACATCTCCTTGACTTCTCGCGAGACTTGGACACCCAGTGTTTGCTAGGAGATACCATCTCATTCCCTCTAGCTATAGTTTCTAGAAGCCTGTGAGTTCATATAGACACAGGCACACCAAACTACAGGGAAAGCCTGGGACCTTGGGAGAACAATTTCCCTTTAAAGGAGGAAGAAGCCCTGGTCCAACTGACTCAGCTGTAGAACCCAAAAGAGAACTGGTGAATGAGCACACCCATTACGTGTTCCTTGGATCTTAACTGAGGCCCACGGTGCTTACATGCCCTAAAATGGGAGGTCCGTATGTGGAAACAGAACCAAAACCCCAGAGTGGGCCCAGATGAGGCTGCCACGGGTCTGTAGCTTCCATTCTGTGCCACATGCATGCAAAATATAACATCAAAAAGAGCCAGATACAGATGATAAGTATTCCCTTGCCTCTAGTATGAGAGAGGCCTGGGCATAAGCAAAGACACCATCGGGCCACATAAGCGCAAGAGATAGGCGGGTTGATGGCCCAAGGTCTGTTGTGATCACAGTGGTTTCCCACCACTCGAGAGCTTTGCAGGTCGGTGAGAGTTACAGAGCGTATGGCAGGGCTGACAGGAGGCCAGTGGAGAGGAACGAGAGACGTGCAAGCAGTAGCACGAGTCCCCATGAGCATCCTTCTGCGCTGCCACTTGGATATTCCCAAAGATGCAGAAGAAAGACCAAGGGAAGAGGTTCTGTCATTAGGCAGCTGGGAAATGAGCTGGGGAGGTGGCTGTTACTTGAGCAGAACTAAGGACAAGCTGTTAAAGAACTTGTAAATTAGAAGACGCCAGGGCAGTTACATCAGCATGTTAATATATGCACCAAAGTGAGTAAGGTGAATTTTTCTCCTAGGTGGACCTGGGCTTAAATCCTAGGTCTCTGTTAGTTCAGAGAGCAAGCACGCTGACAAATTACACGATCTCTCGTTCCTCATTGATCAATAGGGACAGTGATGTGGGAAACTACCTAGCATGAGGACTGAATAAATTAGAACAGCTTTCTGTTGTCACTACCGCTATTATCATCTGGTTATTTGATTTCATTAGTGAAAGATCAGAACAGCAATCTAGGGAGTTTCATACTCTTTTGGGGTTTTTGCATTTAAGAGTCTGCATTAGACCAGAAGAGTATAAGGCAAATATTCATGGGTGACTTCTGTGAGGTCCTGGGCAAATGGTCACTCTTTGTTCACTCAAAGTCACACACTTGAGTCACCATAATTTCCCTGGGAATACTGAGACTGAGTTTGCAAAAATGATGGTGTTGCTGAACCTAAGCCATGAATAGTGGCATGGGACTAGAAATAATTTTTCTTACAATGATTTTCTTTGTCAAGTTAAAGATACCGCTTGCAGTGGGCTTGGAACCACAAAAGCATAAAAGAGGAGAGATTTTTTTTCCCTTAGGGTGACACCCACTAATCTTCCACTTTCAAAATAGGAATGGCCAATTTCTAGAGCATATTCTTTGGAAAGTTTTAGAGCAAAATCACAAGGAATGATACAGGGGAAAGAGAGCCTCAGAAATTTATTACAGTGAAACAGGTTCATCAGGTCAAAATCCCAGCAGGAGCTCTAAGTTACAGAACTTCCAAAGATTCTGGCACCCACATCCTCTTCTGCTGTTGTCAAAAGCATGTGTGGACTTAAGAGCCAAGTATGTGTCCCCAAAACTCAGACTTAACTCATGAAAGCAATGCATTTGGTGGAAAAGCTGTAAAATTATAAAGACATCCTAATAAAGTAGTTGGACTATTCATACTGCATTTTGACCAGGAATGGGAGCTATGGAAATTCTGTCACTCTCTATAATCTACTTGTCATAAATTCAAAAATCACAGAATGTTGGCAATGGAAGAATCTATATTACAGTCACTTCACCCTTGCCCAACTGCTCAAAGCTAACACATAGCAACATCAGAATTGGAACCCCGGACTCCCACTTCCCAGCCAGATGCCTTCCCCCAACCAGACAGATGTCCCAGAAGGCAAGAGCACACATTTTTAGAAAGTACTCTAAGCTCATTAATGAAAAGTTTCCATTGAACACCAATCAATACTTGCATCTGGGGATTAAGGATGAGACTAAAACCTCGTCTGGAATACAAAGGGACCGAGAGGCCAACAAGAATAAAGGTTCCTTCCAAGTTTATTTTCAAGTCATGCTTTGAGAAACTATGTATTTTCAGATGTGAACAAGGGTATATAAAATGGTTAAATTCTCAGGTCAGACTAGAAAAGCTTACTTACTATATAACTTTACCCAAAGTACCTGACTATTCTGACACTCCACTTGTAATTAAGTACCATTTATAACTTTGTTTCATTCATAGAAAAACAAGAAGGCAACTCCCTCTTCTAGAGGTTTCTCTTGCAGCTGCATGGAACTCCAGGGTGTGGGGATCAGTGAAGAGGCGGGAACTCTCCACACCTCAGCTTCTTGGAATGTACTAATTTTCTGGTTCTCAAACCCATCCTTGGAGGGTACTGGCCAGTGGCAATGGCCTTATTGGCTTAAGGTACAAAACTACATTGAAGTCCAGACCAGAAAGGTTTCCTGAGTCAAAAAGTGTATTTAAAGAGTCACCCTTTATTCTTGAGATGATTTCCTGCTTTTTGGTAAACTTTGTCTTTTTGGAAATTACTAGAGTCAATATAACTTATTTTCTTAATATCTTTTCTTGGAAAACCGACATATTGGCAGTCCTATGTTGTTGGTCCTTAGAACTACAATCCAACATTTTGAGAACTTCAATTCTGAGAACCACCGCTTGACACTGTGCCACTTCTCTGGTGAAGAGGGGAAGGTTTTTGCTGTAGTGTGTTTTCCTCAGGGCTTTGGGAAGAGTGAACCAAAGACTGAGGAAGAAGATAGAAATTAGGGGTCCCCAGTCTTTTACCATTTGTGGAAGGAAGCATATGGTTCACCTATGAATTAAATTTCTCAGAGAAGGTTCTGATTGGGACTGTGAACTTTCTTTAATGGTTTAGGAAACAAATTATGGGTGAGCCAAACATACCTCTCATGCACTTTATGGAGCTAATTAAAATGTGTAACATTTCAGGTAGAGACTAGTCAGGAGCATATATGTGGGGAGAGGGGAGTTGATAAACCAAATAACAAATTTACAGGGAAACAATCTACTGAGATATATGATCTTTAAAATAAAATATCAGTTTGCGTTAATAGCAAATATTTTGACATTTTGATGGACTTTGTGTAGTACTTTTGTTTGTATTACAGTTCTTGAAAGCAAAAGCAAAACAAACATCACACTCATATCCTGTTGGTCATCACCTCATTTCTGCACTTTTAAAAATTACTCTGGAACTGCTTTTTATCCCCCCACCCCGCCCGCTAATGGTTGCTGCCTTAATTCAGGCTATCATTACTCCTGCCCAGACTATGTTTTTCAGATTTCTTTTTTAAGATTACAGAGTACTCTCTTCAAACAAGATCTATATGGAAGTCCAGTTTATAAACAAAAGAGAGTACCCTTACTTGATGGGAGGCTGGAGGAGGTTCTGCACCCCTACTGCCCCATCCTATGTCTCCATCATTCATTCATTCATTCATTCATTCATTCATTCATTCAATAAATATCAATTTCAAACCACTGGCCTATTCTATCAATCTAATGTTCTGATGGGACTCCCTGGTTCCCATCACACTTCCTTCCCTGATAGAGCTAATTTTCTTTTTGATTTTTTTTTAAGATTTGTTTATTTATGCATACAAGAGCCAGAGTGCAGGCCAGATGTGTGGAGGGTGCGCGGATTCACCTGAGACAGAGCGGGGAGCAGAACAGGCAGAGTGTCTGAAACACACTGCTGAGGGGAGCGGTGGGCTAGACAGGGGAGGTCTGCTGCGCCATGTGGGTCCCCTCCCTGGCTGGGGAGCTGCTGCAACTGTAGAAAGCTTCACAGTGCTGCGACTTAACCCCTTGTGCCACCAGGGAGGCCCAAATAGGACTAATTTTCTAAAACGCAGATCTGATCTTATTACTACCCTTTTCAGAAGTTTCAATGGTCTCCTCATTGTCTTCTAATTGTCATTCAATCTCCTTAGGCCCTTTCAAAGTTTGGCCAACTTACACATTTCCCACCTTCCCTTATGAGTGGTTAGAACTCCTCCCCATAAACCCCTCCCCATGAGACATTCCCCACTCTGCTGTGGCATTCATTACACTTGTCTTTGTGCTGCCAGGTCTGCTGCTGTGACTGCCTTACTTCCTCCTTCCCACTGTGATATTTTACTATTTTTCACGTGAACATCACTTCTGCATTTCCGCCTGCCATGACTACTGCAGCCCTCTTCCCTCACAATCTGTACTGACAGATGCCATGTATCTGGCTACCCAGTTGTTGCTCAAAGGCAAGCATTTTCTTTTTATTCATCTTGTTATCTCCAGTATCAGCGTGTGGTTAGTGAGGAATAGCAAATTGGTTTTGATTTACAGGCAGCTCTCTAGTGAATGGTAATGGTTGCCAGGGATGCAATTTTGAGAAAGATAACATTATCATCTAGACTTTGTGGGAATCTACCTGATTGATTAGCAATGTCTGTCCCAGGCCAGGCTGAAGGAGTGAAGGTATGCTTGCTACGTATTTGTCCTTCTGGCAGTAAATGCACAATAAATGTTTGCTGGTGAATGAAGTTCTTTCATGCTATGATATATAGGCTATTCAGCAGTTTAGTTAACTTGTCCCTTCAGTCCAATGAGCTTTGGCTGTGTTTCATTTCCTTAAGTGAAGTGGGTCTTTAATTGTGAATTCAAATTCATGTTCTTGCTAATCTGGGTCTGTTTTTCTAATCTGGGTCTAAGAGATAGCCCTGTGGGATGTCACTCTGTATGAGGTAGTCCGCAGAAGGGCTTCTGAGATTGGCCTTGTAGTACGTTGGAGAGCTGATAGGGGACAAAATGAGAAGTGGAGAGGACAATGCAGTGTCTTGACCTATGTTATAAACCATATCTGAACCTTTACTGAGAAAAAGGCTCCAGACAGAAGCTATACAGTTGATTTTATTAAAGGCTCACTGAGACATCGGGGGTCCAAGAGGGGTTATGTTAGTAAAACTAGCAAAGTGAGACACAGAGACAGAAAACAGGCCAATTATCTCTTCCCAAGAGGAACCAGCAACCCCTGGGAACTGAGCAGGGTCTAGGCTGGATGTGCACTCTGGGCAGACTGGATTGGCACTGCTGAACCCCCAGGGGATGTGCATGAATGCATGCACCCCATCAGTGTAGGGGCAATTCCTGGCAGAGAGAGCAGTTGCACTATTAGTGAAAATGACTTGTTTGGGAGCATAAATGAGTGGCAACTGAAGAATGCCAGTACTTCATGTGGGACATGGAGTTTTGAGCAAGTCAGGATTGTACAAGAGCTTGTTTAATCCAAGTTAATGCAATTACACTCATACTCTTATTCCCAAATTCCATTGAGAGCACAGGCACAACTTGAGTCATGCAGGCTTTAAGAAAATAGTTTCTGAGAAAGACAGTTGTTGAAAAATAGTTGTCAGGGCTAAAATGTATCATTCCATTATCCTTTCTCAGAGAACTGAATTGCTCTCATACAGAAGATGTTCTGCACTGGGGACATTTTGACTACAGTAGCTAATTCTGGAATCTGACCTAAGAGAGAACTTTCATCCTGGGTTAGTCACAATTCTCCACAGGGCCTTTGTTGTGGTGTCAGCCGGGTTATGACCTTTAGGCAGTCTGCTTCCTCACTTGGTTGTAGGAAGGGAATGGAGTGAGGATGAGAATATCTCACCGTAGTGAGTTTTGCAGTGGAATTTGGTTTGGGGTTTCTTGGTGGTCTGTGTTTAAATCTTAGGTGCTTAAAACAGACGTGACCAATGACATGTGCCATGTCACCCAGCTAAGAGCTCTTTAACATTTGAGATAAAGAAGGCTTCAAAGCACCCTGGCTGGGTTAAAGCAGTACTAGCAATGGTATTGTCTTAACTGGTGAGCTAGGCCTACTTTTTAAAGTGCTGTTTCTTGGGGCCTTCTCCTCCTGACTTCAGCACCAGCATAATCAGGGCCCTCCCTGCTTCCTGGAGGGCAGTACCCAGATTTCCTCCATTAGTTTGTCACAGGCAGAAATTCAGTTCCTCTCAGGTCTGTTTGTTAAACCCTGATTGTGAACCATCTGTTCCCAGTGTTTTCCCAGGTTGCAAACTTAATCCAGGGAAGATGGAGTGTTTTGCAAACTCTGCAGCTATTAGTTTCCCTGCTGATCACACTTCAGGGTAGTGGGATGTTTTACTAATGCCGAACTCTCTTTAAGTTTGACTCATTTAAAATGTATGATATCAGCAATGTTCAGAGAGACCTATTACAGCTGACCAAGCAGAAAGGCTTCTGGAAATCTCTTTGCTTTCGCTCTGTTATCCCATTGTTAAATTCTCCTTTCACAAAGAATTTAACCTTCAGGAAGGATGGTCTGGAAATTGTCTCTGTCCTTTATCACTGATTTCACCAGATGTTGTTCACCACTTGCTGAACGGCATCTGCAGGTGCCAAGGAGTGTCCTGGATACTTCAGGGTAAACAAGGAAACAGACAGGCCACCCCGCAACACCTCCCCCCCCCCCCCCGCCCGACTCCGCCATTCGAAGTGGGGAGAGCTTCTCCAGGATGCTATAATCACTGGTTTCATTTGCTGGCTGCTTCCTGTCACTAGCAGAAGGACTTGAAGGCTTTCTGGGCTGTGTCAGGGAGGGCATTTGATTATAAACTCTGGTGCCTTGAAAGAATGAACTGTTTTAAGTATTTACTGTCCATTTGTACATTGTCTTCTGTATATTCCTGTTCCAATTTGCTTATTTTCCTCTTGGTTTGAATATTTTTTTCAGAGAATTTTTCTTGAACAAAATCCTCGAACTACAGCCTAATGGTGACTGCCTACTTTTGTAAATAATGTTAATTGGCACATACCCATTAGTTTATGAGTGAGTGTCTGTGACTGCTTTTTGTGCTACTAGGCCAGAACACATATTGCCACAGAAATTGTATGGCTTAAAATATTTCTCTTTGGCCCTTTATGAAAAAGTTTTTTCGACCCCTGCTTCAGTAGCTTCCCTCTTTCTACTAATAACACAATGCAAATTGTAACTACAAGGAGATTCCTTTCACACATCCGTCAGACTGTCATAAAGCCTAAAGTGAGAAAGAGTTACAGACACTAACATGTGTCAGGTGTGTTCACTAAGGCATTGTCAGAATTTTAGAACTGGGTAATTTTTCACTGGAAAAAAAAACCTATAAATTTTACTATTTGCATACTGTGGAATTTTTAAAAAAAATATTTAACATGGCTGTAAGACTTCAAAATATAAAGTGAACAAAAAAAAGCAATTTGCAGAATGATATGTATAAAAACAGCACATCATTTACATAAAACTTGAAAATAGGCAGACTTATCTGCTATCGTGGATTAAGGATACACAAACAGCTGAGCCAGTCTACAAATGCTGGTCTAGGCTTGCAGGTAGTACGTGAGACTGAGATAATCTCCAGGTTGGTTACTATCAAGGCTGCAGGAAGATCCAGGCTGTGTGGAGGTGAGAGAGGAATCTCATTCCCAGCCCCAAAGCTCCATGGTCTTGTCAACCCTCATGAAGTGAAGAACACCTGCTTAAGAGGCTTCTTCTCCATGGGTCCACCAAAGACCCTAGAACATGCCTCTAATGACAGTTAGACCGGGGTGTATTATATAGGAATTTTGGCTATACCACAGTTATAAATACCCACATTTTATTTTGATTTGTGGAAGTATCAGGCCGCCTCAAGTTTCTATTTCAGAGCCCTGACATCTATAGGATGCCTATAAAATATGTAAATGTCAAATTGAAGAAGTGGTTACCTCTCGGGAGGAAAGGAAGATAGGATCAAGAAGTCATCCTACTGTGTGCAGTGTGTCTAAGTTTTATTTCTTTATGGCACAGAAAAGAAATGTGATAGTGTTATGATTTGGTTAGGTTAGGAAAGGGCAATGAGTGTATGACGGGGTGGAAGGAAGTTAAGAGGTTAAAGGAAAATCAAGAGTTTCTTGGTGGAAAATTAGAAAAATCTATTTTGGGGGAGAAGAGAAAGGTCAGAACTGGCACCCAATCTAGTTGACATGCCTACTCGTCTAGAATCCACAAATATTTGTTGAATTAAGGAGTTCGGCACATCCTTATTAAGCATAATGTGCTAGGCTCTGTGGACGGATACAGAGATGATAAGACATAATTCCTGCCTTGGAGGTAGTTATAGGCCAGTGAGAGAGCATTTAAGCCAAGGACTAATGCGCCTGCAAAGAAAAATGAAAACAGTAGCGCGATGTAAGCAACAGCAAATTGCTGTGGGAGCACTAGGGAGAGACCATCAATCTTGGGATAGGAAAATGGGAGCAGAAAATTGGTTAAGCAAAAGTGTACACTCAGCTCCTGAGACAAAAGAAATTCTAAATGGAAAAAAGGACTGGATTCAAATGGGACCTTTAGTAGAGTGAGGCACAGCCTGGGTGAAGAGTTTGATGTGGTGAAGAGAGGATGGAAAGCACAGCTGGAGTGTGAGAGTACGTGTGTGTGTCTGTGAAATTGAGTGGACATTCAGCCAGATGTGTGGGGTTGAGAAGGCTCTGTCTTTCTAAGTCTCTGCTTTCTTCCATAGGCATGGGAAACTACCAAAACTTGGAAAGGGAAGTGTAACAAGAGCTGCCCTCATAATTAGCTCCCAAAATGAGAGGAAATAAGAAAGAACCAGAGACAGAGACCTGGCAGACAGCTGATGAAACATGTCCAGGTAAGAGCTGACGAGAGCCTGTGTTCAGGGAGCAGCACTGGGAATGGAGAAGCAGGAACACAAGAGAGGACCTATGTAGGTGAGGAGAGTGTGATGTCACAACCGTCCTGAAAATGCTGCTTGTCAGAGGTGCCAGCCCTCATGGCAGCTGGACTTCCACAACAGCATGCTCTGAGGCAGAAGTTGAGGTCCACAAGTTGGTCCTATGTCTGAGTGCTGACTGCACTTACCCCTCACACCCTTCAAAGCCTGGTGCAGGTCTATCTTCTTAGTGAGTGCTCAATAACTCAGGCCCAAAGAATGCCAACAAGATGGTGGCATATATGAGAGACACTGAAGATCCTTCCTAGCTTCCAGCTCCCAAATGGACAAGAGACACGTTTCCAGAGCTGTGGGGCCACCATCGCCCAGTTACAAAAAGGTGGGCTCCTATATCCTACCTTGGTTCCCAAAGATACACAGGTAGTTGGTAAGTGGAAAGAGTCCAGAAAGGGCTGAGGGCACCTGAGCTCTGTCTCACTCTATTCCCTTTTACTGTGTGACTACAGGCAAGACCCACATCACCTCTCAGTTTCCTAATGAAGTGAAGGGGTAGAATCAGATAAATTCTATGTCAGGATGTTTTGATTGCAACTTTAGCAAATTTAACAAAAAAGGAGCAGGAGGAGGAAGAAGACATCTATTATAATGATATCTAGTAGCTCACAGAACTAAAGGGAAGATCAGAGAACCAGGTTTTTTTTTTTTCTATCTAGAAAACTTTTATTTTTTTAAATTTATATATATTTGGTATCAATTGTAATCCCCATGTATTCCCCATCACCATATCACCAGTGTACCATCACCTCAGTCCCCCGTGCTCTCATTATCCCTCAACCCTTCCCCTGCCCCCTCCCCACCAAGTGTCCCAAATTTGTCCTTGTCTTTTCATTTTTGGTTTTTGTGTCTTTATTGTTATTATTATTATTATTATTATTATCATTATTGTTCTCATTCCTTTCCTTGATCCTTATTTGGTTCCCTTATATTCCTCCTAAGGGAGGAGCCATCTGGTATTTTTCTTTTGTCTTCTGACTTACTTCGCTGAGCATAATCCCTTCCAGTTCCATCCATAAGAACCAGGTTTTAAAAAGGACAGGAACCAGAGCAGCATCAGACCTACCTGGCAGGGTTAATCAGGGTCTTGTCAGGGGTGGATTTCTCTGACGGTGTGAGCCTTGAGGACCTCCCCTATCCTTATTTCGCTCATATTAATACTCACTGTCTAACTGCCCTCAACTGGATCACATGCCCACAGTTTGCATAAAGTAGGTAAGGGTGTACCAATGGACATTTCTTCCAAGCCTCTCACTGCAGTAGAAAAGCAGTTCACTAATGAAAATTGGGGTGTTATAGCTCTCAAAAGGTAGATGATGTCAACTGGTCAAACATTCTATTTAACGTCGAGGTTTCCATGGAACTCTAAAAATTCATACCCTAAAGCATGGGGTAGGGTATGGATGATAGAAGGAACCTCAGAAATGTGGAGCCATGGGCTTTCCCCTCTCTCCAGTGGGGTGTTGAGGCGTGGACAGGGCAGGTAGAGGGACCACAGAAGGAGTGGCCACATCTTTCCCAACTTCCCTTTCTTTAATGAAGACTCCACCCTCCCTGGTGATGTAAAATTGCTTATGGTGTCCTGCCTGTTCTGAGATCAGAGAATCAGAGGTAATTCCAAAATGAGTCAGCGTATCTGACAGCCTAGAGTAGGCCTGATGGGGGAAAGGAGTCCAGGAGTCAGTATAGTCAGAGGACTCTTGGGGAGGAATCCCCAGAAAACGTTTACAAAGTCTTGGAGAAAATAGTTTTAAAAAGCCCCTATAATTGAAGGTTTATGACACATGGAGAAGTGGAATCTGAGTTCTCATGAGGACAACTATGAAATTAGGAATTATTCATACTGAAGGGAAGAGCTGCTGTAGATTTCCAAAGAAGCGTCAAGCCCAGAACTAAAAATCAAGGTTTGCTGCCAGGCACTGGGGACATGGAGAGCATCATTTTAATCACCACATATCATCAGATCCAGGGCTACAGTTCCAAGGGCAGGAAGCAGGCACCAGCATCACGGGGTCCCACCAAACTGTCTGAGGCCGCTGAACGATTTAGACAGTCAAGGGCTACTCACACATGAAAAAAGAATCAAGCAACGCCGGGACCCCCTGGAGAGCCAGGGGTTGAAGGGGATGTAGGAGAGATTATAAGTGCTGGTGACTCCAAATATAGCTAGGAAGGGCTGAAGTTCTAGCACATTCACCCTTGGCAGTCTCCCTAATCACCAACAGAGACAAAATGTGAAGCTGCCAAGTTGGTATTAAAGACTCCATTTGAAAGTTCTTTCCATCAGGTAGGAGCAAGATTTTCCCTACCCTCAATTTATAAAACTTTGCTCCAACTTGGTCTACACACACTATGCCTCAGCGCAACACCTAAGGCTGTCCTTGTGGGCTTGGATCAGACAGGGTGAAGAGAGAGGATAAAACAGGTGGACCTTGAAACTTGATTCAGGGGACAGAAGCAGAAGGAAGCAGGAAGATTGGGTTAATGTTGTAGAAACAGTGAATATACCCTATTTGGGTGACGTGGCTGACTGGCAGCTTGAGCCGCCTACCGCAAACGGTACCCCTAGTTAACTCAACTAAGTAAATATATGCACAGGAAAGATTTTGTAAAGCGACAGACTTTCTACCACGGCAAGTGGTAGAAATGTGTAAGCCTCTCTCCTCTTTTCTTTGAGTATTTAGTTACAATTTTCTTATGTCATCCCATCTGTATTAGTGGGAGTCTGTTTCATATCTGTCTGGGCCACTAGACTGACCTCCTGCTTGGGGTCAAGGATGTTGTCTCATTTATCTTGGCAGGCTGAAATCTGGCACAATCCTTCACATATTATCAGACCTCAGTCATGGAGCTGTGTTTAGTGGAAAGCAGCACAGACATGGGGCTATTTACAAAAGACAGTATGTCGTCTACCTGGGCCAAGTAGACTAAGAAAGTCCTAATGACCACCTGCTATTAGT
Organism: Galemys pyrenaicus; assembly: GCA_019455555.1. Lineage (NCBI taxonomy): Eukaryota > Metazoa > Chordata > Mammalia > Eulipotyphla > Talpidae > Galemys > Galemys pyrenaicus. The sequence goes on from JAGFMF010011381.1 coordinate 7,856,639, forward strand.
ACCAGTTCCTTACAGCATCTCCCAACATACAAGTCCTTGCAAATGTGGCTTTCTCTGAACACGCTGACTTGGCTCTGCATCCATCATGGTATTCTTCTGTTCTGAGGAGGGAGAGGCACCTGTTCTAAATGTAGGGTAGTCAGGGGGCTCCCCTGCCTGCCCCAGTGCTGAACATCCTGGGGACTGCCACCCTCCTTCTGAGCTACCCACACATTCATCTTTTGTTGACAAGCATCTAGCCAAGAATGGCTTAGAAATTACTGATAGGAGTGAGGAGAAGGACTCTCTCATTCAAGCATGTAACTCAATTGCTTTTGTTCAAATGGATCTTGGGGATGCCTTTGGAAAAAGGCCAGGAATAAGTCTAGTCCTATTTTGGGTTCTTTTTTCCTGGGAGACAACACTCAAGTTTTTGGGGTGCCCTTTTACTAACTGGTAATACAAGTTGCGCATTTTAACAAGGGTAAAATGCGGCTTTAAGGAATAGGTATTTATCCCATTTTTTAAAAAAGATAACATTTGGGTCTCCATAGTGGCACAGTGGGTTGAATGCCTCACTGTGAAGCATCCGCTGCATAGCAGTGCAAGTTCGATCCTTGATTCCTGGCCAGGCAGGGGACCTACATGGTGTAGCAGACCTCTCCTGCTTCGCCCGCTGCTCCCCTCAACAGTGTGTTTCAGTCAGTCTGCCTGTTCTGTTCCCCACTCTGTCTCTGGTGAATCCTCTCACCCCCTGCACCTCTGGCCTACACTCTAGTTATTCTATGCAAAAAAAAAGAAAAAAGAAGAAGAAAATCAAAATTATCACTAATTTGATGATTACGGTATTGTATTATTGTTCAAAAATTTCCTTGATTATCAGTGAGATTGAGCATAGTTTCATAAGTTTATTTTCAGTTTCTCTTATGTAAAATGACTTTATTTTCATTTTTTTGGGGGGAGTGAGGGAAGCAGGAGTCTTTGGGGAGGAGGGTGTATGGGCTTTTGTAGGTTCTAAATAATAATCCCCTGTCATTTACATACCCTGCAAAAATCTTCCCTCAGATTTTACCTTGTGTTTTAACTTTGCGAATGGTGTTTTTATAGATTTTTAAAAAATAGAGCCACATTTATCCATCCTATTCTCTATGGATTAGTTTCTATAGGCTCAAAAATATTTATGGATTTGCATTACATATATTGGCTTTCATTTTTCAACTTTCTTGTGCTTGGTCCATCTGGCTAATCTTGTCTCCCTAGAAAGAATGCCAAACTGTAGTAATGCTATGGCTGGGTTTCAGTGTGGAGGAGGAGTGGCTCATGGGAGGTACTTTACTTATTGTTCAATACATTACAATATTACTTGGGTACTTTATAATAAGAACATGTTGCTCTAGAATTAGAAAAAAGAAATACAATTTGAAAGTATTTCTGGTAGCTTTGGAAAATCACTTTTTTGGTCCTTGCCTGGACTAAATGTGCCCGCGATCTAGACACAGTGACCGGTCCCTGCAATATTCACGCTTGATCTCAGATCTGTCCATTCTTATACTTTCCATAGTTTCAGATGATAGGAATAAAAGAATTTATTCTATGAGACATTAAGTTAATATTTTATAGTTCATGAAAGGCTTTTTTTCTTTGGGCTATAGACTGAAATTATTCTATTTTCACAACAATCCAGAGAGGTGGGGTCTAACGTCTCCTCCGTTTTTCAGATAAGGAAAGAGGCTCTGAGATTCGAAGCAACCTGCCCTTTTTGAAGCTGACTTGGGTCCTCCGCCTGCTAACAATGAGTCAGCCTTCTTTGGAAACTCGTTTGGGTGTCTGGACCCACAGCAGCCCCGTCTGTCCCCTCTCACTGCCTCCTGGAGCAGGCGTGGAAATCAGACTCAAGCTATGCCAGGTTTTCTTTCCCAGGAAACTGATTATGGGAGTGACAGTCACAATCCATATGTAGCCCGGAAAACAAGGAGACCCAGGAGCTGTGAGGCGCCATCTCCTGCCTGCCTCGCGACAGTAGCGGGTGAACCAGGCCCAGAGAGGGCAGCGAGGTAAAGCAAAGACCAAGACCATGCCCGCTCTTCCATGACAGCTCCTGACAAGTGCCTTTCCTGAGGCTCAGCAGTGGGCTCTCGGAGCCCACAAGAAAGACATCACCGTAATTTTTTAAAAAGATTTATTTATTTATGCATACAAGAGCTGGGGTACAGGCCAGAGGTGTGGGCGGTGAGAGGATCCACCAGAGACAGAGTGGGGACCAGAACAGGCAGACTGATTGAAATACACTGCTGAGGGGAGCAGTGGGCGAAGCAGGAGAGGTCTGCTGCGCCATGTGGGTCCCCTCCCTGGCCGGGAATCGGGGATCAAACTTGTGCTGCAGTGGCTGCGATTTGCTTCATAGTGCACTGCTTAACCCACTATGCCATCAGGAAGGCCCTGACATCACCATATCTTAATCTTGCTTGAGGACGGCTTCACTTACTTGGCATCAGTAGGTCCCACAACCCTGAGCCAGGGAGCAAGAGAACCAGAAATCAAACCCAAACAAGCCAGTGCATAAGTCATCCTTTCTCCCTTAGGCCGGGTCCTCTCTGCATGTTCCCACAGATACACTACACCAGTGGAGTAACAGATGCATTTACAAGCGGTGTCACCAAGCTTCAGGGTGCTCAAGGCATCTGGGGGGTTGGGTGCTGTGGAGGCGGGTGAGGAGAACCGTGCTGCTACAGTAACACAGCTGCAGAGGGCGGGCGACAGATGTGCTGCTTGAGTTGGATTTATTGGGCTGTAAACACTTCACGAATGTGGTCTGTGGGTATGGGAAGTACACCTTCATTTCATGTAAACAAACTAGGCTGCATCACCTCGTCATATCTTGGAGGACTCCAGAGAGGTGTTTGTTGTTATTTATTAATAATTATCCACAAACACACCCATTGCCTTATGCAAGTTTCACGGGGCTGTCTGGTGCGGAGCACAGGTGCGTGGTAGGAAAGCACAAGAAAGAAAAAGTGTTGTTTTTTAACACACCTAGCTTCCTTTTTTTTTTTTTTTTTTCCACTTTCTCCAAATTCAGATTCAGACTCAACGAAAACCGAAAACATACGGGGTGGCAGACTGACTGCCTTCCTCGTCCCAATAACGCCATCCTTGTATCCACCCTCCCTGTATCGAAGTCCTTCTCTACATAATTTTGCAGCAAAATTTTGTTCTTAGGATCCTGAGTTTATGGGGCTCAATTTAGTAATCAAATGTCAGCAAATTCTAGATCAGCTGAGGCCTGAAAAACTATTTGTACCTTTCGACCCTTTTCTGCTCTGCAGTTGCTCTAAGAACAGGTCTAAACTAGCATGGGAAAGACGACCTAGGAGTAGTGACCCCAGTCAAAGGCAGCAGAGCCCCCAATATAGGAGTCAGTTCGGGTAGACCAGTAATGCCCATCTGAAGGTAGCCCAGACCACCTACCTGGGGACTTGGACTCTGAGCTAAATAAATGTTCTCTGTAGGTCCTCTGTGGTTTCATGGTTGTTTGTTATGCAGAATTATTCTGGCACTAGCTAACTGGTTCACATGACAAATGAGACATCTGCATAGGCCACTGTGATAGATCCCTTGGGCAGTAATATGCTTAAATTTTAAAACCGTTTTAGTGGCTAACCAGGGAGATCAGATGCAAGCCCCCTCTCCACCTCTCCCCACCGTCATTGCTCAAGAAAGAGAAATTGCAGGGCCCAACAATTTTCTTGGGTATTGTGTGTGCAGCAGAGCGTTCCACTTTGGCTTGTGGTTACCTGCACCCCTGGAGAGAGCAAGTGATCTCTTCATAAACTCCAGCTTCAAAGAATGCCCTATGGCTGCCTTCTCACGTATAGAAAAGATCACACAGCCTTCTAGTGAATGAGTCGGAAATGATGTGGTGAAAGTAGAGTAACACTTTAGTTTGAAAAGAGATCTCTTGAGGGTATGGTCCTTGAGAACAGTCCTGTTCGGCCTCATAGCAGCCACAGACATTCTCCCAGAGGTCTCTCACCTCCACAACCCAGGGGAGGCTGGGTCAATCCCGCCAGGTCTGGCCGTGTGCAGTATGGATGGTGTAGCTTCCTGGGGAGGGTGCCTCTTGAGAGCAAGGAAGAGGGAAGATACAGGAGAGGAAGGACAGATTTCCTGCTCCATAAACTGCCTGGTGCCCAGGCAGGGATTTCAAATCCAGATGAGACGTCATGTCAGACTCCTGAAGAGAGAAGCCTGGAATGTGGGAATTTCTCTGCCCAGAAGGGATCTCTGACTTTGTAATGTTGTCTTCAGCTTGGGAGGACAGAATGGGATTTAGAGAGGAGTCAAAAGAAGAGGTTTATTCAAGCAAGAAAAGCAAAGAGAGGGACACCAGACTCCACGCCACAGTTGTCTACTCCTGGCTCTACCCACAACGAACTGAGCTTGATGTCTCTGGGGCACACCTGCAGCAAGCTCAGAGATCTGAGGTGTGCTTAGGGTGCCGGGGCCTGTGGCATCATCCAGCCTTGCCTCCTGGATGGTCTTTCCCCCAAATGAGTTAGTAATCATAAACTATCATATATTGCTATGATTATAATCATATATATAATATTTAAGTCTATAAGCATATGATTGCATATTTCTAATTATCCTGTTTTCCTCGTTTCCCTTTAGCTTCGTGCAGACTTCATGAATGTGTCACTACTCCTGCCTCCCCTCTTCGCTAGGTGCATATTCTGCAGGATGTGCATTGAAGGTGCAAAATTTCATAGGCTCCTAGAAGAGCCAGAAAAAGGGGACCTGCCTCACCCCACCCTGGAGGAAGTCTGAACTCTGTCGTGGTGAGGTGATGGTGTGGGTGAGGGGAAGTACTATACTTCGTTCATTGTGATAAAGAAGCAGGGTGGGTTTGAGAAGCACCCCATCCCAGATGCTTGTCTCGAACTCTCTGAAACAGTCCATGCAGTCCTCTTTTCTCCCACCACTCCCCAATTTTCTCCATCTCTCCCCTTCTTCCTGCTCCCTCCAGCACAATGATTCATTCATAGAGTGATATTTACAGTAAATATATTGTCATTAAAAAAGTCCTCCGCCATCTTTGTCTTTGCTTTAAAATTCATATATTAAAAAAAGTATAACCTGTTTGGAAAGAAGGATGAACCAAAATTATTTTCTGTGTTTACAAAGCATGCAACTTCTATTCATCGCCTCCAAGTCTCAGTCATGTCAGTGGAACGTAAACATAATCTTGGAATGGTTATTGCATACATAAAGTAATTTAGGTTCTGAAGGGATGGCCTTGACCTGCAGCTCCATTCTTATTAGCAGATGGGGGATGCTGAAAAAGCTAATGGTGAGTTAATTGGAATACAGGGGGATGCTCTTGGGTATTTGCAGGTGTTGAAATGTGAACAATGTAATCACTTAAATGTAAATAATTTGCTAAATAACTTCCAACTCAAATAATTGAACTTAAATGGATAAAGAGGGGAAAGCTGCTTGAAGGTCAAGAGGGAGGAAGGCTGTGGATTCCATGCATCTGTGGAAGGCAGTGCTGTGCACTGGGGTTTGACAAACAAGCAAGCCTTGGGGTCCCGCGTGAATGAGAGAAAGCCCTCCCACTCTAGCATGTTTTAATACATGCTTGATTTAATACAATCTTTGGGATTGAAATTACAGGTGGAGAGCATCTTTATTTTTTTTTCTCTTTTTCATTTTCTTTAAGGTCAGAATTAACATCAAATGTTCACTTTAAGAATGGAAATAGTCCAAATCCTTTTACTAGCAACCCTGAATTAAGAAATTGCAATTTGCAGCTCTCCCACTCCTACTCATGCCCAGTTTGTCTTACTTTAACACCCTAATTTTCTTCTTTGGGGCCCAGGAGGCATAACCAGCAGGTGACTTGTTGACGATCAGTTTTTCCACCTATGCCAAGGCAGATCATGACCGCGGCGGGCCTGAGGCCAAGATTCAGGGAGGCCTGCTTTTGGGGCTGGACGCCAGGAGCACTAATGTCCAAGGGCAGGAGGAGATAGATGTCCCAGTGGAAGCAGAAAGAGTAAATTCATCCTGCCTCTTAGTTATATTACTCAGGTGCTGAGTGAGTTGGATGATGCCCACTTCTGTTGGCAAAGATGGTCTTTGTTGACTCAATCTACCAAGTCAAATGTTTATCTTCTCCAGAAACACCCTCACAAACACAGCTACTGGGTATCTCTTAGCTCAGTCAAGACGCTGTATTAACTGAACCATCACAAGGTTCCATCACTGGACATGAGCTTAAAACTCTGCTACTCCTCCAATATGCTCCATCTAGACACTCAGGAGTGGCCACAGGTGGATGGTAGCACCAGGTAAGGAAGGGCAGTTCCCTTTCACGCCGAGGCTCTTCTCAGATGACAAGACCTAAGAAATCAGGGCTGTGACCAGCACCAACACGCACTGCGCCTGGGTCTGGCTAGGCGCTGCAGCCCTACTGCTGGAGAAGACAGACGTGGCCGCTGACTGACGCACATGCGAGCAACGTGACATGCCACTCCCCTGCGGTCAGCGCGGCGGTGGTGGAGAAAACGCTGTGAGTCGTGGGGGGCCGTGCCACGCGCTCCCTCTCTTTCTCACCAGCATTCAGGGATACGATTTCAAAACATTCTCTGTTAAATCAAATTTTATTGACTTGCTATCCACTTACAAAACTATTTAATTTGGGGACTACCACGTCAACCTCCACGTGTGCAAGTGCTTGGCTCTTCTCTCTCCGCAGCGCCAGGCTCAGTGCTCTGATGTTCCCCCATTACCTTCCACCGTCCACCTCCCCTCCGCTTACTGCCGCATCTGTGACAGTCTACAGTTATTTTTGTTGTGTTCAAAACTCTTTACATAATTTAATGGAATAAGTGCTTGAGGGAATTAAATGTTCTGACACAGGGTGTGACATGGCTGCTAGCCAGGAACACGTAAGAGGTAGAAGGAGGCTCTTGTGGAGAAAGGTAAGAACCAGAATGAGGCAGATCTTAAACATGTGGCTAGAAGCTCCATTCTTTACCGTGTATATGAGTTATTATTTACTAATGTTTGAGAACTAAAGCTACATATATTTGTATCCCTTCATATCCAGAAGAATGTGGGTGAAGCTGTCAGCTGTCCGTTGACATCTGTTTTTCTCCCATTCTGCAAGTGTTAGGCCCCTGCACATTTCCCAGCCTTCTCGAAGATAGCTGTGGCTATGTGGCCAAGCTCTTGTTAGCTGTAAGAGCAAGTGATACATACAACTTGCAGGCTACATCCTTGAAATGGAAACTTTTCCTTCTTCTTTTGGCCAAAACATACAGAGTAGGAAGGAATCAGCCTGTTCCCTGTACACCCCAGGGAACAGTACAGCAACAACAAAACAGGGAATCGGGGTTCCCGAGTGGCTTCAAGGAACAGAGATGCCTAGCCACTTTCAATCACCCCCTACTGTAGACAGGTATATGGGAGAGAAATGAACTTCTGTTATATTCGGGCCATAGCACCCTGGGGTCTCTTTGTTATAGCAACATAATTTGTACCTTAACTATTGTATTGGGTCTCAATATGGTTGCCCAAATGTACTGTTAAATTATGTTTAGAAATTCACAAAGGCAAAGTTAATAAATGGCTATGGAAGTAAACAAAACAAGCACATGAGAAAGCAAAGACTATTAATTCAGAGCTCACTATAGCAAGGCAATCAGCCACTGTCACTTGCATTGGGCATGGTGGAAAGTAGAGGAGTGAAAACCTTTATGGTGGAAAAAGGGGAGGCACCCGGGGTGTCCTGATGGGAGGTTCGCAGTATGGGGAAACTCTGGGCAGGCCAAGAGAAGTGCGGCATTGGTGTGGTGGCTAGGGCATTCATACTGGTTTTCTCTGATTGGTCCTAAGTTGATTGGAGGGTCAAAAAGTAGGGGAGTTGGGAGTTGTTGATGAAGTCCTGGCCATTTTGGACTGATTATTAGAGAAATATTGTTTAGCTTCCCGGATTATCACTAGAGATAGCCTCTGGTGTCCTACAGGCCTGATATATAGCAAGCTGGCCCCCGGTGCAGTTTATTGCAGATGAGGGGGATGGGGACGGGTGTCCTATACAGGTTGCTGCAGGTTGTGGGTTAGAAAGAATTCTATTTCTATGTACAGTAGTCAATTTGTATATTCAGCCTCTCCTGGCTAAGGAGAACAGCTCTGACACAGAAAGAAAGTAGCAATGATGGGTGAGTGTTTTAAAACAATCTCACTGGTAAGAACAGTGGAAATAAGTAGAAAATTTCATTTGTCCCTGTTGGATAGAGATTGTGCTGCTGGGCTGGACTGAGAACCAGCCAAATCTCAGTGGCAAGAAGAGAGGCCCCAAGGCTCAGCAACAGTAGCTCTGTGACCCAGGCTGACAGGACTTCTGCACTGCTCACAGCCAAAGGGCATTAGGACGTGAATTATTCCTGACACTTGCCTGAAAAAAAGCATTCCATGGTCTCAGTGCAGTCACATCCCTGGGGCTAGAGCTAGGGGAGTAAGGCTCCAGGCCACCTTCTCTATGCATCCCCAACCCCCAGAAGCCCAGCGAGTCCCAAAGCACACTTAGCGGATCTGACAGACCAGTGGTCACCGAAAACATTTGCTTTTCTCAGCATGAAGTCAATGTTGCACAGGCCCAAATGTCTGAGGAGGTCCCTGATTGCCTGCAGATGTCTGAACAGCACCCAGCTGGCAGGCCTGCGCTTACTTTCAAATCTGGTTTCCATTCCAGTGGCATGTGGGATGAGGGGACCCTTCTTCATGGGATTGAGGACACCATGCCAATAGCTCAACTTGAGCTGTTTTCCTGGTTGAGCAACACCTCTCCTTCTTGTCATTAGCTGCAGACATTCTAACTCATGCGCTTCAGTTTCCAAGAACATTGAGTGTTGATCTTTGCTGGAGACAAGTGCTGTTTTATGCTTTGTTCTTTCTTGTTACCCCCAGCACCGCAGGCTCTTTCTTCCTCAGGCTCTCTGGGGGCCCTCAGAACTTCAGGCAATCCCAAAAGGTTCTGGGCTCCATTCCTGTCTGGGGCAGGCTCAGGAAGGGAAGTGATTACAGCTGGCCGTCCCGTGGTAGGCTCTTGAGTTTCCAAAACTTAGCATTTCCTAAAGGGAACTCTTGCTTCTCTCCTAAAAGCCTGCCTTCTTCACAGAGGTGTCTTCATTTCTGTAACTGCATCACCATTCAGCTTCCTGGATCAAGCCACAAACCTGAGAGCCATTCTTGATTACCTGTCCCTTCAGTAAGTCTTACCTTAGCTCCATTCAAAGTACATCTTTCTTCCATCCCCACCATCGCCATTTCTTGTAACCACCTCTACCTAGTTCCTCCCACTCATACACTCATTCCCTTACAATCCATCCTCTTGGATTGCACCAGGACCCAGTCTCTTTAACTCATGTATGGCTCTGCATGAAATATCTAAAGCTCTGCATGAATTGCCCCTACCCCCTTCAGCTTAGCCTCTCCCTCCCTCTCTCTGCTTCCATCTTCAAGCTGGTTTTCTCTCCTTCTTCAACATATCAACCTCCTTCTCTTTTCATATTTTCCTTGGCTTGAAATAGTCCTACCTTTCCCATAATTGGCTTCTACTCATCATCTTAAATTTCCTTTCCCAGAGAAGTTTCTTATCTCTGTCTAAATGAGATCTCTCTGCCCTCCCTGTTTTTTGTTATTATTACTCTTCCACAGCAGATTTCATAGCTGTTTAATAGGTTTATTGTTCACTGTCTACCTCACAGCTTGACTATAAGATCTTGTTTGCTACTCTGTTTTGAGCACCTAGCACAGAGTGGCACTGTAAGTAATTTTTGAGTTAATGGATAAATGGATGGATTAGCCAATGGATGAACTTCTTGAGGCTTCAAAAGGACCACATCAAATTGCTCATAAAGGTCATGTGGGTTTATAATTCCCAGAGCTGAGCCAAACCCAGCCAGGCACAGAAATGTAGGCACAATTCTGTCAATTCAGTTCAGTTCAATTCAATTCAAGAAATATTCGAAGAGTATCTACAATGTGTGATAGCCCCTTGAGAAACAATCATGAACAAAAGACAGACATAGAATTTATAGGAAAGAGGGATGGGAGAAAACTTAATCTGCAATGATAGTATAGTTTATAGTGATAGGAGAAGTGGAGGGTGCAGTCAGAGCACATAATGGAAGTATCTGAGTATGGTTTGGAGAGTTCAAGGAGAGGACAACAGGCCTCCCGAACACTCTGATGGCAACTTTTCTAATCATCTTTAGAGCTGGAGAAGGTTAGACAGTGCAAACCTTGGTTCCAGTAAGAGTAACTGGCATGATTTGAGTGCATACTATTAACTAGGCATCATTCTAGGTTCTTCACATGTGATATCTGTTCTCTAGCACCATTTTGTTGGTAGAATTATCACTGTGTGACAAAAATGGAAACTGTAAAAGCAAATGCTATGCTTAAAGCCACTTATTTAAGACAGATTTCTTGGGAAATTGAGATAGACATCTGCATACAGGCAATAGAGTTAGGAGGGAGAAGTTCAACACCACAAAACAGGTTGTTTCAGTTGACACCATGAGAGCTCTGGAACTGCAGAGTTCCTGGACAGGAGGCAAGCTGTTAGCTGTGAACAGCTGAGAGAATGAGTGACTCTGTCCTAAGCCAGGAGCCCATGGCAACCATCAGCTCCCACAAGGTAGCCTGCACTTTGAATACTAATCCATTCATCAATATACATTGTCTACAGAGCCAATACTGGGCTCTGTATTGTTTCTCTTCCTGTCTACCACTACTCTTTGGTATTACTGTTGAAACTCACAGTTTAAAAAGTCATTTACATGAGCCCATATTCATATCCTCAGATTACGTCTCTCTCATGTGCTTCAGACTCATACGCAACTGTTTATTCATCTTCTTCACTTAACAGTTCCAAAAATGAGCCCTATCATGCCCCTCCCTGTGACCAGTTCTTTCCATAGCCTTCCCATCTCAGTTAACGGCACCTCTATTCTCCCAGTTGTTCCAACCAAAATTCTTCACTTCTTTTTCTGAGTCCTCATTAAATCCATTAGGAAATTCTTCAAAATATGTCCCACAGGGGCTCCCACTTCATTCAAGCACGCACATGACCTGATCACATGTCACTCACTGCCTTTCTCAACTTACCTCCTACCTCACCTCTCCTGCTACACAGCATCACATGGTGAGCTCCTTGTTCCCTGAATATTCCATGCATGCTCTGACCTCAAGGCCTTTGCATGGAGCCCACTTCTATATCTTAAAGCTCACTCCTTCACCCCCTTCAAGTCTTTGTCCAGAGTTCCCCTGTTCCAGGAGCCTTCCCTGAACACACTAAATTGCACTCTCCATTCACTGAGCCCACTGAATTTTATCCCTAGAACTCCTTCTAACATACTGTATGATTCAGTTACCTACTTTATCTACCGCCAGTCTCTCCCGACTGAATTGTAAATTTCATGAAGGCAGGGTCTATTCTGTTTTGCTCACCCCTGTCTCCTTAGGTCTTAGAATACTGCTTGGCAAGTAGTGGGCTCTCAGAAGTACTTGTTGACTGACTGAATGAAACAGCAGAGAGGGCATTCAGAAGTGGGCCTGTCCTGTTCCAAAAACATGCTCTGGCCACCACACCTCAGTGCACCTTTCCTGCATAATCCATTTCTTTTAAGACATATGTAATACCACTGACAGGCCAAAAGCAAATCATATCCCTGCATGAGGTAACTGGCTGAGGTCTATGTGTCAGAAGTGATGCCAACTGGGCTTTGTTCGCTGACCAAAATAATTTCTCAGGGTGCTTTGTCGGCAAATTCTGGCCCCAGCCACCTGGGACTGGAAAGTGATAGTGTCAGGGTTTTGGAGCCCTCACTGAATGAGACAGGTGCAAGTTTCTGACTTGCTTAGTGATTTACAAGGTTTTCAGTGGTGTTTAGGGTCACTGCTGAGATGGGGAAACTTGAGCTGCACACTTATGCAACAGTCCTAGAGTCTCCTTCATAAGCCCTGCCTGTCTGCTAGTACTGTTAACCAACGTGTCCATATTCTGGTGCTACCCAGAATTTGCTGCTAAAGAACATCTGGGGAAAAGATAAAATTTAATTTAATGAGAGCAGCATAGATATGAGTCCATCTTCATTTTAAAAAAGGTGTTTTAAGTGTTAAAGCCAGTGTGGGGCAGGGGAGAAGGCTCTGATCTTGGGATTGGAAACCTGAGGCCAGGCTCGTCTTGACTTTTTATTCTATAGTTACATGACTCATTTTGTCTAAATGTCATTTCCTGCTATACAATGAGGAACACTGAACTAGTTAGAGTTGCTAAGCTGATATGCTTTGGGTTGAATTCAGCCTGTACATGGTTTTCTTTTTCTTTTTTTCTAAGAATCTGAATACCTATAGACGGAGCTTGAGATCTTTGTTTTACTAGTTTGCACCATTCCCTGGTTATCTTACACCTGGCCAAAACCATCCATCTGTGTTACCTGCCTGTCTTGAAGTCATTTGAGTTTCCAGTGATAAAAGTGTACTGATTTGAAGAAAGATAATTCTTCCCCATAAATAATGTTACCCAATGGGAGACAGTAGGGAAGGGGAACAATAGCTTTTGTATTCTAGATGAGGAAACAGTTTATATGGTCAATATAAGCTCAGTCTGTTACACTTCAGTTATATTAATTTTGTTGTAATTTATCTTTAAAGACCAGGCATTACTCTTTTCAGGGCCCCTGAAGTTTAAACAGAATATTTTTCTGCACTGGAAAGGAGATGGAAGGAACTTCTTGCAATAAGGAGGGTCTGAGCTGATGTCTCTATACCCCCTCCCACCACACATGCACAGAAGCACTGATGTAAAAACATTAATAAAAACAAGTGGAAGGAGGGAGTCTAATTCACTTATTGGGTGCCAGAAATAGAGACATAAAAACCAGTGCTATGCACATGAGCAGGTGTGGAGGTGGCCAAAGGAGTTTTAGACACAGACATAAAGTTCTAGAGGTGGAAGGCATGGTCTAGGTGCTGTGCAAAGCAGGGGTGATAAATGGGGCCTTCTATATAAGGCTCAAAGTGGCTCACAGAGGAGCCCCGTTCAAATAATTAAAACAATGCAAGAGAAATAGAAGCCATTAAAAAAAAAAGAACAATGTATTTGCAAAGGAACAGAACTTGGCTTGCCTTAAACAACCTGTGCTACATGAATACTCAAGTTCTCACACTTCTCTGAGCTGGTACATGAAGGGATGGTTCTATTTTTATAGCAATCGAATATAGCAAGTGAATATTGATCATTCGGCTCTTGAGATTTCAGAACAAAGGTGCTTATCTCAACATCTAACACTTACGGACCACCTCATTAAGAAAGGGCTTGGAGAGACTGCCCTGCAGGTTTTTCATGACCACTTGGCTTTGGGGTAATGCTGTCAGGCTGGCCCGTCTGTGTTGTTCCTAATACCACCAAATATCCAAACTGGCGCTGCCAGGCTGGGCCATGAGAATCTGCCCCATCATGAGAAAGACAGAAACACATTTGAATTCTAGCCCAGTGTGCCTGAGGCAAAGTCCAAATGAAAACCTTTTTAAGTGGGAGAATTAAAAAAAAAAAAAAGATTCCTAATATCGAAAACTATTGCGCTGGTGGGAAAGGAAGGGACTTCAGGAAGGTATTCTTAGTATAGCTGCTTTCAATGAGTACGTTGAATTAATGATAACTCAGTGTTTGTGTTACCCTATCTGTGCTGTGATACCAAGATATTGTAAGACATTTGGGGTAAGAAGAGGTTTGGCAGGAACTAGGGCATTTAGAATGGGGAAAACAGAACATTTTCTTTTCATGAGGATAAAACTTTATCACATAGCCTCCAATATAATAAAATATCAGATTTTATGACATGTGCTCTTGAATTATACTCTAGTTCTTTTACAAGGGACATGGATTAAGGAAGTGGGTCAGTATACTTTCTTTTCTATTCTTACTAAAGATGCCAGTCCCCTTGCAGTCAACAACTTTTGTACTTCAAACCCCGACCAGACCATTGTCTCTCACAGGGTATAAAACATTTAATGATCTGATGTTGAAAGTTCAGATCCCTGAGGGTTTCTGCTTTGTAAATGGAGACTCAATGTTCCCGGCAGTCCCTGAATTCCTCTTTTTCCTGGAGGAAAGTAAGGGAAAGGGGTGGATCTATAGTTTGGAAAGCCCAGAGTCTTCCGAGAATGCATTGCACAGGTATCGGGAATCTAGAATGAAATTGTTTTATTCATTTCAACTGTGTCTGTGACTAATGACAACTGTCCTGACGTTCCAGGTCTCTGGGCATGGGGGATGGAAGGCATGGTTTGGGAGGCTGAAGTCTATTCTTTGGTTGACCCAGGTTTTCTTTTTTAAGAAGGGGAAAGAACGATCTTGTTTTTGAGAACTGTTAATCGTATGATCATTTTTATTTTCTGATGTGTACAAGCTACCTATTATTACTAGTTTCTAAAGTCAATACTATTTTACTGAATCAGTGAAGGGACCTGGACTTCACATTATTCATTCTAGTCTGTAACACATGGAAAACACATTATTACTATCTTTTTGAAGCAGATGAACACAAAAATCTGTTCCTTCAACCCACAACTAAACATTATAATCACCTCCCCAAATCTCTCACTCAGTACTTTGTCAAATCACTATTTGGAATACAGTCAGACTTTGTGAAGTGCATTCCTCTTACCAACTCATAAAGCATTAAAATAGAAGTTTCCATTGCTCCTTGAGCCATTCTCAAAGGGGAAACTTTTAAATAGTCCTTCTACAGAAGTCACCAAAAGATAAAAAACAGGAAATTAAATGAATTACCAAGAAGGTCTGCATATGATTTTAATTTTTGTTCTTCCAACTAATGAAGATAATATGTCCTGAATATGACACAATGCTATTAAAACAATAAAAGGACAGCAATTACATTTTTGCCTATAATTAAGTTAGTACCAGGATTCACATTGTATTCTTTTTTTCTCTTATAAAGAGGAACTTAAATTTGTATTTTGTTTCTATCAGTGGAATGAATTTTTAAAGTTTCTTGTGCCCTTGAATAGACTTCACTTTTTGGAATAAAATGTACAAAATAGCAAGAACACATAGAAAT
The DNA here is from genome assembly GCA_019455555.1 of Galemys pyrenaicus. Lineage (NCBI taxonomy): Eukaryota > Metazoa > Chordata > Mammalia > Eulipotyphla > Talpidae > Galemys > Galemys pyrenaicus. Next base: position 7,871,776 of record JAGFMF010011381.1, read on the forward strand.
CTGTTTTGACCAAATGATATTGATCCAAATGCTGTTTTATCCAGATACATACATTTTTCAAAATGCACCACATGTGGGCATGTACATGCACACATACACATACCCCAAAATCTGAATAGGTCTCAGTTGAAGGAGCTTTGATTTGTGGTAAATGTGAGCTTCCGAAAGAAATAGAGAATGATTAAAACCAGCATCCCAGAGGAAGGTAATTAATCAGTTATGAGATCTCCACTCTTTAATCTCATTTCAGGGGTTGATAAGGCACTGGGATCAGGACTCTTTAGATACTTGCACTTCTGTCCTTCACATAAAGGGAGTTATTCAACTACAGAAGTTTTCCTGGTGCTTTCTGGAGCAGGTCCTTTTAGTACTTTCTTTTTTTAAATATTTATTTGTTTTTGCATAGAAGAGCTGGGTATAGGTCAGAGGTGCAGTGGGTGAGAGGCTTCACCAGAGACAGAGTGGGGAGCAGAACAAGTGGATCTACTGAAATACACTGCTGAGGGGAGTAGCAGGTGAGACAACAAAGTGTGCTATGCCCTATGTGAGATATCTCCTTGGCCAGGGATCGAACTGAGGCTGTAGCGGTGATAGTGCTGAGACTTAACCCTCAGGCCAACAGGGAGGCCTCCATTTAGTACTTTCTGTTTATAGGCTGAGGGTAGCCCAGCACTAGTCTGCAGGCAGAAGGCACATCATCGCCACCTCCCAGTCCCTGGCAGCATAAACACAGAGCTGGAAGTGGGTGAGGCAGGTGGGATTTGCTTTGTGACACATGTTAGGGAAGCTCCCTGAAGTCACTGTTCTCCATACTTGAAGTTTTCCTGGTAAGGAACAGAAGCATTATTGGCCTAGTGAGCTTAGTATGGTCAGTCAGAATTAAAACTGACCAGTTTCATTATGAATTTTTCTCTTATTTTAAAGATTTATTTATTTATGCATACAAGCACTGGGGTACAGGCCAGAGGTGCGGGGTGGTGAGAGACTCCACCAGACAGAGGAGGAAGCAGAACAGGCAGATGGACTGAAACACACTGCTAAGGGGAGCAGCGGGCCAGGCAGAAGAGGTCTGCCTGTGCCATGTGGGTCCCCTCTCCAGCTGGCGGCAGGGATCGAACTTGTGCTGCAGTGGCTGCGGTTTGCTTCATAGTACATTGCTTAACCCTCTGCGCTACCAGGGAGGGCCCCCATTATGAATTTTTCTAAAAGAGAAGTTAACTTGACTCTGGTCACTAGATCCTTCACTGAAATTGTAGGTTGGATAGTCTATGATTCTTTCCAGTAAGGAAATGTTCTTTTAAGTCATGACTGAATAACTAAAGTAAATGAAACTGACTGTGCCCACCAGTTGAAGGACAAGTGTATAGTCTTTCTAAACCAAGCTCGCTCACAGATGAAAGGCTATGTAGCAACAAAGAATGATGTTATAGGAGAGTTATAAAAATGTTCATGCTCTATTTTTTAATATAATATGTAGTAGTAAGTACAACATGATCCAATTTTTATGAAAAGCAAATTACTTACATTGTAGTAGCTCAATATTTTAAAAGACTCCATTCTGTTGCGTGAGGCAACTTCACCGTGAGTAGAAAGAAGTGTGAGATGACATCTGAGCGGTGACCTAAAAAGAAATATTTGACATTTAAAACTCTGTGAATTTATTATTTCCATAAAAAGAATTTTTTTAAATTTGAAAGGATATACATTAAAATATTAATGGTGTATACCTCTGAGTGGTAGGGTAATTCATAACAACCACCTTATTTGCTTATGTGTTTTTTTCTGGGTATATTTTAGGGTTTAAGGTATTTATGCAATAAAACAAATATTAAAAGTATTTTTAAGTATTTCCAACTCTTATTTAAGTGTACAATTCAGGAGATTTTAGTATCTTCACAAAGTTGTGTGTCTCACTCTAGAAATCTATAATCCTTAATAATAATCACTTCCCTCTCCTTCCCCAGTACTTTGAAACCACTAATCTACTTTCTATTTCTAAAGATATGTTTATCTATATTATTTCCTATCAATAGACTCATACTACTTAAGGCTTCTTGTGTTTGACTTCTTTCATTTAGTATAATATAGTCAGGAGTTCACCCACATCACATTGGTACTTCTTTTAAAAAAATTAATAATATTACATTGTTGTACCACATTTTGTTTATCTAGTCACCAGTTGATAGATATTTGGGTGGTTTCTACCTTTTGGCTATTATGAATAATGCTGCTATGAACTTTTGTGTGTAAGTTTTTGAATGGACAAATGTTGTTCAGTTCTCTTAGTAAATCTTACTAATAAATACTGTGTGCCATGTATCTTTAGATTGAACTGTTTTCCAAAGTACACATGTGTATTCTTTCACATTCCCACCAAAAATGTTTTGGTTTCAATTTTTCCACACTCTGAACAATACTTGTTATTGTCTAGTTGATGATACCCCATCCTAGTGGATGAGAAGTAGTATCTTACTGCTTTTTGTTTTTTTTTAATTCCCCAATAGCTGATCATGTCTTACAGCTTTTCCATGAGTTTGTTGGCCATTACTATGTATCCCTGCCCTTTAAAAGTTGGATTGTTTGTTTTTATTACTGACTTATAGAAAAACAGTATGGGACAAACTTTTAGCTATACAGTTCTAAAAATATAAACAACTCTCACTTAGATTTTTGCCATTCTGTATCATTCACTGATTTTGTTTGTCCTCCTGCTTTTCAATGTCATGTTATTGAAATGGTTAATTTTTTAATATTAGAATCTTTAATAATAATTACAGAGAAATGTTTCTTGTCTGTCAGAAATTTCTAAAAGTTGTCACTTTTTAAAATTCCAAACAGAAATCGGTTGTTTTATGACTATGAAATACATCTATATACACTGAAAGAAACAAACAAACACTTCAAGGAATTCTCGTTTCTAGTTCTACATGTAAGAAGCTAGGAAGTTGTCACCCTGTCTTAACAAGTAAAAAACTCAACAGACTGAACATCTACAACTCTTCTAGGATTTATAGGAGAGGAAAGGACAAAGAGCAAACTATCACCGTCAGTATTGGAGAGACAGGTGAACACAGGAAGTTGTGACTTCTTAGAGCAGAGTCTCATGGCTAGAAACTACTGTGAGAATTGGTGACAGGGTAGGAAAGCTGAACTGCAACTGACACTAAGCTGGAAGTTAACTGTAGAAAACTCTGCAAGTAAAAAACTCTTGGGAGACCCAGTAATTTGGGAGCCTGAACAATTCTGTGAGATTTACCATCAGGTGCTTGGCCAGATTCTCAGTGACTACCAGATAAAGCATAAAACATCCCTTGTGCTTCTGGCAGCGGGAGAGGAAAGGAATTATTTTGAAATACATCAGAGCACTCACTTCTTTTTAACATGGTTCGGCTTCAGAAGAAAATAGTTAACCAAAGTCTAACCTGCTGAGGTATTATCAGAGCCTGGATGACCTGGGGGAAGGAAAACACACAATTCCAGTCCCCTCTAGTTGTTCTCTCCCACCCTAGGAAAAGAAAAGAAAGTCTGAGAAGCACTCGCACAGTTCCTAGTACACAGGCATATATGCTCACTAAAAGCCTCAGTCCTAATCTAGGACGGCGGACCACTTCCTCCCACCCTTCACTACCACATTACTGAAGACTTTTACGGCAGCTGTTTTTATCCAGGACATTACATCTAGCTATCAACAAAAAAATTACAAGGCATACCAAAAGGCAAAAAACACAACTGGAAGACAGAGCAAGTATCAAAACCAGACATGGCAAGGATATTGGAATTAACAGACCAGGAATTCAAAACAACTATGATTAATATGCTGAGCTCGCTAATGAATAAAGTAGACAGCATACAAGAACAGATGGTCAGTGTAAGCAGAGTGATAAAAGTCCTAAGAAAGAACCATAAAGAATAGCTAGTGATGAAAAACACTATAACAAAAATGAAGAAGTTTTTGATGGGCTTGTTGCAGGTTAATAGATGGAAATAGCTGAGGAAAGAATCTCTGAGCTTGAGGCTATCTTAATAGAAACCTCTTAAAATGAAAAACAAAGAAAACAAAGACTGAAAAAACATACCAGATTATCTAAAGACAGTGGGACAACAACAAAAAGTGTAATATATGCACAATGGAAATACCAGAAAAAGAAAGGAACAGACTAAATATTTTAAATCATTTTGATTGAGGATTTCCCCCAAATTAATGTCAGGCACCAAACCTCTAATCCAGGAAATTGAGAGAATACCAAGCAGCAGAAATGCTTAAAACCCAAATAACCCAAAAAAACCCCATACACTTGCACATCAAACTACAGACTATCAAAAAATAAACAGGAAAATCTGACAGAAGAGGAAAAAATAACTTACTGATTTAAGAACAAAGATAAGAATTATAATATCTGACTCAACCTCACAAACCATGCAAGCAACAAAAAGTAGAGTGAAATATTTCAAGTATCGAGAGAGAGAAAACCCCACTAACCTAGAGGTCTATATTTTGCAAAAACACTCTCTTAAGAGTGAAGGAGAAATAAAGAATTATGCTACCTTACAATGAATTTTAAAGGAAGCTCTTTAGAGAGGGAAAATGAGAGATATGTCAACAATCTGAATCTACATAAAGAAAAGAACATTCAAGAAAGAATAAGTTAAGATAAACTTTCTGTTACATTTTCTTATTTCTTTTGTTTTTTTTTTTTTTTTAAAGATTTACTTACTTATGCATACAAGCACTGGGGTATAGGCCAGAGGGTGGGGGGTGAGAGGATTCACCACAGACAGAGCCGGGAGCAGAACAGGCAGATCAACAGAAGTACACTGCTGAGGGGAGCAGCGGGCACAGCAGGAGAGGTCTG
>JAGFMF010011381.1:7876633-7913477 GCA_019455555.1 Galemys pyrenaicus
CCATGTGGGTCCCCTCCCTGGCCGGCAGCAGGGATCGAACTCGTGCTGCAGTGGCTGCGGTTTGCTTCATAGTGCGTTGCTTAACCCACTGCGCCACCAGGGAGGCCCCATTTTCTTATTTCTTAGTTGATCTAAAATAAGTTTGTTCGAAATCATAGCAGCAACAATATAGCCAATGCTTATATAATATATCCAATATATCCAATGTTTATGCTTATGTAAACATATATATATACTGATAAATACATATATATAAATGAAATGATGAAAGCTATGATATTAAGGCCCAAAATGAGGAATTAGGATTATTTTGTTATTATGCAGTATTTACACTACCCATGCAGCAGTACAGCATTATTTAAAATCTTTTGGTTAGTTGCAAGTGTGTATTGCAATCCACTAAAAAAAAGTTTTAAAAAAGGACATAACAAGTTATAAAAAAGGACAGAATATACAAAGAACTTTTGAAACGCAACAATACAAAAATCAAAACTCAATTAAATGTGACAAAAATATAAACAAAGAGCTCACCAATGAAGATAGAAAGATGCAAACAGCATATGAAAACATGCTCCACATCATATGTTATCAGAGAAATGCAATTTTAGACAACAACAAGATATCATGATTGTCTATTAGAAGAGCCAAACTCTGGAACACTGACATCTAAATCCTGGAGACTGGAGCAACAGGAGCTCTTATTCATACTGGCAGGAATACAAAATGGTACAGTAACTTTGGGAGCTATTTCAGTGATTTCTTATAAAACTGAACCTATTCTTGTCATATCACCCTGTAATCATACTCCTTAGTGTTTACACATACTTGTTGAAAACTTATGACCACACAAAAACTTGCAAGAACACAGCAATTATACTTGTAATTGTTAAACTTGGATGCAACCAAGATGTTTTTCAGTAGGTGAGTGGATAAACACACTGTGATACAGCTATATGACAGAATATTATTCAGTGCTAAAAAGAAGTAAACTGAAGTTATAAAAAATATGGAAATTTATGTACATATTACTAAGAGAAAGAAGTCAACCCCAAAAGGTCACATATTGTAAAATTCCAATTATATTATATTCTGGGAAAGGAGGTACTCACTCTATGGAGAGAGTGAAACAGAATTTGCTAGAGCTTAGAAGGTAAAGGTGGGGAAGGATGAATAGGCAGACCACAGAGGAATTCTAGGGCAGTGAAAATATTTTGTATAATAATACAATGATATCATTATATATTTGTCTAAAATTATAGGATGTACCTACCACCTCAAGAATGAAAACCTATGGTAAACTATAGATTTTGGGTGATTACATGACAATATAGGTTCATGAATTCTAACAAATGCTCTACTTTGGTGGGGATATTGATACTGGGGAAGATTATGCATTTGTGAAGTGTGAGGGTATATGGGAGACATTACATCTTTCCTCTCAATTTTGCTGTGAACTAAAATCGCTGTTAGAAGAATTCAAATAATAAAAAAGTGAAAATCATTTGTAATTCCACATCACAAATAGAAAAACTGTCAACATCTGCCAGGTATGTGTGTGTGTGTGTGTATACACAATTAAAATGGGAATGTAATACACATGCTTTTTTCTGATTTGTTTTTTTAGTCAACATCTTATAGCTAATGGATCTACACCTTCAACTTGGATTAGGTATCTGATAATATGAACCTGTATCTTAATTTTGAATGGTTACATATTACTCAATATGTGGGGGATGTACCATAATCTATTTTAAACACGTACTATTAGATATATTATGTCCATATTGTCTTATTAACACCATACTGTAAATTTCTAGAAATGGAATTGGTGAAAGGGAATGTCCATGTATCATTTTGAAATTTAGTGTAAAAATTTCCCATCAGAAAGGTTGTACCAATTTATATAATCAATACTGTTAATGAGGGTGTTCATTTTTTTTTTCAGTTGAACTTTGTTTTTCCTTTTGTTTTTTCTTACAGTGTTTGTTTCCTTTTCTAGGTGTAGTCCCCATAGAATTTCCACCACCAATTCACCTGTGCGCCATCACCGTAGTCCCTTGTGCTCTTCCCATCCCTGCCTTGATCTCAATCCCTCCCCCTTCCCTGCAGAATGTCTCTGATTTGTAGCTGTTATTTTCATTTTGTCTTGTTGTGTTTTTGTTGTTGTTGATGATGATGTTATTATTATTTTATTTTTTCCCTTGATCCCCTATATTCTTCCTATAAGGGAGGCCATCCGGTATTTTGCTTTTTCCTTTTGACTTATTTCACTGAGTATAATCCCTTCAAACTCCATCTATTCTTTCATGAATTGCATTAGTTTATCTGTTTTGATTGCTGAGTAGTATTATATTGTATATATATATACCACTTTTTTTTTGATCCAGTCATCTATTTTCGGGCATTTGGGTTGATTCCAAGTCTTTTCATTATAAATAATGGTGCGATAAACATAGGGGTGCATGTATTCTTTTGAATTAATGTTTTTATGTAACAGTGTTCATTTTTACAGCACTAGGTTTCCTCAATCTTTTTAATCTTTGCCAAACTTTTAGACAAAGAAATGATGTCTTATTATTTTTAACTGGCATTTTTTTATTTCCAGAAATGTTAAACATATTTCCATGTGTATGTTGTCCATTTGTATTACCTATTTTAAAATTTTCTTGTCTATGTGCTTTACATAGAAGCGCCAGTTCTTTCTTTAGTAGGACTTTGCATATAAGGAACATTGTGTCTTTGTTCTGCATGAAACACAATGATCTCATTTTAGTAATGCTGTAATGTTTTTGTAATGTTGTTCTATAACTTTAATTTTTCTCTTCCCACTAGATTTATGGAATTCTAGGACATTAAACATTATATACAAGCTCTATAAAATACCATTGCTTGTTATCCTGGACTTCTTTTTTCCCCCCTGTGTTCTCTATTGCTTTAAGTTTGATTACACACTCAGGCACTCCTCATGGAGAGAAGGAATTTATGAACTTTTTGTTGAAACAAGAGCAATCTTCAGTTTATAATTATCTGGAAAAGTATTCTATTCCCCACCCAGGCAGAAACATTGGGCTTAGGATTCTCCTTCCATATTGTAATATCAACAATATCTGTCCTGCCCTACCATGTGATGAGTTGTCATTTAACTGCTTCTAGTTTGCCTTTACATGTGTCATATCCATACATTCATTGTTTAATGGTATTTTGAACATAGTTGACAAAACTAGATTCTTCCTGAGTCCACAAGAATCCAATTCTTGACACAGCTTCTCACCTACATGGTCTGGCTTTCCAACAGCTCTCAGAGCATGGTCCCTTCTTCTAATGGGCTCTCTGTTTTCTAATGAATTGTTTTTCTATTCTTCTGTCCTCTCCTACCCCACCAAATTCAATAGTTCCTTATACAAAAAAAGAGTAATTCAGAAGTTTAAGAAATGAATGTAATTTAAAGAAGTAAAGTAGGAAAGAAAATAATTGTGTCTAACTTCATACATAAGATTATTGCTACCCAAGCATATTTCTGTTACTATTTCCAGATGGTTTTGGTATGTATATTTCTAGGCACTGAAAACACATATAGACCCAATTGTATATGCTTGTTTGTATAAAAAATTATTCACACTATAATCTTTTGTAGACTTTTTAAATTAAAAAAAATCCTACACAACACTGTAAACTAAATGTTATCTCAATAAAAAAAATAACAAAAAATCTCAGATTTTTTGGGACTCAAAATATAACTCTGAATCATCATCTAAAATAATTGTGGTTTTTAAAAATAATCTATGCTCATTATAAATCTTCAAGCAATATAGGAAATATAATAAAGTGATAAATCAACCAAATACTTTTACTTTGAAATTACTAATTACTATTATTTGATGAAATTTATTCTAGACGTCTCCCTTTGCACAGATATAGATAGAAAATAAGTGAAATATTTTAAAAAATTAAAATAGTTTATTTACTATGTGTTCTTTTAAATAAAAACACATTATTTAGCACTATTAATAATAAATAAGACTTAGAATCAACCCAAATGCCCAAAAATAGTTGACTGGATCAAGAAAATGTGTTTTATATATATATGTAATAATAGTCCATGTGTATATATATATATATATACAATGGAATATTATTCAGCAATCAAAAAAGATAAACTAATGTCATTCAGAAACATGGATGGAGCATGAAGGGATTATACTAAGTGAAATAAGTCAAAAGGAAAAAGAGAAATACCAGATGGTCTCACTTATAGGAGGAATATAGAGAGTGAATGGGAGAAAAAAACCCATCATCAACAACAATAAAAACACAACAAAACAAAATTAAACAGACAACTACAAATCAGGGACATTCTGCAGGGAAGAGGGAGAGATTGGGATCAAGGCAGGGATGGGAAGAGCACAAGAAACAATGGTGATGTTGCACAGGTGAATTGGTGGTGGGAATTCTATGGGGACTACACCTGAGAAAAGAAAACAAACATTGTAAAAAAAAAAAAAAGAACAAAAACCAAATAAAATATATAAAAAGTAATATTGAAACACTTAATTTAAAAACGCATATATACACAGTAAAATGAACAACTTTAAGCATACACCTCAATATATATGTCCATGACATTCACATACAGGGCAGGGCATTATACTGTACCAGGAGGCTCTCCAATGCTCTTCCCAGTTACTGTTCTCCCACTTTCACCATGGGGGACATTTGTTTTGCTTTTAGATCTTCTATAAATGGAAATCTATAGCATGTATTCCTTTGAGCCTGATTTCTTTTGTACAACATCATGTCTGTGAGGTTAATCCAGGTAATTTTGTGCACTGTAGTTTTTAAAATCTGATTTGAATTCAACAGAGGAAAAATATGCTGATGTGAAACTAAAGAAACTATTGTTCTAGGTCAATAATCTCTCACTACAAGAAGTATTAATTTGTAAAACATTCCTTCGAGGTAAAAAAAAATATTAAAAAGATTAATGATTAACCATCAATTTTTTTTTCTATTTCTTTTTCTATTTTTAAACAGCAATGACTCCTGACTGTGAAAGGCAAATAGTTGGTGTATCTGTGTCCTTATTCTCACATATTTTTGTTGGGTATATTATTTTACTGTCTAAATTGATAACATTTTGATTCTGTGTTGCAACCAGAGTTTCCTCAGATGTTTAGTTTTACTCTCTACTTAACTGAATTAATTGTTTACACTAATGCTTCCACTATGTCTCCATTTGAGATATTATTTTCTTGCTTGGCTGTATTTCATTGCTGAGTTGGTTCTTCAAAAAGGGCCTATGAATTGTTCATGTTTGAGAATATTTCCTTTATATATCATTCATAATTTGGTTAAGTATAATATCCTAGAGTCATATTTTGACTTTTAGAAATGTTTTTGTATTGCTCCATTGTCTTCTGTGATGTTTTTATGGATGATTTGGAGGTGACTTTGATTTTTCTTTCCTTTGGTGACTTTTTTTTTCTGACTGAATGTTTGAAAATTATTTCATGTTCAGCAACTTAACCAGACAATATGTCAGTATCTGCTGTTTTGTGTAAACTTTCCTGAGATACAGACCATGCCCTTTCAGTATATATCTTCTTACACTTCACTTCAGGAATATTTTATGTGCTATATTTTTCCTGTGTAATAATTATATATGTGGATATTTTTTCCCACCACCACTCCTTGACTCCTCCTCCCTCCCCCTTCCCTCTTAACACAGAAACATCACTTGATTTAATTAATATTTGCTAGTTTTTCATAAGCACTTTACATGCTCAAATCATCTGCTATGTAAATGTCCAATATTTGTCTTTGTCATTCTAACTTGCTTTAATGTCTTTGTCATTCTAACTTGCTTTAATGCACATAATTCCCTCAAACTCTTTCCATTTTACTATAAATAGCAGAATTTCATCTTCTCTTAAGGCTGAAGTAGTCCATAATGTGGGTATACCAAGCCGCCTTGATCCATTCTTTTACCAGTGGCACTTAGGTTGTCAAGTCTCAGCTAAAGTAAATAGTGCCATAATAAACTTTGTATATAGGTGGATTTTTTGTTTTGTTTTGTTATTTTATTTAATTTTGCATTGATGGTTTCTTCTCTTTTGGATAGATGTCCAAGAGTGGGATTGCTGGATCTTAAGGTATTTGCACTTTTAGTTTTGTTTTTCTTTAAGTTTTTTAATGTATGCATACAAGAGCTGGGGTACAGGTCAGAGGTACAAGGGTGAGAGGACTCACCAGAGACAGAGTGTGGAGCAGAACAGGCAGATTTATTGAAATACACTGCTGAGGGGAGCATAGGGTGAGGCAGGAGAGGTCTGCTGCGTCATGTGGGCCCCTCCCTGACCACTGCAGTGGCTGTGGAAGCCCCACAGTGTGGTGCTCAACAACTTGAGCCACCACGGAGGCCCCTGAATTTTTAGTTTTTTTTTTAAGGTCAATCCACATTGCTTTACATACTCACTATATCTGTTTACATTACCACCCACAGTGTAATAGGGTTCCTTTTTCTCTGTGTCTAGCACTTCTTGTTGGAGGTCTTTTTAATCTGTGCCACTTTTACTGGGATTTTAACCTCCCTCTCTCTTACTGGGAGTAATGATGAACTATTTTCCCATATATCCATTAGTTTCCTGACTATCCTCTTTGGTGACTAATTGGTGTTAACTGGAACTGAAACCCTGGCATCTGTACTCCACTTTAAACTGGAACAAAAGGGGCCTGCTCTGGCTCTCCTGTAGCTACATCCCACACCAATGGATAATAAATTCAGGCAGCCAACAGGATGTGCGCTCCAAAGTCAGCCCCTCTACGTCATCTTTTTTTTTTTAAAGATTTATTTATTTAAGCATACAAGAACTGGAGTAAAGGCCAGAGGTATGTGTGGCGGGTGTGTGTGTGTGTGAAAGGAGTCATCAGAGACAGAGTGGGGAGCAGAATGGGCAGATCTACTGAAATACACTGCGGGTGAGGCAGGAGAGGTCTGCTGCGCCATGTGGTCATCCCCCTGACCAGGGATTGAACTCGTGCTGCAGTGCCTGCAGATGCTTTATAGTGCAGTACTTAAATCCTGGAACCACCAGGGAGGTCCTTTCCCTCCACTTCTACATCATATTTGGGGTACCTACAACATTGGACTCCTTATTTTCAAAGTTTTCCAGTCCACTTTTAGGCCCAAGGATTTGAATCTCATTTTCTGTGATTGTATGACAGTCCTATAAGCCCTTTCCCATCCCAAACACCTAAATGTCACCTGGAAGAGGTGGGATGGGAAGGTGGGATTCTGAAAGATTGAGCATGTGTTTTAAAGCCACGGAGTCATTAACATACAAAAAGTGTAAACTGAAGAAGGCTCTGATACCACAAATCAGAAAGCTTAAATTATTTACCTACCCCTCTCCATTGACTGAGATGGTAGAGATTGTAAGGCAAATTAAATTCATGTGGGAATAGCATTTTCTTTGCACATTTGAATATACTGTGTGAATCTGGGAGTCTTATTAGATATAAAGCATATCATAGACTTTATATACATAAAGTGGTCACTAAAATGAGGCTATGATAATGACAAGGACAACAATGTGATTCTGATACGAACTACCCAGAGTTAGTTTAGACTCGACACGTTTGAGGACGTGATCTCCAGTCAGACTCCCCTCACTCCAGACATCTGTAGTCAGTTCAGGGGTTCCCAAAGCCACTGCACTTCTGATGGGCAGTTACAAATCAGGAGGTCCCCAGTATCCTCTCACGTTCCACAATTCACTGGAATGACTCATGGACCTCAGGAAAGCACTATACTTATGGTTCCAGTTGTATTATAAAAAATGCAAATCAGGACCACCCAAATGACCCATAGGGCAGGATCTGGACTCTCCCAAATATAAAAGCTCTTCTGCGTCCTCAGGATGCATCATCCTCCTGACACATCACCAACCAGAAAGTCCAGAGTTTCTCTTGAAACTCTTTCTTTTTTTGATTTAATAGTTTTATTTTTCAAAATGCACGGTTGGTAGGACTTACTCAGGCATCTTGACCAGCACTGGGGGCCTCTTCATCCTTGGTGTTTCTGGTGTAAACTACTTGAACTTAGTGTTTTGAAACCAGCTCAATAAGACCTTTGCTAAGGAGATCCTGCAAGGTTTCCCAAACCAAGGAACCACAAATCTGCAGCCTCTTAGACATGACCGTCGTGGTTATAAGCTTACAGTTGTGAACTTCCTTACAGAATTTGTCCTAAGTGACTCTGCCAAACAAGACTGGGTTATTAAGCTTGTCCTGAGCTTCACCTTTGAACATGTCTTCTCTTTAGTCTTGCCCTGAGAGTTATTTCTGGATCTTTGTGTTTTTTGGTCAATGTTCCTGCAATTTTCTTCTTAATGGTCTTGGGTGGCATCCTGAAGCTCAGAGGTCTGCAGCTATGATGGCAGCTTTGCTAGAATCTCCATTGAGGTTTGATTACATAGGCACAGTTGACTGAATCACAGCATGTGGCTGAGCTTAATCTTAGTTCTTTCTCCCTGCCCCAGACATTAGGCTAATATCACAAGGCCCAACATCCTGCCGTCTGATGATCTGATGAGTCTCTCTGGTGCAGCCAGTCTCCACCCTGCATCGTCTTGTTAGTGTAAACTCAGTTATGGTCTCCCTGTGAGTAACATTCTTATACACTGGGAAATTCCAAGGATACAATCACATCATAAAAAACCAGTCACGATTTTTATTGTACAATGGTGATGACAATAATGATTTCTAGTGTACCCTACTCCTCCTAATTCAAAAACAAAATGCCTTAACCCAATTAAAAACCTATTGTTTTTTTTTTTTTAAATGCTTATGAAATGAGTCTCAAAGGGAAATTTGAGGTTCATGCGTGGGTGGGTCTACCCTTCAAATCCTGCTTTGGTATAGAAGAGACTCATGGCCTGAGCTTCAGCTAAGAGCTTCTTGTTGGTTGAGCCTCTCTAGCACACATTCCAAAATCTCATTGACTGTTAATTTCCTTTCCTGTGAGTGCTTCTCCTGTTAACCAGCCTCTGGGCATTTTTCAATGGAAAATGGAATTGTTGGTTTCCCTAGCTCCTGTTTATAGTCTAGTGAATTGAATGATGAATCAAGTAATTACCATATCCCAGGCTGATGGAATACAAGTGGAGGATTAAAAGCAGGAGAATATCAAGTGGTTCATTTGGGTCCACTGGGACTGGGGGAGGGAAAGAAAACTGAAAAGGAGAAAGATGTGTTGCCTTAAACAGCGGAAGACACAACATTTAAATAGACCTTCTTAATGAGCATGTGTCCCCTCTGGGCCAACAAGATGTCAGCAGATGGGCTGCACCTGTCTCCTGAGAGCCTCACACAGCAAAATCAAGCACCTAAAAGCCTAAAATGGGAACTGGAAAACCAAGTGCGATTCCTCAAATATACTTCATCAAATAAGGTCTGGGTTCTCAAAACAACAGGTGCTTCTCAGATGGGGTGCACCTAACATTCCTCCGCACACCTACATTCTCTGAAGATGGAGCACTATTCAGGGAATTTTAGAACCGATTTCCTGGGTCATTCTTAGACTTTCACCAACAACACTCATTTATCTGTTTAAATTATATCAGGTTGTTTGGAGATACACACACACACACACATACAACAGCTGGAATTAAAACAACCTATATGTCTCTGGGGCCTGCTTTGCAAAGGATAATTTTAACTCAGGTGACAACTTCACTAGCATTTTGGAGAATGGGGAGAGGAAAGCTGGAAGAGCTATTTCCTTAGCTGTTGCTAAAGGTAGCATCTTAGAGTTCTTGGAGCAGAGTCAGGAGATAAAATGGCTGGTATTTCACCTTGACCGTATTAACCTAACTCAACTCCCAGTACATAATGCAAATATTTATTGAGCCTCTGCTCACTGAGGAGGGCAGCCTGGGAAGGAGAGGGTTCCACTGGCGGCTGCATTTAGAATTCCCCCTTCCTCCCAAGCATGTTTGTGTTAATTATCTACTTGATCAGGGGGAAGCATCCTGGAGGGCTTTATGACATGGACAGTGGCCCTAACCCCATTCCCCTCTTGCAGAATTGTTGATCCTGTGGCTGTTTACAGACACCAGGGGAAAGGTTACTCAACAACATTCCATTCAGTCTTTAAAAGATGACATTCCAGGCGCAGGTTCATGCTTTCGGAGTTGCTCCTCATTAAGTCAAAAGCCAATAATGACTTAAGGAGAGAGGAAGCTGAAACCTAATAAACAAAGACCCAAATCAGAGGAGAGGGTGCAGCAGTCATCCAACCCAGGTTTGAAATTCCTTTCACTCCAATAGGGTTGAAGGACTTTGTTAATATCCCTGTAGCTGCAACAAAGCCTTTCCTCCTCACCCGTCCTCCTTCCCCATTCATTTTCTCACTGTTTCTTGACACGAATTCTTTTCTAAGTGCCTTAATCCCATTCACCAGGTTTCCAAACTCATGATCAAATCACTTTCCAAAGACCCCACCCCCAAATAGCATCACATAGGGAATTAGGTCTCAACTTATGAATTTGCAGGGGTGAGGCACTAGCCTCATAAATTGTTAGCCTATAGTACTTCTCTTTGCAGAGTTTCTCATAAAACCCTGCATAGCTTCAATTTTAACTGAGGGTGAAGTCTGAGACATGTTTTTTCATTCCAGATTCCTCAAATTATCTTTCTCATCTTCTCCACTGTCATCACCCTAATTAAGGGCCCATCATAACCTTTCTGGAGCACAAACCCTAGCGGGCAGAACCTGCTGCTTTCCCAAACGTTCCTTAGACTGAGTGATGTTTCCAAAGTGTGCAAATATGCCCGTGTGATTCATCTGTTTAAAACTATTAACGGGCTTCCTTTCGCTCACAGACTAAACAGAAACTTTTTAAAGTGGTATAATAGATCTTGTATAGAAAAGTAGTGAAGACGCATAAAATTGTAATTTTTAATAAGAAATTGCCTCCTTTCTGGCAGAGCTCTTAAAACCCTTGCAATTTCCTATGATAAAAGCAATGAAGATGTCTTGATAATTCTAAGGAAAAAAAAAATCCCAAAGTTTATGTTAATGAGGAGATCTTTGGGTGGGGACTGGTTACTAGGGAACCCAACTTTGAATAGAGGGTTGGAATTTTCATTTCTCCCCCTGACCTTCATGGAGAGGAGAGGGGCTGTAGGTAGATGAGCAAGGATCTGCACAAACAGTGGCCATGCAATGAAGCTGACATGAAAACCCCAGCAAGGAGGGTTCAAAGAGCTTCCAGGTTGGTAAACACCTAGAAGTGCCAGGAGAGTGACAAGCTTAGAGGACACAAAAGCTCCATGCCCCTTTCTACATACATTGACCTACATGACTATTCTCTTCTCTTCCATATGGTTGTTCCTGAGTTAAATGCTTTTATAATAAACCGATAAACATAAGTAAGTCATTTTACTGACTTCTCAGAGCCATTTCAGCAAATTAATAAAGGAGATCATGGGAAACTCTGATTTATAGCCAACTAGTCAGAGGTTGACAACCTAAACTTGCAATTGGCAGTTGAAGTTTGTGTGTGTCTGTTTGTCTTGTAAAACTGAGTCCTTAACCTGTGAGATCAAGTACTATCTCCAGGTAGGTGGTGTCATAATTGAATGAATTGGTTGGTAGTATGAAAAATACACATGTGCTGGATCCCTCTCTGAATAGTCCTTTCATATCAGTCAGGATTCAAACAGAAAAAAAAGAAATCACTCTAGATATTGTAAGAAGGGGGTTTAATATAGAAATTGGGTGTCAATTAAAGAGTTAAAAGGCCTTGAGATATAGCTGGGTCTCCAAGAATGCCATCACAACCGGGGAGATAATGCATTTGCCAAAATTAGGAAGATAGGGAATCAGCACACACTACCATGGGGACAATGTAGGTGTTAGGAAACTGCTACCATCACAACAACTGGACCATCATGTAGCTAGCAATTAGACTAGCTAGCAAGCTGCTGAAGGAAGCCCACAATATCGCCAGGAAACAGCCAAGAGAATCAGGACCAAACCCTCACCACTATTCCACCTCCTAAACCTTGAGCAGTACACACAGTTGGTGGAACCTAATTTGCATAGAGTGTTCTGGTTGCAAGGGAATCTTGGAAAAGTCGTCCTTAGCTATCCAGGGCAAGACAACAGAGCAGAAAGTAGGAATGGAGGCTGAGTATCTAGCAACCAAACCCCCACACCCTTCTCTTGCCTTCTATTATTGCACAATATTCTAGTTTTCCCCCAACTCTAGGGCACCATTTCCCCTTGTCCTTTACAGGCTGATGTTACTCAGGACTCAGACCTATCTTTCCATCTCTGTATATTTTCTTTCTTTCTTTTTTAAAAGATTATTTATTTATACATACAAGAACTAGGGCATAGGACAGAGGTACAGGGGGTGAGAAGATTCACCAGAGACAGAGTGGGAAGCAGAATAGGCAGATCTACTGAAATATACTGCTGAGGTGCGGAGCAGCGTGGAGACAGGAGAGGTCCACTGTGCCATGTGAGTCACCTCTCTGGCCAGGGGTCAAACTCTTGCTACTGCAATGGCTGGTGATAGCTTCATAGTGCTGTGCCTTTAATGCCTATATCCCCAGGGAGGCCCACTGTATAGTTTCCTTCTGGGCAATTCACACTCTTAGTATGAAATCATCATCTCTAGCCAGGCCTCTTTCATACATGGTATCCCTATCTCCAACTTCCTACTGGATCTCTGCCTAGATATGTCATAGGCATTTCAAGCTGAACAGATACAAAATTAAAATAATCATATCGCCTCCTCAAACGGATTATCTCCTGTTGTCCCTAGCTCAGTAAATGGTGATATAGTCTCATTGTCAAGCAAGAAACCTAGAAGTTAACTGGGATTCCTCCTATTCCATATAGCCTATGTTAAAATGGGTTCAGAACCCAAGGTTCTTGACCGGAATAGTCTTTCCTGGGGCTGGTTATTTAACTGACTGGGCAGAACCTCTCATTCTCCAGTTTTATTTACTGTCCAGGGCTCCTGGCTTGGAAACCCATGTGAAATTCAACCCTGCTCAATTCTTCTTTTTTATATTGGAAGGGCTTGGTTAAAACCGACCCCATGCCCAACCGTCCAAGGCATTTACAATATTAATTTTATTATTAAAAGTGAGAGCTAATGGGTATGAATCAACATTGTACTACTCTAAATGTGTATTAATTCATTAAAGATTAGAGATATTGTAATCTCTTTTACGACTGACAAAACAGAGTATGGGAAGGTTATCTAAAACCTAAGTGGCTAAGCAGAATCTTAAACTCATGGCTTAGTATTTAAGCACCAACCAGCGTCACCTCTCTTTCCTGAGGATTAGGTTAAAGTTTGTTATTCCAGTATACAATTCCTATGATTTGGTCAATATGGAGATATCAAATAGACAAAAATCTAAGAGAGCATTATAAGGGCCAAGAAGTTTTGTCAACATAACTGCTGTTAATTTAGCACATTCTGAGAGAAAATTCAGCATATTGAAAAATATCATTGAAGTAAATTCTTCTCTTACTAGGAGGCCATGTGTTATTTAATGTCCTACAATTTAGTGGGAAAATCTTTGAAATAATTTTATCTGGTCTCAGGGACATCATTTATCTTGTGGCTGGTACATCAAATAATACAAAAAAAATCACATCAACGAACAATTAGTACTATTATTTAAATATCTTAGTAAACCAAAATTGAATAATATATATAATTTAGTATATTTAAAGATGAAAAGGGAATATATTTTAAAATTTGAGGGTTATGTAATTATTAATCAATTTACATTCATGTCTCAGTTGTTACATATTTTTATCTCACTCCTGCAAGGCCTGTACAATCTAACCCTGGCCTGTGTCTCAGTCCTCCTTCCACAATTCTCCCTCTCAATTCTGTGCTCCAGCAGTTCTGGAAGCCTCACATCCTCAATGTCCTCTAGTCTTCTTGGAATATTCTTCTTCCTATTCTCAATCCTGAGCTACAGCTTAATAAGCACTTCCTCTGGGAGGTCTTCCCTGCCCTCTGGAATAGATACAACTCCTTGACTATATTAGCAGAACCCTCAGGTCTTCCCTCAGTAAAACTCTTCAACCACCACTGTGATCACTTACCCTAGTCTGTCTATAAGCCCAACGAGGTCAGGGTGACCTCAGCCCTGCTGTCTGCTACATCTCCCCAGTCAAGCAGATGGCCCTGAACATAAGCTACTCAATAGCTATCTGCTGAACGAATGAACATCTGTTTGTGGTCTGTCAAAGCACTTTGCAGTCACCTTTAATAGGCTATAGAGATGTTTATTTTTAAACTACTGCAATGTTGCAGATGTTTATTTTTAAACTACTGCAATGTTGCAGAAAGTTAAATTCAAATGATTTTCTAAGGGAATTAAAACTGGGTTTGGGAACCAAGATTCTTGATTGCCAGAAGTGTTTCTCTAGGGCTGGTTATTTAAATGACTGAGCAGGACCTCTCATTATTCTTCAGTTTTCTTTTATTGTCCAGAGCTCCTGTTCTCCTCACTCCAGCTACAACACACCATCTTAGGAATCTCCATATTTGAGTGTGGGCAGGCCCTTTGTGACTTGAAGAACATTTTGATCACTAGACTTTTGTTTACTGTTGTTGTTTTAAACATGCAAACATTGTATTTGGTTGATCTGAGATTAAATACTTCTTGAGAGTTTCATACCTCAGCTTATTGGTGATCTCATGAAGTTTCCATAGACTGTGTGTCATTCACAACCTAAGGATCTGGAAGGAAACCCAACTTTAAAATGCAGTTCCCAGTGATTTCAGCCTGAAAGCGATATGTCTGTTTTTCTAGCATCTGAAAGTCACTGGAATGTGCATTGGCAATATTTCTAGACCAGAATTCTGGGGAACTGGCTCACTTGTCTAAGAGACACAGTTAAGTTAAAGACACTAAAATCTCAACAAGCCTCTTGACAACTCTGCTTCAATACACAGATGACTGCTTTGGAAACCAGCATATCTATTAGCTGAGATAAACAGGCACTTGTCCTGCAGAAGAGTATCATCCAACTGGTATTAGACACAAAGTTTCTGAGAATGTCATTCTATTACAAATGCTGTAAGCAGTAAAACCATTTATTAATACAGCTCAACAGTCATTCATTCAACATGTAGTGTCTGCATAGAGTCTACGGGCCAGCCGCTGAGCTGAGTTCACATGAAGCAGATGCACTCTGTGCAACTGGATGAGCAATTACAGTGCGCTGATAGAGGTTTCCACTGGTGGAAGGAGTGACCACCTGCCTTTGGAGGAAAGGCAAACGTTCAGTGTTAGGAAGGAGACCTCTGCTTCCAGAAACACTTAGGAACCTGATGTGCCTAGACCACAGGGACCCCTAGGGGGACACTGAGAATGAGTCTGTGGGTGCATGATGACTTGATCTTCATAAGGTGACCTTAACAACCATTAGTGTCATTTCCATGAATCCACCTGGCTCATTCTTGGACCATTTTTTTATTTGAACACCTGTGGGAAAATGAATTCCATCTATATGCTATAGGCCCTGCTGTATAAAGATGTACTTCCTTTTATTTATCCTAAAATACTCACTTAAATGATCACCAGCAGGGTCATTTTCCCCTCTTCTGTAATTACAGCATTTGGTGCTCCTACCTAATCCCCAGGTGTCACACAGATAAAGACTGGCTTTGAAAGGCACCATTGAAATCCTGATGGGGTAACTATGCTCACCTAGAAGTCAAAATCCAACCCCCATCCCTTTACCTTCCACCTCACACCCACGACTTGCACATTGCTTTTTTGTCACTTTCCTTTTTGATACCACCCTTGATGATAAGGTTATTCTCCTTTTTGATACCACCCTTGATGATAAGGTTATTCTTTTATTTGCCTTAAAAATAAAACCAATTTATTAATGTGCAATTAGAACTAGATCTGCTCAATGACTCAGGGTAGCCAGAGCAGGAATCTCCCCAGGTAGCCAGGAAGAATATGGACCTGGGCTACTGGCTAGAAGAATCTAGATGCTGAATGGTGCCAGGTGTTGATAGCCTGGGGTATCTATCTCCAGTATAAGGACACACATGGTACCTTGACTAGATTAGCCAAGTCTGAGAACTGCCCAGATTTCTACCCAATTGTGTGTGGGATGGGCCCTACCAAGGTAAGTCTCGGGAGAGTCGCCTGCTTCTGATACCATAAGGACAAAAATGTTATGGGAAGGGAAAAGTCTTATAGGTGGCATATAAAGTGGCTTTTGAATAGCTTTTCTTCTCCCCAGAACCCTTTGAGAATCTGTCCTAAAACAAGGTGCTACTGGAGTTGCTCTGGAATATTTAAAGGGACAGAATTCTAGTCTCACACAATCTCTGAAGTAAATTATTTAGCCCCCTTATAAGGTTTGACTTTCCTTCCACAGGCTGAGAGAACAGAATTTGCCCTGGGCCCTGCCTGTTCATTTCTACCAACTTTCCTTGCCCATCTCAGCCTTTTATTCTCTCAGGACAATGCCATCCACTCCTATAGCAGGCAACAGAATGAGGAGCTAGATGAAGACCACAGATGCAGTCTGATCCCAAGTGATGGAGAGACGGTAAGAAGGAGGAAAGAGAGGAAGGGAGCTTCTTAGGCTACCCAGCAATCTACGGGACTTTGACAGGCTATGAGGGGTCTTCAAGTCAAGGTGCCATTAGAGGAATTCTAGCCTCCAAGGAAAAGACTGCTATACTCCATCGGCAGAAAGCACAGCCTCCACACCTGGTGGCGGAGCGCAGAGAGCAGCAACTGAATGAATGACTAGTTGCTGGTGCACGTGACGTAGCTCAAATTGTATGACAATCTTGGATTTAGGGAATATGCTTCTTCTAAAATAAATATATTAGTGGGGTATTTTCAATGATCAGACTGAGTTTCCAGAACAACACAAGACCTCGAGGGAAATAGTTCATGTTTGATGGATATTCCGTTAGTTCCTGATCTCCACCTTGGAATACTCTAGAGGAACAAGATGGAGACCACAGGTTCCACTGGAAACCTAGGCCCTACCCTTGCTTTGATCACTAAATAACAGGATTTTTTTTCTCTGAAAACTTGTGTTCCTCCTCCTCCTCCTTCTTGGGTTAATAATAGTTCTAAAAGATGTAGTAGATGTGAGAATGTGTTAGCTAGTACTTAATGCCAGTCTAAATCTGGATTGTATTGCTATCATTTATGGACTGCAGGTTTCAGAGTAAGAGGACTATGGAGTGGTGGGGGCAAGTCAGTGAAGCAAAAGGAAGATGTGGATGGGGCATTAAGACTCCCCTAAAATGTCTCAAAACTGTGCTCTGAAAAACTGCATAGGGGTTCAGAGAAGACAGACTGCTTAAAAGGAGATCAGAATTGTTTGACAAGTAAGGTGCATGAGCCATGATTTCCATTAGTATAATCTTATATCAGGTGTAAGATAGGATCTTGGGGTTACCAGACTCAGAAATAATTACACAGGCCAATACTCTTCTTTGTGAAAAACATGGGTAGTTCTGTAAGTGTGAAGCAGTACTTCCTGACAGAGAAGTCTGTCAATCATTTACGAGGCTGAGAACCACGTCCCTCAAAATGTCTAAAATGCCTGAGCCAAGCTGGCAGAGGACCTCGGAAACATTACATGCTGCTGAGAACCATGTGTGTTGGCAGAGGCCGCTCCACGCTCTGCACACAGACCAGCTCAATCTCAGCTCACCAGAGACGACCCTTGAGCACCCGCCCCAGAGCACACACGGGAGGCCCCTAGAAACAAGAGAACCTTCCTGAGTCTCCGAAGCTGGGTGATATGCTTGGAATGAATACCAGCAGCAGGGACCCAGAGATGTGGGTTCCAGGATTCACTCGATTAAGTCAGTTCTATGACCTTGGGTTATTTCCTGAACTACGTCTTTTTCATCGGTAAGCGGAGCTCCGACAGTCTTCCTCCCAGGTGTGTTCCACGGATTTTAGATTTACACAGGTCAAATATCTGGCACGCAGCAAATGCCAAATAAAAGAGAAGAATTATCATTTAGCTTTGTGGGGAGTGGAAAATACACCTGGATTTGGACCCTGGTTTTGCCACTAACTATCAGAGTCTGAGTAGGGCAATTAGCCACCCTGAGTTCCACTTTCCTTATTTATAAATTGGGGGAAGTACTACTTACCCTTTAGTAGTAAGAATTAGAGTTAATTTAAGAAACGTGCCTGTTACACAGTGGTTTGCACTCAATAAAAGTTATGTGTTAGGATTATTTGTAGATCAGAGCAAGACTGAACATTCTTGATGTTGGTTTTATAGGACAAATATGGGTAAGCATAATAAATCAATTTGAGTTGTTCTGCATTAAAAAAAAAAAAAGGTGTTTTCTAAAACAGGTGATTTTATTTCTCCAGGTTAGACCAGTTCTGAACCTAGGGGTCAGCAGAGGCAGAGACCAGGACTGGCCCGGGGCTGCCCCGCCTCCTTTGGGGTCCTCCTTTTGTCCATTTTCCAGGAAAACAGCTTCTCCTCCAGCCTCAGGTCCCCTGAGGTAAGCTGGAGCAATAGGTCACCACTATTTAAACTGCCACAGAATTTTCAGACCATGAGACTCCTGTCTCTCCCTCAGCCTGAGCTGGCCCGTCCCCAAGAAGGAAGGACGCCAGGAGGTGGAGGAGGTTATAAAACCATTTTATATCCATCCTGTTTTTAATTGATTTCACAGCAGGGGAAGAAAAATCAGAATCCTTCCTACATAACCTTTCATTGCGGGAGTTCTCCTCTGGTCAGGAAATCCATCAGGGAAGAGATGCGTGGGTCTGTGTGTTCTCAGGTTTCTTCCCCACGGTCTGAGATCCTGTTAGAGCCTGGCATGAGGGCTGCTTCTGTGGATCCCCGGAGTGCCCCGTTTACACACTGGATTGGACAGAGGTCTAGCCCTGCTTCTGTCCCCGCTGCTCTGGTCTGCAAACAGGTTAAGTCTTGCCCACTTAGGTACAGCGCACATGGGAGCTAGGGCCTCGGAGCCCCTGAGATCCAGAGACTCTGGGCTCACAGTCCATGCTCTTGGGAGTCCACAGTCCTCCTGTGACTTCTGGGAAAGGGGGTGGGGCTAGAAGTGTCTAACATTATATAATTACCTTTGATATCTCAAATTTTCTGCATTTTGTGGCAGGAACACATCCCTGAAAACGATATGCGAGTTGTTCTTGGTGAGCTCTAGTGTTTGCAAAGTGCGATTACATAAAATGTGCTACAGTAAAGAAATAACAAAAGCATGCATGTTTGGGACTGCCATTGTTACAAAACGGTTCTGTCATCCAACCATGGATGCAGAAGTGACTGAGTGTCTCTGTTAAGTATTTTTTAATATAAGATCTTCCTTTAGGGAGCGGAACTGGGTGACTGAGGAACAAAGAGACCAGGGGACTTTGTCTCTTCTTAACCTTTCCAATTCCGCACCATTTACATGTACAACTATCATGTGCCTGTCTGTGTGTGTGCAAACACACCCCCTGCACATATTCCATATACCTTATCCCTCTCCTCATATCCCCTAACATGCCCCAGCCCTCCCCTCTGCAGAGTTGGTCCTTTAAGGGCTGATTTTAAACTGCTCTTTTCCCAACGACTCAATCCCTCCACAGTCCCTACTGCCCTTTCTAAACCCTGGCAGAATTTCCAGTCTGTTGCTAAGCTCGGGACCCATCACCAACTGCCTCACAGTGTGACTGTTTCCTGAGAGCAGCACTTGTCTCTGGGCAGTTCCTTAAGGAAAAAGACTTGCCAGAGCTCAGCTTCCTTGGATCCCTCACAACACAAAGCTGAATGAATGCACTGGAGATAAAAGCAAATGAGATAATTTTGAAGGAAAAGGCTATGGTTAAAACAAACGCCCTATAGAACCTGTATCTAATACCCGCTATAAGCTCTTACTGTTGGGATGATGAAAAACTGCCTGTCATTGACCTTATTACCTGTCTCTTCTGCTGCAATGAGAACAGTTGGGTCTTTTCCAGGAAATGTGTTTTGGACAAACACCCTGATATAGGAACATGTAACTATGGAGAATTGTGGGCTAGGTGTCTAAAACTGAGACTTCAACAATTTTTTTTTAATTTGAAAGAGATTAAAAAGAAAACCTTATGAATAATCTTATCCAAACCTTTCCTCTAAATAAGAACAAAGACAGCAAGTGGAGGAGAAGGCTAAGGAGGGACGAAGGTGGTACAGAGGGAAAATGCTTCCAGGCAAAAGTCCCTGGTTAAAAGGCATCTTCTCTGACATCACACAGGGAGCGTTTCCCTTTCTTTGCTAATGGAAACTCAGAAGGGAGAAGAATGTCCCCCTCCTACCTCAACAGAGTAGAAAGTGTGAACCTAGAGGTTCTTAAAGTGCTCCTCCCTTCCCCCACCCCAGTATGACCAGCAATTCTCATAGTTCTCCCTGATGTTTTCTCTCAGTGAACTGCTTATCATAAGAAGCTTTGCCCCAAAAGACCTAGGCCTGTGAGAGCTGCTGCAGTTCCTCAGCTCCCCACAGGCAGTCACTACTCCAGGCAATTCTTTCTGCCTTGGGCATCCCAGGAACCTCTCTCTCCCAGGAACCAAGAACTCACTTTACTCTGCAGCTAAAAGAATCATTTGGCACCTCTACCATCATTTCCCACAGCCCTTCATCTCTAAACCTAAGATCCAGGTGTCTGCTTTGGGACCCTAAAACAAAGTCTCATTTCTTTTAATGTTTGCGCCCCCACCTGCTGGGAGTAGTAGTACAGCTAGCCTGCCAGGCAGGCTGTCCCTCTTTCTCGGGATTCCTGACAGATGCACTTGGTGAGCAGCTGTGATTCCATTTGCCACTTAAGGTTCCACCACTGCAGTCCATGCCTCCGTTCACTTCACACTCCCTTGTAATCCATTTCTCCAGAATGTGCTTGTTTACACATATAGATTCACTGCAAGTGGGCACACAACACCTTCCCCACAACCCACACCCCATCACGCCTCACGATTTAAGCCCTCACTCTAGGACAGATGGCACTGCTTCCTGAGGAGGAGTGGATTGCGCTATACTCCTGGGGCTCACAGACCCTAAACCCTATCCTCAAGGCCCTGTCTAGCTGTTATCAGGCTTCCTCTCCCCAACAAGAATCTCCTAACGGGATCATGCCAACACTGATCTAGACTCCCTCTAGAGACCCTGCGGACTGTCGCCTCCAGGCCTAACATCTGTTCATGCTGACCCAGCACTTCTGCACAGTTGACCCCAGAACCTCCCTGACTTCTTCCCTTCTCCGTGGGAGAAGGGAAACCCTCTCTCGCATTCCTCAGGGCCCAAATAAGACAACTGTGCTACTCAACTTTATATTTTCCCCAAGGACATACACTAATCTCTAGGATCTTTAAATACTTCAAGTTACATGGCAAAGGGAGTTAATGTTTCAGAAGGAATTACACTTACTAATTAACTGATCTTGGGTAGGGAAATTATCCTGGATTAGTTATCATGTTGGCTTTAGAGACAGAAGAAGGGACAGGAGCCAAAGAAGGGAAATATCCTTAGAAATGGAGAGAAGAACTTTAGAGCCTCCAGAAAGAAACACAATCTTGCCAACTCCTTGATTTTAGCCTTGTGTCAGACTTGTGGCTTGGGATCCGATAGGATGATAAATTTGTGTTCTTTTAAGGCATTAAATTTGTGGTTGTTTGTTATGGGAGCAAACAGGATACCAATACATGGGGGATACCAATAATTCAGTCTAAAGCCTTACTTTAAGAACGTTTCTCCAGTTCTCCATGACTTAGCATCTCACTCTGCATCTGTCATAATCAGATTTATGATGTCTTCATCATTTGTTCCAAGAACTTACTTTATTTTGGTGTAGAGTGTTTATCTGGTATTTTCCTTGCAAACAAGAAACTCTGTTCCAAAATTAATTAAAGTGTCCATCTCCAGAAACCCAAGTGACAGTTCTCTTTTACAACAATCCCCAAATAGCAATTCCCTTTCTAAAAGAGTACACATTTTAGGTTTCTAGGCAGCCTGGTACATAAATCACAGACATCTCTCTAACTCAACTTCCCTCTGCCCCCATGGCCATTAGTAAGGTTCGGGCCAACTCTGTCACTTGCATGAAAAACTGAAACAGCCTTGCTCCACTCTCATTTGGTTTCTCAACAATTATAGTTGGAGAGATCTTTCTAGAATGTGATCATCCTCCTCCAGTTTATAAACATGCAACTGTTCTCCACTGTTCTCAAGATGAAGCACAAAACCGTTACAGGGCCTCCAAGGATCAAGTCCTGCCCGCGTGTCTAGCCTCATTTTCAGCACACACAGAACTACTACCAGTACAGTGACAAGCTGCAGGCTGGGCTGGCGAAGAAGGGTCTCTCGGTTTTGTAGACTCAAGTTTGTAGTACATAGCTGGGGCAGCTATGAGTTGAATTGTGTCACCCCAAACTCATATGTCACCTTAACACCCAGTATCTCAGAATGTGACTTTATTTGGAAATAGCATTGTTGCAGCTGTAATTCATGAAGATGAGGTCAGTCTGGAGAAAGGCAGACTCCTGGTCCAACATGACTGATGCTCATATAAAAAGGAGCACATTTGGATTTAAGTACACACATGAGGGCTGTGGCACACGAAGACTTGAGCTGCACTGACACAAGCCAGGGAACTACCAGAAGTGAGGAGATAGGCCTAGAACAGAAGCATCCCCAGAGCTTCCAAGAAAATGAGACCTGACGGACACCTCAATTTTGGACTTCTGACCTCTAGAACTGTGATGCAATAAATTTTTCTTGTTCTAAGCCATCAGTTAGTGGTATTTTATTACAGCAGCTCTCGAGAAACTAACACAGTGACATCCCTAGTTTCTCCTTCATTTCCTATTTCTCTAGCATTTGCCATCAGTACACATTATTCTATGCAGGGAAATGTTTACACCAAAGTAGGGGTATGTGAGAGTAAAGGTGTGCATTTTCACAGTTCTACAACCATTAAAATGAAAAATGAGAGCCCTTTCTCCTCGCACTGCTCCTCAACCTCATGGAAACCGGTTGCTAAGAAGAACTCATTAAAGGAGACCAACTAGTCAGTTTGCCCTCATTTGATTGGTTTTGCTCTCTTCCTCCTTAGAGATAATGAGGAGAACTCAATAACTCAATACTCTCAAAACATCAAATGTTCCAAGGAGAACAAAACCTGGCTTTAATCTCCTTCCTTTGCTCCTGCTTCTTCCACACAGTTAACCCCAATCCTTATGTTCTCTTAATTAAAACCAATATTGACTGGACTTCCCAGTCCCAATTAATAAGAGGTGAAGCCAGCTTGGCATGCCTGTGTTCCTAAAGCTGCCCTGAGCAAATTTTGTGTGAGAAAATATTTTGTAAGGAGAATAACAAACATAAGCATTTTCTGCTCCTTCTAGTCAGGGTCATTTTTCCGTTTGGGACCCAGAAGGCTCATTCTCAGGCAAGCCCTACCGTCTCCTGGGAGGTTTACATGGAATGGGCACTCACGTTGGCTGAGCATGGCTAGAACCAAGGGCCAGGAAAAGGGTCAGGGACTCACACCAGAGTTGCTCAAGTGGTCACAAGCACTGAGGCTGATCCCTAGAGGAATGACATAGGTGAGGCCACTGAGCTGAAGAGCAGTCTAGGGGAGAAGGAGGAGAGGGAGAAAGAAGAAAAGAAACAGAGTGAGGACAATGAGGATCAGACTAAAAATAGAGGGATATCAAAGCTGATATAGGTAGAGAAAGCCCTCAGTATCCTGAACCAATGTTCTGTGGTTCGGTGTGTGGAATCCTCAAAAGAGCCCTTACTAATTTTGCCACTCAAAGGTGGGTTAGTGCCACAGGCTGGGCTGGTTTTCATGCAGAAGGGCCAGGCAGTGCCATGTATGGGATTCTGTAAAGGCCAACCCAGCCCAAATACCTATGCTATAAGCCTGATGTTTGCCCTAGCTTTCTTTATCATATATCTCTATAGATAAAATCTTTGTCTTGGAGCAAATAATAAAAGCTATGACTTTTTAAATGTTTGCAAGTTCCAGGCACTGTTCTAAGTGATTAACTGATTTTAGTTCATGCATTAACCGATTTAGTCTGTACAACGGCTTTCTGAGGGAGGTGCCATTATTATCACATCTTCATATTTTAGATGAGGAAACTTGAGTGGCACAAAGCAGTGGAATGACTAACTGATGTCACAGAGCTGGAAAGTACTAGAATCAGAATTTGAAGCCAGTTTGGCTGAGTTCAGTGCCCACATTTTTCCCTTTGCAGTATACTCATTCCTGAAATGAAAACCAGTACATCAGAAAATTTACCACCAAGGCTTTCAAAGCCATGTGTTGCTCCCTAATTGGGTTTTTCAGGATGAGAGATTGTTTTGAAGATAATTAATGAGAAACATTTGGAACCTTGGCCTCTGCGCACCTCTTGGTAATTTTCCAAGTGGGTTCACAAACAATTACTGTTCACACTCTCCTGCCTCCCCATACACACACCCCTAAGGTGTGACTGGAAAGCAGTAAGGCAGATTCCACAGATCATAAAGCTCAGTCCCAAAAAGCTGTTACATCAAGTACCATTACTTAGTGTTTGGAAACTAAATTACAATACTGGATGATAGAAAAATGAGGCTGCTTGTCATCTGAGTATACTGACACTTTTGTCTCTGGAAAAATACTACCTAAACTTCTAAAAGCTGCGAGATTATATAAAAGTATGATTATCAAAAACAATAACAGCCATTGCAAAAATAGTGCTTGGGCAACTATTATATGTTAAGATAGAATTCTAGACCTGGAAATTAGCTGCATCATTTACAGTTGAGAATACTGAGGCACAGAAGGGATAAGGGCTAAAAGGACACATCCCAGGTCATAAGTAGTTTTTAATGCAAACTGTACATTAAATTCTCCTCATGGAAACTGCTAAATACTCAGGGACATGGGATACCCTCTAGACCTACTGCATGGGAAGCTCAGCTGCATGGAGTTTGAAGGGCACCTGGGCTGGTTGATTAGAGACAAGAACTAGTAGCCAAGGGTCCTGACCCAAGCGTAACACTCCCCTATCATCTCCTGTTATCGACCTTCCAATGTTTCCTTTTTATTCCTAGGATAAATAAAATAGAAAAACAGGAAAGAACACAGCTGTCTCTGTTTCATACTCATACACCAATTTTTATACAACGCATCCCTGTACAGAGTGCTCCTATCTCTATTTTGATATTTAACACAGTGCATTTTAAGGCATCCCCTCACACTGGACCACAGTGATGTCTTGTAAGTAACTTACTTTATTAAGTCTTGCATGCCAGACAACCAAAGTTCCTGGCACAAAATAAAAGTTCAATAAATGTTTGTATATAAGAGCGCAGAAAAGAGAGTGTGGTGGAAACTGCCGAGTGCATGAGTAAATGGGAACAATTGGAATCTTTTACTTTCCAGGGCCAAGGTATTCTGAGGATAGCCTTTCGATGAAAGGAAAGAACTAATTTAAGGGTCATCAGGAAATCCCTGATGTATTGATGGCACAGATTGATCTGGTGTTGGAAGTTATGTATTATGTTCTAAGAGCACATCGATTCTGTATACAATAGAACCTAAAATATAACAACATCAATAAAATGCCATCATTGTTTTGTCATTATTGTTATTTCATAGTCAAACCTAAAACCAAGCCAGGAAAATTTCCAGGTAGAAGCTCAAACCCAAAAAGTTGAGTAGATGCTAAAAGTAAATGGTCTAGCAGGACATCAGAAACAGGGCTGGCAGATTTGAGTCTTAAGACCAATAGAAAGAGTTAAAAAAATTATATTAAAAAAAAAAGAGAGAGTTAGGCCTAGAGTTTGTAGGTGATAAGAAGCAGAAATTTACCTCTTTGAAAAAAAAACCTTAGAGGTAACAAGAGTTGCTCCTTCCACGAAATGAGGAACTAGAAATTCTGCTCATGGTCTAAGGATACAGCAGGAAGCTGACCATCTGCCCAGCACTGTGGGTGGTAAAGAGTAGCCCTCCAGAAATCAAACTTCCAAAATTGTTCCATATGTGGGTGTTTAGTCAAAATTTCACTAAACCATAAGGAAGTGATAGTCAAAAAATAAATACAAAGGTATCCAAGAATGGTCCCCACCAAGGCAAATATCAACCAAATGATCTGATTCAACCAAATGAATCAGATGCCCGCACAACACAGACGCATTCACTTTATAGGAAACAGTGCCTGTTGAAGATGAGGTCATGGTAAATGTCTCTAAATACATAAACAAAGCAATTTTATTGAAATATAGTCAACAGATAAAGTAGTTGGAAACATATCTCACAAACTACAGATAATAGGACAATATGAAAATGTTTTTAAATGAATGTTTAAAATATTCAAAAGGAGAAAAAAGTAAAAGACAAACAATAGCAGGACATTATGAAAAAGGGAGGTCATAAACACAAGCAATTCTGACATGACCGTGTGTATCTGAAAAATATAAGCAAAGGAATGGAAAACAATAATGGAATAGAGTGAGGAGTTTGGGACAAGTTTAGTTTATAAAAATATCATTGGTCTTCTATTTTAAAAAAACCTCTATATTAATAAAGTAACCTCATTTATAATAGCCATAATAAAACCATATGGGAATAAATATAATAAGAAATATTTAAGAGCTATATGAAGAAAACTTTAAAATGCCACTTAGAGATGCAAAGTAAGACTTAAAAAATGTAAAAATGAAATCCTGTTCATGATATTATTATGTCACATATCATGGCATTAAAAAACCATTAAAAATTTATTCCTTAAACTAATCCTGCTTATTTATTTCTCAGAAATAGAATGGAAAGAAATAATGGTCAAAACTCTTCTAAACTCAATTAAGACTATATACCCACAAATCCAAGAAATTCAGCAAAACCCAAGAAAAATACAGACAAACCACACAAAATATTTCATAATCAAATTACTGGAATCAAACAACAAAGATAAAATCTTAATGGCAGCTAGAACAGAAAATAAACAAATTAT
This sequence comes from Galemys pyrenaicus, assembly GCA_019455555.1. NCBI lineage: Eukaryota > Metazoa > Chordata > Mammalia > Eulipotyphla > Talpidae > Galemys > Galemys pyrenaicus. The sequence goes on from JAGFMF010011381.1 coordinate 7,903,679, forward strand.
ATCGAGGAGAACAAAGAAAAATACTACTGACTTCTCATTAGAAACTATGCAAGCCAAAAGAAAAAATTAATTATGTTTATAGTACTGAAATAAAAAGAAATCTAGAACTTATATCCAGCAAAAATATTCTTCAAAAGTAAAGACAAAATATTAACATTTTAAAGCAAAAAAAAAAAAAAACAACTCAAAACAACTGGGTAGAGTCACTGCCAACAGATTTACACTAAAAGAAATGAAATAGGCTGTTTTTCAAGCTGAAAGAAATAATACCAGATAGAAATTTGGATGTGTACAAAGGAATAAAGAAAATGAGAATTTGTAAATAAGCCAACAGAGAGCTTTTAGACATTATGAAATAAACATTAAAAAACTCAATAAATCTAAAAAGGGTAGGAAAAGATGAAAAGCAAGATTAGAGATCAACTGGGACAAAAAGGAATCAAACAACAAATGATTACATTTAAACGTAACTTAAGTCAATCAACAGTTACATTAAATGAAATGTAAGACAACATTTTATAAAAATTAAAATGGTCAAACACTTGAAATAAAAGACAGAGATTGTCAAATTAGGTAATCTCAACTAATGTTATTTATTTGAAGGTAAAAATTTGAAGAAAACCTACCTTAAATACAATAACTAGAGAAGTTAAAAGATAGGGGTGGGAAAAATGTGTTAGCAAACTATTGATATAATGAAACTAACTTTCATATGAGATGAAATGGATTTCAAGACAATGATTATTTTCAAAGATAAAGGAGACATTTCATAATAATAAAGTGGCCAAGTCCCCAAGAAGACATGATCCTCCATGTGCACACATACCTAAAAACAGTTTCAAAGTCTGTATGAAGCGAAAACTAGCAAAACTGAAAAATACACAGAATCTCAACATTTTTCCATAATTGACAGAACAAGTAAATAGAAAGTGAGTATTGATATAGAAGATTTGAACCACACTTGCCCTATTTAACTTTTATAGAACATTATATCCAAAAAGGGTAGAACACACCTTTTCAAGTACACATAAATATTCAACTTACAGAAAATTATATTGAACCATAAAATAAGTTTGGTACATTTTATAGAACTGAAACAATACTCAATATGTTCTACAATCACACCACAATTAAATTAGAAATCAGTAACAAAGAAGATAGATGGAAAACCTCTAAATATTTAGGAATTAAACTATGCACTTTTTAATTAGCCCATGAATCAAAGAAGAAATCACAAGGAAAATTAGGTGTTTTGAGCTGAAGAATTATGAAGATACATTAAAAAGAATATATAAAGATATATTAAAATTTGTTGGATGCAACCAAAGCAGTGTCTCAAATGAAATGTTTAACGTTAGATGCTTACACTAGAAAAGAAAATAATCTCAAACTGAAGGAAGAATCTAAGTTTTCCTCTTAAGAAGTTAGGAAAAGAAGAGAAAACTAAACCAAAGAGAAAAACACAGATGGGTCAAGATGGAGTATGACTATTAACAGACTATTACAATGACGATAACTAAGTACACAGGACAAAAAGCAAAATACAAACTTTGAAAAAAAAATACAGGAACTTTGAAAAAAAAAAAGCACAACAAAAACAAAAAGACAAGGACAAATCAGAAACGGTGTGGGGAGGGGAAGGGAATGGATTGAGGGCAGAAAGAGCACAAGGGACTGAGGTGATGGTGCACTGGTGAAATGGTGGTGGGAAATCCATGGGGACCACAATTGATGTCAAATATGTATAAATAAAGAAAAAGAGATAAAAAAAGAACCCTGATAGGTAGTAAAAAAAATTATATCTGCATTTCTAATGATTTATCATACAACTTTTATTAAAGTGATTTCTATAATTAAAAAAAAAGTAAAGACAGTAAGCAGATTAGAAAGGGGAGTCAAAATTTGAAGAAGCAATCTACATGAGGGTGAGTTTCCAGGGTCCTCGCCACCCCAAGTCTTCTGTGTTTTGGGCTGTAGCCATTGTCCTGGTGAAGTCTCTGGTCATGAAGAAGAATCAAAAAGGGTTTATTGCCACCAGACCTGCTTTTAAAAAAATGCAAAAGGAAATTCTTCAGGCCGGAGGGAAATGCTATCAGAAAACTGGAGCTTAGGAAATGAAAAAGACATCAGGTACGCTAAATATCTGAGTTAATAAAAACTATTTCTCTCCTTTCAGTTTCTTAAAATATGCAAATATGTTTTCTTAAAATATGTTGACTGCAACAACCATAAAATTGTTTGGTACAAATTTCCATGTATGCAGATGTATTATATGGAGACAGTTATAGCATGAAGAGGGAAAAGTAAAGAACAATAAGGTTGTCAGACTTCTAAGTTCTATTTGAAATGGTAGAATATTATCTCTAAGAAGACTGTGAAAGTTTAGGTATGTATATGTAACTCCTACAATACTAAACTAAATAAAATTTAAATAATTTTAATAAAAATAAAATTAAGGGCCTCACTGGTGGTGCAAGGGGTTGAGCGCTGCACTGTGGGGCTTCTGCAGCCACTGCAGCATGAGTTCCATCCCCAGCCAGGGAAGTGATCCACATGGTGCAGCAGACCTCTCCTGCCTCATCTGCTGCTCCCCTCAGCAGTGTGTTTCAGTCAGTCTGCCTGTTCTGCTCCCCACTCTGTCTCTGGTGAATTCTCTCACCACAGCCCCCACACCCTGCTGTCCACATCTGGCCTGTACCCCAGCTCTTGTATGCATAAATAAATAAAATCTTTAAAAAAATTAAATTAAATTAAAAACAGATACGGCCCCAAAGCAGACAAATTTAAAAGGAAAACTATTCAAATACAAATTAAGTAATATTAAATGTTCAATTAATTTTTAAAAAGGACATGAAAAAAGAAACAAAATAGCAAAAACTAGAGTGGAAAACAGAATATAAAGTATCTACTTTACATAAAGACAGAAATAAGTTAAAATTAAAAAAAGATGAAGAAAAAGATATCACGCTGCAGTGGCTATGTTATTATCAGACAAAGGAAATTTCAGAGCAAGGAAAACTTCAGCTCTAAAAAGGGACATTTCATAAAAAAAGCCATCAATTAAACATGCACACACCTAATAAGAGAAATTCAAGATACATGAAGCAAAAACTGAAAGAACTGAACAGAGAAAATGACAAATCCACAATTACAGCTGAGATTTCAACATTCTTCTCTCAGTAATGCATAGAACAAGTGAACAGAAGGTCAATAACATTCAGAAGACCTGAAAAATACTATCAGCTTGACCTGAACAATATTTATAGAGAATACTTTACTCAACAACATCAGAATACACATCGTTTTCAAGTGCACATAGAACATGTCACCACAATTGACCATATTCTGTGCCTTCAACAAACCTTCACAAATGTTGAGGGCAAAACTATTCTCTGAAAATAACTGAATTAATTTAGAAAAGAACAACAGAAAGTGATTTGGAACATGTCAATACTTTTAACTCAGTTATTGAATATCTGTGTTTATGTATTTCTGTTCTCCTGTGTATTTAAAACATTTCACAGTGAAAAGATAAAACTGTAAATGCTTAAACTAGCACATAATGAAAAATTGGTGAGAATTAAAATAATGATAGGACCTCTTATTACTACATCATTATTATTATAGACCGTGATAAACCTAAATGGAGGGGGTAAATGGAAGGAAATAAAGACCTCCTCCCCCCACCCCCTTGCCTGCAACAACAACAACAACAAAACCTCCTAGAAGGAAAAAAAGCTCTAAAAGAAAAAAATGATAGGGGGCCTCCCTGGTGGTGCAAAGGGTTAAGGCATAGAATAGTGAAGCTATCCACTGCCACTGCAACACGAGTTCAAACCCCTGCCAGGGAGCTGACCCACATGGCGCAGCAGACCTGTCCTGTCTCACCCACTGCTCCCCTCAGCAGTGTATTTCAGTAGATCTGCCTGTTCTGCTCCCTACTTTTTCTCTGGTGAACCCTCTCACCCCCATACCTATGGCCTGTACCCCAGTTCTTATATGCATAAATAAATAAACCCTTAAAAAATATGATAGGATTGTCAAAGGTAAATAAATGAAACCTGCAATGGATATAGTGAAACGTTATGTTGTTCTCTGACATTTGGTAAAGGTAGGAAATACAAAAAAATTTTCAGAATTTTACCACCTTTCCAACAGCTTCATTTGACACTCTGCCTTTTGTTGCTTCCCTTCTCTCTGTGTAACCAACTTTCCGCAATTTCAGGCTCCCTGGCAGAGACTAGAACGTCACCACGGTGAGCAATGTCAGTGCAGACCATGGAGACCATCACCTGTGTCTGCTCATGGATTTGCCCCATCCAGCTCTTCCTTCACCTAAGCTCTACCCAAGCTTAGCAGCACTCACTATTTCCCACATCTGGCAATAAGGACACACTGAATCCTAGTTGTGGAAATTTGGGCAAACCACTTGTCAGCCTGGTCTTGCTTTCCTTATGAGAGAAATAAAGGTATGCAACTCTCCTTACTGTGAGCTGTGAGGATTAAATGAGATAATGGGTGAGAAAAAGCTCTGTTGACAGGAGAAGCCTTACAAATGTTTTACCGCTTTAGACTCCTGTCCCCAGGTCTTGCTGTAGAACTCATCTGGCCTAGTGATCAATTTCCTTTGTTCTCTTTGACAAGGTGTGACCTGAGACATGAACCACCTCACCACCATTACTAGATGGGGGAAGAGATGGCCCGATGACCACCCAAACCCCACCCCCCGTCAAGCTGGCAGACCCAGCAGAGACTACATGAACTAGTCACTCTGCCATCTAAATGTAGCCAAGTGTCTAGTTCTTGCCATGGGGGTGTGATCCACAGCTTCTAGTAAGCAGAGATGCTTCTTTCTTGCTCTCTTCTCTTCAGGCTACCTAGAAGTATATGAAAGTGACCACACCCAGGTAACAGGGACCACAAGTCAGAAGGGGCCTAAAAGGCTAAATCAACCCATGGAGGAAGAGGGATCCAATCCCAACAAATCCTGTGTGAGACCATGACATGAGTACAAAAGAAACAGCTGCATATGAACAATTATACTTTTATGGTATATGGAATAAAGCGACTGGCAGAAAAGTTGTAAGTTTAATTCCTTGATCTGCCAAGGTTTGGGAACCTTTGCCGTGGTTTTATAGCTCAGTTTCCTCTCCAGTAAGGTAGTTACTGGCGAGGACAGATAAGAACAGATAGTTCTTACTTTGGTGGGTTGCTGCGAAAGTTAGCTGGTATAATGCATACATGTGCCAATAGTGATATGTTTGGTAACTGTCATCCATTATTATTAACAGCACAAAATGACCAAGCCTTTTTTTTTTGAAAGTTCATTAATTCTTTCTAGAAAAACATCTACCTTAGCAGCTAATCTCCAAGTGCCTATGGCCATTATATGCATAACAAAATATTTTCAAAGGAAACTTTTTCAGGGTCTCAGCATTTTCCCTGGACAGTTTGTGTCTTTACTTTAATCAGTTAAGTGGAAAATCTCCAACTCCAATGCTTAAGTCTCTGCTTGCATGTGGAGAGTCATGTATGTGGGTTTAATGATAGTTCATTACTTGACCTCTCCAGATGATCTGGTCAAGAACTCAAGGATGCTGTTGCCTATAGCGGCAGGTCCCACTACAACCAGCAGAGGGCAGTGCTGCAGCAAGCTGCTGCAACTTTTGAAGATAATAGTTGCCTTTCCATTATCACTAGGTTTTTTTCTCCCTATTCTCATGCCTTTTCTTTTGAATGACCTTGCAATTTCAGAAGAGTCTGGTTATCCTCAGTTGTACTAGTCTTTTACAGAACTTCTGAATCTCATGTGGTCTCTGGCAAATTACATTTCCTATCCTGACTATTGACACAGTTTAAAGTGAACATCAGTGGAAATACTGAGGAGAAAATTTATTACTGAAAGGGCACTCTGTGAGGGGTGGGGACTGGCCTTGGGGTGGGTGGAAAGAGGCATATTCACTGACTGTAAGAGTAGGCGCCCCCACGCTTTATAGGATCTGCTGGCACAGTCACCTGCTCTCCTAGTCCTCCTTTTCTTGAGTCACTTGACACCCACTGGTTTTGCAAATGATCCACCCCACTTTCTCCCACACCCTCAAAATTCCAGGACTTAGTCCTTTGTACCTCAGTGATTCTCAGCTGTGTGTGTGTGGAGCAGGGGGGAGCGGGGAGGGTTAGGATGCATTTCAACATTTCCTATATGAAGTCTCACTGCAGACCTAATCAAGATGCTGGGCTGGGTGAGCTTGAAGCAGCAGCTAGGATGACTGAGGTCTGCCAGCCCAGGCAGCACTGGCATGGTTAATGAAGATCTACACAAAGCAAATGGCAGGCGTGGAGACGAGGGCCCTGGAGGAGTGGAGTTGGCATTATGTGGTGATTGATTGGTTCTGTTACTCTGCTTATTTCTCCCACAGAGAAATCTGAAGCCCTCTCGTTCCTACAAGGTGGTCTGTTTTCTTAACTGGCAAAATTAAAGCTCTCTGGAGACCTGGTCTTCTGTCCTGCTCAATAAGTTTTTAGCCATATTCTCCCTTTCCACTCCCACACTCAGTCCTAGCCTGTCTGCCTATCTCTCTGAGGACCTCTCTCCTCACATTATCTGCTCCCCCCCTGCACCTCTGGTATTTTCCAGGGCCCACAGCTCCTTCCACAGCCCTCAATGTTTTCCTCCCGCACCCAATGATCACCCAAGTTTTATGTGTTCCCTACTCCTGACCATCTGCACTCTTTTCCCTGTTCTTTGTCCCTGTTTTAGAGATTCCTTCCCACTGTGGCTCATCACTGTGACTTTGATTTGCATTTCCCTAATGATGAGTGATGTAGAACAACTTTTCATGGGTCTGTTGGACATCTGCATATCTTCTTTGGTGGAAGGTCTACTTAGACTCTCAGTGAGATTCTGCTAACATGCTAGTTTGACATCTTGCTCTGACTGAAAAACCTTTCATTGCACCCAACCCTTGGCCCTTCTCCACCTGCTTTCCAGTCTCTGCAGTTCTCATTCCAGCAAAACATACACAGGAACCTCTTAAAGAATGTTTGCCTGTGCCTGACACTCCTTTTCCTACTTAGCTTTCTAAAGCGAACTCCTATTCATCCCACAGAACTTAGCTGAAAGCCTGCCCTGATCCTGTTGAAGAGATTTCATCATTTCTCAGTGACAATTCTGACCTCAAATCAGGCTCTCCCTGGTGCACCTTCCTACTCAGCAACCTTGAATTTATTAAGTATTCCTTCTTTGTATACTTTATTTATTTACAACTCTTACCATTCTTTCTACATTTTGGACTTCTGAGAACCCAGACTGAGAATTAATCAAGTCAGCCCTCTAGTACCTCACATGGCTCCTACTTCAGTAATTGTGGGAACTAGGTTCGAGCTAGTCTTTGCTTCCCTTCACTGAAAGACTTCCTCAATATATTAAGTCACTGCCTTTATAGTCTTTTTACTCCCATGCACTTCTTCACCTTTTAAAATCTGTTTTCCTCTGATGTTTCTTATCTTTTAAAGAAACAGTGACTCAGCCACATGTTTAAAGAACACTGTGCCCGTTCACTTTCCATCTTCCTCAACTCTGGGTCATCTGACACGCTTCCCTCAGTTTCAGTGACAGTTACTGTTTTTGCTGTCTCCACTCAGCCTTTTACTGGGAACAGCACCGCAATTTTCCTCTAAGGACCCCTGCTCAATCATAATCCATGTAGTTTGGATGCTTCCATTCAACTCCAGAGATGTATGTTAACTTTATTCTAAAGGTCAGAACATAACAACCCCTCAGCCCCGGAGATCTGTTCAGAAATGGGCATGACGGCAGCCCCGCCGGTCAGTCAGTCAAACTAATTGGGAGCTCTTACTGGAAATGTCTGAGGGTAATTTCTCTTCCAGTCAGAGAAGATAGACTGGAGCTTCTGACAGCTGGTTTGTCACCATAAGGAGAAGCTTCCTCAAGCCAATACAGGAAAACAGCATAAGATGAAAGAGCAAAAAACATCCCAAAGTCTTTGAGTCCTGAAAGCATCTGAGCATGGACTACTGTGGAATTATATGAGTAATGTATTACATGAGACCAATACACTCCTTTTTTTAATTAAACCAATTTAAATTGAGTTTCCTATCACTTGTAAAAAAAAGAAAAGAATCCTGACTAATTATGGTTATTATGATCTGCAGTATCTCAGGTCTCCTCCTACATTATCTTTCTCCCTCACTGGTTCTTGTTTTTCTCTTATCTTATACATATAATCCTAATGCTAATAATAGAAATTTCCACTTGCAGAATGAATTATAGATAACAAACCACCAGGCCATAGTCCTCTTCAGTTTTTACACATTCTTATAAAATACAGCCAATTCTATTACTCCAATTCAAATTTCTATAGAATGACCCAGATTCTCCCCTTCAATTCCAACCTCTCTGAAAACCTCACTTTCACTTTTCTAACCACTTGTCTCTCTTCATTAGGACCTCACCAATACCTCTGCGCCACCTAAAACCTAATTCCTCCTTCCCAACTTCTCTTTCTCCAAATTTAGTGCTTTTTCTGTTCACTTTAAGTTTGGTCAAAGTATTAAACATTTTCCAGTTTCCTCTTGTCTAAAACCCTGGAATTATCAATTATTCCTTCTTTTTTTCCCCATTCTCTATCCTATACCTTTCCCTCCTAAATTACTCCACAAACTTGGATGCTTCCATTCAACTCCAGAGATGTATGTTAACTTTATTCTAAAGGTCAGAGCATAACACCCCAAACTTCCAAGTCTCTTTGAGTTTATTTCCAAAGCACATGCCTTCTACTCTGTTCTTGTCCCCACTGCCATTGTGTCCTGATGCCTGGCTTTCACTTCCCTGATCTAAACTCCAGTCTACTGCTGCCCTGCTTAGCTGCTAGGGATATTCCTAACTAGGCAATTCTGAGCTTGTTATCTTCTTCCCCAAAATCCTTTTAATGTGGACTCCTTAATGGCTCAAGGAAAGGGCAACCTCCCTACTTGACCTTTCTGTCCTCTGATCTTCTGTTTTTTCCTTATCTGTTCCCTCTGCTCCAGGAGCCTCTCAAAGTGTCTGTCCTTTTCCTCTTCCATGTTTTATATATGGGACACTGATACCTAGAAACTCCTACCCCCTCTATCTCCAGTGAAATTCCATCTACTTCCAAAACCCAGTCTAAAGGTCATCTCCTTTCCTCTAGTGACCAAGAGGAAGCACAGACTGGACTGCAGCACAATTTGTACATGCCACTGCTGGTAATGCTATCTACCTCAGAAGCTCAAATTAACCTATCATCATTAACTCCAGTAGAATGCTTTGAAAGTGTGCTGTAGCTCTTGCTGCTGGTCCCAGTCACTTCCTGCTTGGGTAAAACTATAGAGGGTCTGTGCACCCCTGACCCACAGCTGGTAAGAAGAGCTGACCTGTGAATGACAGAGGAAATGCTGCATCATCTCTGCAGGCTGGAATGAAAGTAAAAATAAAATTGGACAAGCCAAAAGTTTAAGACAAATTCATATATAACATCCTGCATGGAAATTCAATGTGTGGAATTTAGTGTATGAAATGGAGAAGGCAAGGTGTTATGGGGAGGAGAGCATACATCATAGGTTTGTGCAAAGAAAGGTGGTGAATGGGGCAAGGATAACAGCAGTAAAAACTGTTGCTAAAGCACTCCTTACAATAGGGAAGACCTGGAAACAACCCAAATGCCCAAAGACAGATGAGTGGATCGGGAAGCTGTGGTACATATACACGATGGAATACTACTCAGCAATCAAAAATGAAAAACTAGACGCATTCATA